>CM040239.1:96396802-96483160 GCA_022545495.1 Chrysanthemum lavandulifolium
CACCCCAAACTCCGTCCCCTGTAGAAGGTGACGTGACACTTATAAGTTGCCTTAGTGTAGCAAAAGTGTAATCGAATATTAAACGAAAAAACGTCCAAAGGAGGTTTATAGGAATGATTCTAAGTGACGTGGCAGACATATGCCCATAAATTCTGGAGCCAATGCTTTCTGGTTTCGACATAATCAGAAGAATATCTGACAAACGTGTGGAAGAATAGGTGTGAACACAATAAAAAATACTATGTAAAGTTCATAGCAAAAGTAAAAAAAGAAACAAGAAAATCTTGACCTGCATTCAGTAAATGGTCTTGAGAATATATTTTGTGTTTGTATTCTTAGGCTGGTCGCATTCGTTGATGAAATATTGGTTAAGATCAAAATCCAACCCTTCGAATCGACGCCGACATAGGTTATATGGGCTGTCACAGACTCGGTTGGAAGATCGCGTCATACAATTTAGAATATCTAATTTCACCACGTTAAACGATCAAATTCCCACCACATTTGACCCTTTGGGTAAAATCAAAGATTTTTAAAATTGATCGTTTGGTTATTAAACTAAAAAAAAAAAAAAAAAAACTTTTTTAAACAAATTTTACCACTTTATAAATACCAACTTCACCTCAAACACACTTCTTAACACACAATTTCAAACACAATTCAACCTCAAAATACTTCTCAACACAAGATATATATATGAATTGAAATTTGAATTTTAAATAATCCCACCGCTTATTTGAAATTTAAATTTAATGTTAAAATTTTGAATTAAAAAAAAAAAAAAAAAACTCGGCCATCGTCTGCATCCGGCCATGCCGATCACGAGTAGAAATGACGCTACGGACGACCTGCGCCGTCCTGCGTCACGACCTAGAATTAAATTTTACGATTCGAACTCGGTTTATGGCTAGCCCACTTGCTTTCATTCCATGTGATGCTCTCTGTCATACTGTAATTTAACTTATATTTGAGTTATTTCACTTACTTGGCTAGCTATAGGTGTTAATAGATTGGTTTCTCGTTTGAAAATGTGGTTAGTTAAACACACACACTGCTCCAAACCAAAGTTAAGCGCGCGCACAAACACACGTGAAATATATTAATTACAGTGTATAAGGTTGCTATAAGTACATTTTGGATTTCTTTATTACTTGGTCATGTATAATGGTTTGAGTTAGGTATTCAAGCAAACGAGTTAACTTTGAGGTCGTTATATAATCCAAAATCGTGAAAAGCTAATGATTTACCATGCTCCATGAGTCTTGCGAAGTGGTATAGGGATTTATCTTCCAAGTCACCATAGATGGCTCGTTTTTAATATTCTCGTACCCAAAATGATGTGAACAAGAAAACGTGACCTGACATTGATATAGTTGTGTGTTGCACGAACTAAGGTGCGCGTCACAAGAGATGCCGAGAGGTGGTTGGTTTTCGTCTACTTGTGCGTTGCATAACGAGTCCAAAACCATCACATTCAAAATTTTCCAGATTTTATAAAAATTCCTTGTGGTCAACTCTTGGGTTAATTAAGGTTTTATTAAATCGTTATGTTTTGCGTAAAAAAAGAAAAAAAGAAGAAGTTAAGTTAAGGTCCTGTTAATGTTTCTCTAAATCGTCTGAAAGTATCTTGATATCAAATGGGTTAGTTGGCTCCCATGCAGCCACAAGCATGTTTACGATGTTTACACTGGTATGCACAATTGTCATTTGTGCAGGACTCCCGTTGATACAGAGTCCAAGTTAGGGGCTGATGGCACTCTGATTTATGATTCAACTCTTTCCAAGAGTCTTTTTGGGGCTTTAAAATATCTCACCTTCACTACACCTGATTTGTCTTATGCGGTTCAGCAGGTTTGTCTTTATATGCATGATCCTCGGAAGCCTCATCTTGACGTTCATAAGAGGATCTTACTTTATGTTCGCGACATTTTGGATTATGGTCTCCAGCTTTAGTTTTCCTCGACATCTTCTCTAGTTGACTATTAAGAGATGCCGATTGGACAAAGTTGCCCAACCACCGTAGTTCTACTTCATGTTACCGTGTTTTCCTTAATAACAATTTACTATATCGGTCATCTAAGAGGCAAAGATACTTTGTCTCGCTCTAGCCGGCGAGGCTAAGACTGTGGTGTTGCCAATGTAATGGGCCGAGATGTCCCGTTGCGGAATCTTCTTCGAGAGCTTCACCGCTTCTACATCTCCGCCACTATTGTTTATCGCGATAATGTGTGACAGTTTATTTATCTTCCAATCCCGTGCTGCATCACTGCATGAAGCATATCGAGATTGACATTTACTTTGTTTCTTGATTAGGTTGCTACATGACAAGTTCATGTTTTACATGTTCCTTCACGCTATCAGTATATCTATATTTTCACTAAGGGTCCTCGTCTATCATGTTTGATGAATTTCGACCGTTTGAAGATTCTTCGCCTCTTCCACCCAACCGCGAGGGTTGTTAGTAGACTAGTTATTAATGTTATCATTGTTTGTATTGGGCCAAACCCGTTTAATCATTTAACATTATTTACATTGTACTTAAACTCATTATTGAGTGAGTGGAAATACATAATTTTACATACGATACCACATGGTGCACTTAGTCAGTGGAAATACATAATTTTACATACGATACCACATGGTGCACTTGGTCAAGTTTCAAGTTCATATACACAATTGAAGTTCGGTCAAAATTAAGCCAAGTTAGTATGTTCAAATGAAAAGAAAGTTGACAAGTTTAAGTGTTTCGTTGTTGTTCAACATGAAAGTATGTTTCAATTGTTCATGATGTATATATGAGTTGTTTCGTTGCCATAAGCCCATAACTTTTTTTAAGCAGTAAATTCCATAACTGAAATGTATCTTTTCTGTTAACTTATTTAGTAAATTCCAATCAAATACAGGTGTAAATAATAAATACGTTTGACTCTTATTTTATACTCATTTTAATTATTTGTTTTGACTTGAAATGTGTGTGGCGACTTTGATTTAAAAAGCTGAGATTTGGAATGAAACTTTAGTCAAGGTCGATTATAGATTAGATTGCACTGCTGGATGGTGTGACACTGTGACATATGTCTTCACTTATCCTTCCACCTTAATTGGATTTTGCTTCCTTTTTTTCACAATCAACTTTTTTGTCAATTAATTGACATAACTCTCTTTCAAAAGCAAATGTATTCACACTATATGATACCACACATACTTTTAACCTGTATTCACACTATATAATACCACACACATTTTGTAATTTAACATTTTGTTCTTGAGTTAAAATTAGCGAGGTTAAAAAAGAAAAGAAAACGTTTATTTTGTGTTTTTGAGTTTATTTTTGAAAAAAGGAAAATAATTTGGAGAGAAAAATGAGAGAAATTTTTCTTAAAAAATCTTCACCATTTTTGGCGGGAAAAAAAAGAACATTAATATATTTTTTTAAAAACCAATATGGCCATTTTAAAAGTTTTGTCAATAATATATAAATGACATACATATAATTTGAACAAGTCTTTTTTTTTTTTTTTTTTTTTCTTTTTTTTTTTTTTTTATCTAACTTAAGAACATGAGTTGTAGTTATTTTCGCTTTTTATTTTATTTCTCCTAAGAACATATGAACCAACAGTTCTTTTACTTTTTCACTTCTTTTCCATTTCCTATTTTTCTTTCCTTTTTTTTTGTTTTAAAACTTGAGAATAAAATATAAGTCATGTGCTATTTTTAGCCTTAAGGGTTATGCTTAAAAGTTAAAAGCATTCATTAAAGGTAATACATTTAGTTGGTCGAGAGCAGTTAAATTCAATGGATGAGTAGTTATTTTGAAGATACAAATAACTTATGATTGTCAAAATTTATTAAACATAACCCTTAGAGATATGTTTAGCATTTTCTTTAGTTTAAGGTTTTGTTATTTTTGCGTTTTGGTTCACGTAACGTTGCCGAATCAGAATCTTTGGAAAGAATTGTAATTGATCTAATTGTAATTTAAAGAATTGAATGTGGTGTAATTGTAATGTATCAGAATTGTAATTGATGAAATCGCTTAAATGTTTTATTGACTCAAGAACGTAATGTAATTCAATTTTTTATAAAACTTAAAAAGTTAATATAATAATAATAATAATAAAATAATAATATAATAATAATAATAATAATAATAATAAAAATAAAAATAATAATAATAATAATAATAATAATAATAATAATAAAGAATATTAATAATAAAAATATAATAATAAAATAATAATAATAATAATAATAATAATATAATATTAATAAAAATAATAAAATAATAATAATATAATAATAATTATTTATAATAATAATAATAATAATAATAATAATAATAATAATAGTAATAATAATAAAAATGATAATTAATAATTAATAATAATAATATTAAAAATAATAATAAAATAATAATAATACATTATTATTATTATTATTTATTTATTATTATTATTACTATTATATTATTTATTATTGTTAATTAATATAATAGTAATAATAATAATAATTAATAATAATAATAATAATAATATTATTATTATTATTATTATTATTATTATTATTTATTATTATTATTAATTATTAATTATCATTTATTATTATTATTAATATTATATTTTATTATTTTATAATAATAATTATTATTATTATTATTATTATTATTATTATTATTATTTTATTATTATTATTATTATTTTTATTATAATTATTTTAATATTATTATTATTATTATTATTATTATTATAATTTTTAATATTATTATTATTAATAATTATTAATTATCATTTATTATTATTATTATTTTATTATTATTAATATTATAATTTTTTATTTTATTATTATTATTATTATTATTATTATTATTATTATTATTATTTTATTATATTATTATTTTTTTTTTATTATTATTTTTTTATTATAATTATTTTATATTATTAATTATTATTATTATTAATTTATTATTGTATTATTATTGTTATTATTATTAATTATTATTTATTAGTTTAATTATTATTATTAAAGTAAATAAATATATAAAATTATTATAATTATAATTATAATAATAATTATTTACTATTACTTTTATTATTATATAAATTTTATTTATTTTAGTATATAATAATAATAATAATAATAATAATAATAATAATAATAATAAATATAAAATTGAATTACAACGAATTCAAAACTTTCCATCCAACATCCTATGTAATCAATTCTCCTGGATGTAATTGGAATGATCGAATTACAATTAAACGAATGTAATCAATTACATTCCTCCATTCTCATGAACCAAACAGACTACGTGAATGTAATCAAATTACAATTACATCCAATTACGGAGGATTACTACGAACCAAACACCCCTAAGGGTTATGTTTAATTAAAAAAAAATGTATTAAAGGTGATACATTTAATTGGTTGATAGCAGTTAAATTCAGAAGTTGAATAGTTATTTTGAAGATACAAACAATTTATGCGTGTCAAAATTTCTTAAGTTAAACATGTGGTGGTGGGTAGTTATATGTGTTACACATATATAAATTTAAGTGTAACGACGTAGCTTCTTGATCCATGACGCCCCAAACTTCTACTCGTAAGAAAGTATAATCGCCTTAAAAAGGATAATTACCTGAATATGCATCTAACTCGTCAAATTTTCTCTTTTTATACACCTTTTTTTTCTCTTCCTTTTATATAACCATACTTTTTAATTTCGTTTATCGTGTGTATCATATGACCTTTTAAAAAATATATTAAACGATCAAAATAAAAGTTCTTATTTAGTCAAGTTTGGTCATATTGGAATTCGGTTCGGCATAATTCACAGTTGGACGCACTAAAAACATCTCGACCTGAGGAACCCTAACCGAAAACTCAAGAAACCCAAACCGAAAAACCCGATAATTTATTCCATTTTGATCAATGGGCTGGACTTGGATTAAACCCAATAATCCAAATCTTAGCCCATCCAGGCCCAACAAATTTATACATTTACATTCACATATGATTCTTCCTTTCAAAAACTTTTTCCAAAGACATTTTTTTCAATTTTTTGGCGCGTAAATTACCTTCAATACTCAAACCATCTCTAAATAATGAATAAATTGATCACAAAATTTTATAAAAAAAACCAAAATTTTATAAATAAAACATTAATTCCATCAATCAGAACACTCACAACATCAAATTCTGTTAATTTATATGAAAATAATGAAGGGTTTGATCCATCTTCACATATAATCCAAGAAAAAGACCTTTTAACAAAAACCCCAAAAGGCGATTTACGCGTACTCGAATTAATCGACAAAGGGCTATTAGAGCCAGATGCTAAATTGTATAATCAGTTACTTAATAAATGTACTAAATTGGGTAAGGTTAATGAAGGGAGAATGGTGCATTATCATTTTAAGGGGTCTAGGTTTAATGGGTATTTAGTTGTTTGAATACGGTTTTGAATATGTACGCAAAAATGGGTGTTTGAATGATGCGCGTAACGTGTTTGATGAAATGTCTGTGAAAGATATGGTGACTTGGACTGTTATGATTAGTGGGTTTTCTCAGAATGATGTAATGGATGAGGCGGTTGCGTTTTTTGTTGAGATGGTTAGGGGAGGGATGAAACCGAATGAGTTTACGTTTTCTAGTGTTTTTAAGGCGGCTGGGGCGAGAAGTGATGAGAGGGAAGGGGAGATGGTTCATGGGTTTTGTTTGAAGAGTGGGTATGAGGAGAATGTTTATGCAGGTAGTGCGCTTTTGGATTTGTATTGTAGGTATGGGAGGATGAGTGAAGCGCGTTATGTGTTTGATAGGTTGGTGGATAAGAATGAGGTTTGTTGGAATTCATTGATTGGTGCACATGCGAGAAAGAGTGAGGGAGATGAGGCGATAATGATTTTTAGGAAGATGCAGAGGGAGGATTTTAAGCCGACCCATTTTACTTATTCGAGTATTTTTAGTGCGTGTGCGAGCACGGGGTCACTAGAGCAAGGGAAATGGGTTCACGCTCATATGCTTAAGAATGGTCTTAAACTTGTTGCTTACATTGGTAACACGCTTGTTGATATGTATGCTAAATCAGGTAGCTTTGATGATGCTATTCGAGTATTTGATAGACTAGTTAAACCTGATGTTGTTTCATGGAACTCTATTCTAACTGCTTATGCACAGCACGGGTTAGGAGTAAAAACACTAGAACATTTTGAGAAAATGAGGAAAACTGGAATTCAACCGAATGCGGTAACTTTTTTATGTGTTCTTACTGCTTGTAGTCACGGTGGACTCTTGGATAAAGGACAATATTATTTTGAAAGGATGAAGAAATACAAAATAGAACCTGAGGTTTCTCATTATGTGACAATGGTGGACTTACTTGGTCGAGCTGGTCAATTTGACCGTGTGTTAAGTTTCATTAATGAAATGCCAATTGAACCCACTGCAGCTATATGGGGTGCTTTACTTGGTGCATGCAGGATGCATAAGAATATGGAGTTAGGTGCTTATGCTGCTGAACGCGCTTTTGAACTCGATCCTTATGACTCCGGACCCCACATTTTGCTATATAATATATACGCGTCTGCCGGGAAGTGGAATGAAGCTTCAAAAGTTAGAAGGTTTATGAAAGAAATTGGTGTTAAGAAAGAACCCGCTTGCAGTTGGGTCGAGATTGAAAATTCTGTACACATGTTTGTGGCTAATGATGAAAGTCATCCTTTGAAAGAGGATATATATAAAAAGTGGGGAGAAATTAGTGATAAAATTAAGGAAATTGGGTATGTTCCGGACACGAGTCATGTTCTTATGTATGTTGATGAGCAAGAAAGAGAAGCAAAGTTGCAATGTCACAGTGAAAAGCTTGCATTGGCATTTGCACTTCTAAAGACGCCACCAGGGTCCGTTATCAGGATCAAGAAAACATCAGAGTTTGTGGTGATTGTCATTCGGCTTTTAAGTATGCTTCATTGGTGGTTCAGAGAGATTATATTAAGAGACACAAACCGTTTTCATCATTTTTATGGTGGATCTTGTTCTTGTGGCGATTATTGGTAGCACAAATATTAAGCCCTAAAGCTAGTGTAGACAAGGTGAGCTGTAGATTTTTTTGTAAATCTATAACTTGAATTCAATATAAGAATCATTAGTCATGCTATTTATGTAGCATGTCTTCTGTTAATTTTTTTTTTACTGATGCATCATTTTAGCATAAGAGCACATTGATTGTTTAATTCTGAGTGCTGTTAATATTGCTTAGTAGTTGGTAATATGCATGAGTATGCTGAATCAACTTTTTGTTTATGGCCACTAAAATGTTT
The DNA here is from genome assembly GCA_022545495.1 of Chrysanthemum lavandulifolium. Lineage (NCBI taxonomy): Eukaryota > Viridiplantae > Streptophyta > Magnoliopsida > Asterales > Asteraceae > Chrysanthemum > Chrysanthemum lavandulifolium. Next base: position 96,405,118 of record CM040239.1, read on the forward strand.
CTGACTTATTATTTGCTTATAGCAAGCACTACCAATGAGTAAATATGCATGGCATATTTGCACAAGTACATGAGTATTTTACAACAGTCACGGTTATATATCCTTAGATATCCAGTCACATTAGGCGAGGTATACGGCTCTGCAACCCACACATTTGCAATTCACTTTGTGAATCACCCTTTGGCTGTTCACCATTACAGCTACCTTCTAAAACGGCTGTGACTGACATGGTGTGGTCTTCCATTCACTGATGGTCATTACCCACACGCGCGCGCACACACATACACACCTCGAAATAAACAAGTGTGGTCTCTCATTTGCTAACGTAACCAGAGAGCACAACCGCAGCAAGACACATGTTAAATTAATAACACACTCCCCTTAGTTGGGATCAACCTTCACCTCACATATTACACTCTGTCTTGATACTAAGAAAACTATATTTTTCATGCGTTATAACTTGACCGTAGGAGTGCACTCCCAAGACTCACATTCTGGGACACTTGTGACACATTGTTTCCGGAAATTTATCTAGACCTTATGGTGGAACGTTGTAGCATTGGTTTTAAAGTTTTCTTCCTATGTATGATAGCAATAACAGTAGTTTTCAATCCAAGTTTCATATTATGTGATTTCGAACACGTATAAAATAACACATCAAACTTGGCACTGACTATGAATACAAATTTCATTCATGATCATGTTATGTCCAAAAAAAAAAGTTTTGGCAAGTTTGGTGATTGCCAATCTGTCACCATGTCAGGTATCGACTCATTAGTAGTTAAACGAACATCAAACATGCTGAATACTGTAGTTTTATGTCTAACATGCTTGAGAGATTTTACCTTTGTAAACATTGTACAATATCATAACTAAAAAATGTTCGTGTTCCAAAAATAAAGTAATTCGTGATCTTTGTAACTCACAGCAAAAATTTAAAGTATCTATGTGCTTGCAAATATAAATCAATGTTTCTGAGTATAGAGAAACATGGATTTACTAGAAAATTGGTAGCTTTCTCATAAACCTAAAAAGATGAACTGAATGCCACCCGACTAGACGCTAGATGAATCTATACATTTTGTTATTCTAGCAATGTCGTTAACTGAAGACCATATCACGTCTCATTTCGTATACCGAGCTTTGAGTTCATAAGCGGATCACTCATTTACTCATTTTCACTTTCTAGCAATGTAGTTTCCTCGCTATGATCTTTAGCATTTGATACTCAACAAAACTTGTACAAAACAATGAAATACACAAATTTGAAATTTCACAGTAACTGAACTAAAAAGACTCCTAATAGGCTAATAGCATATCTTTATTGGGCCTTTATTGGATTGGGCTGGATTAAGAATGGCATATTAGACAATAAACAATAAATAAAGGTGAAAGTGCAAGCACAAACTTTTTTTGATTAGTTTAATGAAGATTTAAAAGGTTTGGAAGTGACCACGTCGCCTACAAACACAGACCATAAGAACCTCGTACACTAATAAATTTAATAATTTGTTTTCCGGGCCCTTCTTGTTATTATCATTTGAACCAGGGCCACCAACCTTTTTAACCTTTTTGTTTGTCGGGAAAAGAAGACATCGGTAGCAGTTGGACGGTCCTTGTACTGCATTCAATGGCATAAAATATTAGTAGTACTAATATTTTTTGTATTATTTCCAAAATTTTGTATTCTTGTAAGTTATTGACTTATTATTAGTCATAATGTTTAAATATGTCATATTATCAACCTTATGTCTTATCTTAAGTTGAAGGATTAACTATGTTTTGATGTGTAGCTGTGTTTGACAAGCTTTTTATAACATATAATGTTTAAATATGTCATATTATAAAAGATCTTCATGAAGGATTAACTAATGTGTTGTGTTTTCATTCAATCAAGGGTTTCGGAACTATTTCTATAAAAGATCTCATCCCAACCCTCTCTCTCATCTATTTCTCTCTCTCTCTCTCTCTCTCTCTCTCTCTCTCTCTCTCTCTCTCTCTCTCTCTCTCTCAAGTTTGTTACAAGTCTGATTGTTTGGTTTTTGATCATCTTGATCATTTGGTATAGTCTGTTGGTTAGTGTAGGTTTGAGTGTTTGTAGTGAGGAAGACTATATTTGTTTCTTTGTAGTGAGATAAGTAGAATCCTTATTGGTTCTTGGTTGTCTTTCTGTTTGGTTGTCCTTGTTAGTTGTTTATCTGATTATCTACTAGTTGTTTGTTGCTATATGTTCTCTGTTTATCTATTGTTATGACTGAAGTTTTAATTAGTAGTTTGGATGCTGGCAATCCATTGTATCTTCATTCAAATGATAACTCTAATGTTCCTATTGTTCATTTTAAACTTACTGGTTTTGATAGTTACAAAATGTGACCCACTGCTATGAAAATTGCATTAAAAGGAAAAAAATAAAATGGGATTTGTTGATGGTACTTGTGTTAAACCTGTTACTAGTCTTGTTTTGTCCCAACAATGGGAGAGACGTAATGCTATTGTTTTAGGTTGGATTCTTGGTTCTTTATCTTCTGAGTTATACTTAGGACAAGTCTATTCTGAAATTGCTTCTAAGGTTTGGACTGAGTTAGAAGAAACTTATGATAAAATGATGGTTTTGTCATTTTTAATGTGATTCATAAAATTAATACTTTGAAACAAGGTGATCTTTCTGCCTCGTCACATTATCATAAGTTGAATTCTCATTGAGAGAATTTGATACTATGACTCATACCTATTGGCCGCTTCATGAGGTGTCTTGAAACCTAACCAGTCAATCAGACTTATGCAATTTTTAATGTGTTTTAATGATGTTTATTAACCAATTAGGAGTAACATTTTAGCTAGTGACCCTTTACCTGATGTCAATGAGGCCTTTAATTATGTTTCCAGAAAGGAGTCCCATAGAGGACTTCATCCTGGTTCTGTTTCTAGCAGTAAGGCCCAACCTGCTGCTTTTGTTGTTAAGACCAATAATAATTTAAATAATTTTACAAAGAGGTTTAATAACAATAATAATAGTGGCAATAGGGATCCTAATCTTAATATGGTTTGTAAACATTGTGGTCTGATTGGTCATACAATTGAAAGATGTTTTGAGTTAAAGGGGTGTCCTCCTCGTGTTAAAAGAAACCCAACCATTTCAAATAGTTTGTTGTTGTCTAAAGATTTAATGCTAATTCGATGTTTCTCAACTCTCATTTTCTTCTTCGGTTTTATGATCGGGTCATTTACTAATGATCAAATGATGAAGCTCTTAAGTCTCATTAATGAGAAACCCTCCGCTAATGTGTCGGAAGTATGGCGGTATAAACCAAAGATTTTTCAATAATAATGTGTTGTTCAATCTTCATTTTGAAAAAAATTATGTGCTAAACCGTTCTCATTAACTATAATGTCACTTTGGGTTGAATTATTGATTTCGGTTCTAATCAAGACATGGTGATTCTATGAAAACATGTTTAATGTGTTTGATATTTATAGTCTTATGTTAATCGTGGGACATCCCAATGGGATGTTGCCAAAATTATCGTTATTGGTAGTCTTAGATTGACCATTTGTGTTGTTTATTTGATGTTTTGTTCTCTTCGAGTATAATGTTAGTATGTTATCTCGTTAATAAACTTTTAAGGACAATAAGTTCTTTGTTGGTTTTGATGAACATAAGTGTTATATTCAAGATTTGAAACTTGGCAAGCTTGTGGGAACCGGTAGTGAATCAAGCGGTCTTTACTTATTTGGTGTGAACAAATGTGGTGAGTTTAATCTTGGTATATGTAATTTTGTGTTTGTTTGTCATGTTTTCAAGTGAGTAATGGCACCAAAGACTTGGTCATCCCTACGACTAAGTCTTGTCTGTTTGGGGATAAAATTGGTTTTAAAAGGTTGATCATGTGTCTTTTGTGACATTTGTCACAAGGCTAAGCAGCACTAGGAAATCATTTCCTTTAAGTGATCATAAGTCCGAGTCTCATTGGGATTTACTTCATTGTAATAACTTTTAAGGTTACTAGTAAAGATGATTTTAGATATTTTTTAACTTTAGTTGATGATTTTAGCAAAGTAGTTTGGGTGTATCTTCTAAAATCAAAGAGTGAAGTTGGAAATTATCATGAGAGTTTTATAAAAATTATTTTCAAACAATTTAACAATAAAATTAAAATAATTTTGTCTGATAATGGGACAAAGTTTTTTAATAATCATTTGTCTAATCTGTTCAATGATTTGAATATGGTTCATCAAACTTTTTGTGCCTATACTCCTCAGCAAAATGGGGTTGCTGAGAGAAAACATAGACACCTTCTTATTGTTGCTAGGAGTCTTATGGTTCAGGGGGGATTCCTCTCTCTATGTGGCCTGAATGCGTTTTAACTGTTGTTTACTTAATTAACATGCTTCCCTCTTTAGTCTTGTCTGGTGTTTCCTTTTATTTTTTAGTGTATGGTAAGGATCCTAGTCTCTCTCATATCAGGTCTTTTGGATGTATGTGTTACTCTAATATTTTAATCTCAAATGATAAGTTTAGTTCCAAATCTGAATAAGTGTGTGTTAATTGGGTTTCTAGTGTCAAAAGGCATATAAGATGTATGGTTTGGAAAGTAAATATGTCTTTTATTCAAAGGATGTAAAATTTTATGAAACAATTTTTCATTTTAAAATGAAGTCTGAAACATTTCCAAAGAGTCCGCAAATGTTTTAGTGAGTCCGAAAATATTTTAAATAATCTTGAACTACAACTTTGATGAACTGGAGTAAACTATTTAAACTTTTTTGACATCCATGGGTCTGAAAGTCCCATTGATGAATATGGGGACCCTTCTAATGTGGAAGGTAGTGGTATGACAACTCCAGATGGCTGTGTTAACACAGTTGATGATGGAGATGCAACCACGGTAACCAAGATAGAAGAAACTATCACCTTGAGGGAAATAATCAAAATGTTTTCAATAGTGAGGATCATGTAACTTAAATGGAAGTACCACAAGTTCTGAGGAGGTCTGGTAGGCAAAAAAGTCAGCATGTTAGATTTAATGATTTTGTTATTGGTAACAATGTGAAGTATGGTATTGAAAAATATATGTGTTATTCTAAGTTGTCTACTGTTAATATTGTAACATATTGGATTTCACAAACACACAAACAATCACAAATATGGGCGAATGAATATATGGTTTTAGAGAGAAAGTGGGATATTCTAGTGAGAGAAACTTATGGAAGGTTAGATTCCAATGAACATCCAACCTCTCCTTGTGGGAGAGGCTATTTATACAAAGTATTACGCCTCTTTCGGGTTATGGATCGTGCATACAATAGGGTAAAGACCCGTCCTTCCTCCACGGTGTTGCACTAGACTATACTATGCTAATAACTAAATAACGTAATAAACGATATGTCTATGAGCTAACTTAATCTAGATTATATATGGGGTGACCGATGCTTCATCATAAAATTTCCAATTCCTAACAATCTCCCCTTAAGGGAGGTCACCCCATGATTTACAATTTTTCATCCTAGCATTCTATTTAATCATCAGTCTTGAGCTCGTAGACTTCAATTTCATCATAATATTCAGACTTTGTGATTTCGTGGTGATTTCTTCATGGTCCAACTATATTGTACATTAAGTGGAGGTTATAGAGCTGATCCACATTTTGATGAGTGTTGAGCCATCTTAGAGATCATCAGCTTCAGTAAATCTCAGTATCACCCTTGTAGTGTTGCCATCATGTGAAGTTGTGACTTTTGGACCGTCATGCTCACATTCGGATCATGAAATCTTTTCATCGAGTAATGAAGCTTTAGTTGATTCATGATATTTGCACCAACAGAAGCGAAGCATGGAGTGAAAATATCGAGTTGTTGATGCGCTTAACATGATTTCTTTAGAGATGAATGTGATGTGTGAGCACGCGCCACGGATTGACCTTCTCCATTTCGATCACCGCAAACGTTGGGTGTACTTGCATACAAGATTAGCAATAAAGCGCACGAAAGTGTCTTTGATCACTTTCGTTGAATTGAGGTACACATCCCACGGTGCCCCGCTGATCAAGACAAGTACCGCCGTGATCGGTATAATTCAAGAATCTCCTCGACAGGTTTCGCAATGCTCTAGTCGTTCTCGATCGAACGCCTCAAAGAAGACAACACGGAGTGAGTGAACCAATAAATGAGATTCATCGATTGATGAAAATGATTTCAAAAACAATCGTGTATTGCTTAATATAAAGGGTTTTGCAATACAACGAGGGTTTTATGGTAAATCAATTATCAATCATAAACACCTTTAATTTTGAAAAATTAATACACGATCGATGTGCTAGAGAAAAGAATTTTGGCACAACGACCGGTTTTTCAAAGGCATCCGTTAATCCATAACCCGAACCGTGATTGATTCATAATTTAGAATCGCCCATTGTTTCGCTCGGTTGTCACATGGTTGATCTATTGGATAGATCTCGATGCCACCTACCAAGAGCTTGTTTGATGTTGGCTCTAGAAGGCTTTCCATCTTCATTGTGAATATGTTTGCATATCACTCATATGTTCTGGCAATACTACAAGGATAATGCGTAGGACTCTTAAAATATATTCTCTCTTTCCACAATGTGTGAAACAGAGAGTCTTCATTGATTGTATCCTTATAAGATCTATTAGATGATCTCTTGGCTCTAGACTCAATAGTGCACATTTGGTTCCTATGCCGGAGACTAGGGAGAGGGTCTCCTTCTTCAATATCAACAAACTCTAAGAGAAAGTCGATAGATTATGTAGGTTCCCCGTGAGAATGAAACAAGTCCTTTTAAGAGGAACTTGAGTGGCTTGGGAAGTTTGTAGTGTAGTGCGGCCATCGGGTCCATGACGCCTTGTCATCAATATGAGTGTTACCTTAGTAGACACCAAGAGCATATGTATTGAACCCGGTTTACGCCCTAAGGTTGAATTAATGGAGGGCTATTTGTTTTCACCCTTTTCTCATTCAATTCTTTTTAATTCTTCAACCCTTCAAGCTTACCGAGACTTCATAACTAGAACCTTGTTGGGTTTATTCCAAGATTAGCTCACCTCATCCGCACTCTACCCGCTTCTCACTTTTCTCCTTTTTTTATCATACCTAAGGACTTCTACACTATCTAGTGGATTGTCCCTGGGTAGATCCCTCCGGCTCTGGCGGGATCGTGGGAACAAATACCTAACCTAACCATCCTTATATCACCATACATAAAGTAAATTTGGTCGGTCTTTTTGGTATTGTTCATTCCTTCTCGAAACCAATTGAAAAATCATTTGGAAAATCAATCAAGGTACTTGTGATGTAATATCAAAGCATTTTGTACCTTAATTGTTTTGATCTTTTAGAAATGCTTCCCCTCAACATGTGCTTATGATTTTAAAAAGTTGTTTAACACATGGAGGCAAGAGATCTTTGAAATATAACCTTGATCATAATTTCCGTAGAAAAAGCCATTTGAATTTCTTTGGTAAATTCTCCCCCTCAATATGTGCAAAGGATATTTGAGATAATTTTTTCACATAGAGGAAAGAGTTCTTTTTAAAGAACTTTCACGATCACTCAACCATTCAGAAACCATTTAAAAAATCAATCAAGGTACTTTATGTTAAAACATAGAAATCTTTGTACCTTGAAAGTTTATTTTCATTTTGAAATGCTCCCCTCAATATATGCTTCGAGATTCGAAAAGAGTTTAGCACATATTGTAGAGCAAGATGCACTTTGAGACAAATTGGTCACCTTTATCGATTGCATATTTGGATCTCAAGTGATTTAAATATGTAAGAAACAAAACTTGTTGGAGAAAATGTGTCCGGTTTTATTTGATTTGAAAAGGACTACTCCTAAGTTCCGTTTTGACTAAAAGGAACAACAAATTATAACCTATCACTACAATATACATTATAGTTATAGTTGTTTATAGTACAATCACCACATTACACAAATCATAATATATAAACAAAACTACTCCGGAAGATGTCTTTATTCGATTCGTTGAAGTAGCTTGTAATGACCTTCACGAAGTCTACCACCCATAAAACTTTCAAGGTCGCAATAAATCTTTCTAGTCTTTAGTCTTCGTTCGATCGCAAGAATGAACTCTTCGCACATCTTCAAATCTTGTTCGCACCGAATTTTGTTTTATTCCATGGCTTCAGTCAAGTTTAATTTCCTTCACTCGAGTTCAATTCTTCTTCGACCATCTTGAGTGTACCATCACCGAACTTGAAAAGCTCGCACAATCTCATTAGCATACGTGACCGTGTCGCCGGTAAAGAGGACGGCTCTGGGGTGTCAATCACTATATAGTCGTGACGAAATTCATGTCCCGAGGCTTCCCATTACGGTCTTGTTAGGTTGACCCGAGTCTCGTAGCTTTCCATGCCGAAATGAAAATCCCCAACTCTTTGTCGAATGACCAAGCCTCCGATCCGAGATTGACAGAGCAGAGAGAGCCTTCTTCTCACGAACAAGTAGGTGGTCAAGGTGTCCTTGGAGGTTCGAAGATAGAGATCTTCAAAGTCATTTGGCGGCAGATGTTTGAAGTCATTTTCTATAACATGATCTTTCAAGTCCGCTTCTTCAAGAACAATCTTCTTCGATAATCATAGCCATAGATTGGGAAGATCTCTACACTAACAACACTTAGAATTCGCACTTGGATCGAACAACTTTGCGACTCTTTTAGCTCCATGTCTATCGATGTAGAATTTCTTCTTCTTGAACCACCAATGAGAAATGCCACACGAAGTCGCGATGTCATACTCTTGTTCTTTGTCCGTCTGAATTGATCGGTACCATCCGCTCAAGACCCCGATCTATGTAGGTAGCGAGATTCATTTTAGAAATCGATAAATTTGGCCTTCTTTACGTAGTTCGAGCACATAGATAATCCAGTCATGGTTGAAGAAGAACTCGATTGAATAGTCACTGACCGTGTTCACCACCGAGAGGAAGAGGCTTGTTCACATTGAAACGGCCGATCCGCTTCACCGACTTGATCACTCAAGATCTTATGACATTCTTCCATCCGGTTTGAAGTCGATTGGCATATGAGTGGAAGACTTTGATGATTTTAACGCTGGTCCTTTAAGATCCTTTAGAGTGATGGACGAGATTCCTTCTTTTCACGTAACCACTTCATAAAGCGCCCATATCTCCAAAGTGATGTGAAGAAGAGAGTATTAGTTGGGGCTTCATAGTTGGTAGTGATGGTTGATGCCCAGTTGTTGTCAGAGATCATCATGTCAAACTCTGGAATGGACCATGAAGGTTCAGGAGTTTGAGGTCTCTCTTCGGCGAGCCAGCTTTGAATTATGTCTTTTGAATGTTGATAAGGTTTTAAAATGTACCTTTTTGAGGGGTCGTTTAAGCCCTTATTTTATCACTTTTGTATCCGTTATTACTTAATATCGTTCCTTTTCACTTTTTAGGTATCTTGAAGGCAAAATGCTGGAATGACACTTATTCGGACGAAAAGGCGCGAATGTACGAAGAAAATGGCCAAAGTCAAGAATCGAGACACTCAGTCATTGAATCAAGGGGACGGCGGCCAGCACAAAATAGTGACGCCGTCGGACAACTTTGTGATGGCTCAAGAGCCAAATTACTCATTTACAAGTGACGGCGTGTTTTAAAAGAGTAGGGCGTCGCAACTCGACGGCCTAGATTTGATCCAAGACGCCGAGACCGAAGGGTACGGTGTCATAAGCATAAGGTGACGCGTCGCAAAGCTAATGTGGCCAAGACGAAACCCTAATGACGGCGACCCGACGGCGTCACAAATCAAAGGGTGACGCCGTCGCATTTGTAATCTTATATATAGAATCCGAATTTTTAGTTTTCAGTGTGTAGTCTTTGGAGTAAAACCTAAACCGAACCAAGGTCGTCTTGTACAAGATTTTAGGGTTCCATACCCTATCTTACATCAAGATAAGTTTTTACTTCATTAATTCAAGTATGTCTTCAATTAATTGTGTGTATGCTTGCATGTTTCCCATGTCCGGCTAATTTACTTGTGTGTTTGCTAGGAATATGAAACTTAATTATTGAATATTGATTGGTTGTCTCTTATCTTAATTGTTAATGATCTAGTATTGCGATAGGTCATCCGTTGTGTAGTTAATGCTTGATTAATCTTTGTGAACCTTAGCTTATAGTACCTAGAGTCATTGTAGGCTAAACCATCCGAAGAGTACCTTAGCGTTAAGTTTATAAATCCTAGAGATTTTGAAGGCATTAACCTTTGGTAGTTTCAAAGAGTTAGGGATAAACGCATACCCTACAACCTTAGACACACAACGCGATTAAGAATAAGAACGTGACAATTCAACCATCAATAGGAGATAATTAAGGAGTAATAAAACCTAAGTAAACACATCTTTAAATCATCATACGATCACACAATAATTAGACATAGACTACATACACCACTAGATTAGATAATTAGATAAGTAGAGTAATTGGTAGAAATACCAACCCCCCAAATCAAAACCTCGAGATTCGTACCTTTCCATTTCCTAATAAACATAAAAAAGATAAAAAAAAATAATCTTCCTCAACCCCAACTTTAGCGTAGTAACTTCTCACTAGCATTCCTATTCCCTTAGAAAACGATATTAATTCCCGGCTTACCCTAATACTACACTACAACGATTAGGTTCATCGCCTAGGGTGTTGAAAACTTGATCGATTTAAAAGGAAGTTCCTTTGACCCGAACGACGCGTGAAGCGTTATCAAATGTGCAACTCTAGAGGTTGTAGCGCGCTCAATTCGAAACGTATGCATCAAACCAATCCTCATCTTCGATCGACTTAGGGATATGTTTTGTGGATGCATCATCGTCATCGGACTCGACTATGCCATGAGATAAGACTCTTCATGTAGTACCGATCTTCCCGGATAGTGGAGAAGGTGGGTGTAAACCTTGAATCAACCGTGGTCCATGTCAGACTTCTTCTAAGTACCACGATCACCGGATGAACTGGATTGATTCAAGGTTTTGGAGGAGATGTTGGTGGTTTTGGTGAAGGTGTAGTGGTTGTGCGTAAGATCCACCAACATCGAAGTTCCAGCCTCCGGTTGGAGGCGGGGAGGAGGAGGGGGATTTAGGGCCTTTATGTAATGACTCCAATAGTGAAGTCCTCCTTTCTTCTTAGCCTAGCCTTTCTCGAATATCCTCCAAACTGTAGATGATTATCGTGCTTAATCGATTCTTCAAGTGCTTTATATAGCCTCTTATGAACTACATCCTGGTGCTCATTAGCATCATACATCTTATCAGGCAGAACATCTCTCATATCAGAAATGGGCAAATCCTTGAATCGTTGAAGCAATGGAGCCTGCATTGCCCATTCAACAGCATCTTTAACCTCTGCCTCAATTGCGTCTGCAACTCCTTGATCGAAGTTAAGGTTCTCCACTTATAGACACGACGCCGAGGACGTTGATAGATTTAGGCAATTGCCTCTAGAGCTTCAATTCGCTTCACGCCCTTGTCGAGCAATTGATCGATGTTAGAATTTGAGGTGGTGAAGCCGGTGGAGTGTTCGTGTCATTAATTGAAACCACCGGTTCTAGTGATAGATCTTTAGCGTGTTGTGTGGTGGAAGTGCGGTTGTTAGAGCAGTTTGGGCGGTGGAAGTGCGGTTGCATGAGTAGGTGCCGACATCGGAGGAATGGTTGATGTGTCTTCTTGAATGTCGATTGTGTACATGGACTCAGCTTCCTCTTTCTCATCATTTTGCTTATAGGGCTAGGTATCTGAGGGTTTGTCATTTAAGAACTGATCACCAAATGAGAAATCAACATCCAGATTCTTTAATGAGGATAGAGAACCTGTAGACATGGTCGTTTCTTCCATGTGCCTGTGTTCATCAGATCTTGACTCAAGGATCTCATGTGAGTCTTTCCGCAATTCGTTTTCATCATTCTTATCTGATTGGGTATCACTTGATGCAAGTGTATCTTCCTGTGTTTCAGATACCTCCTTTTCCATTCCAGTTTGTTCTTGAGCTGAAGATGATTCAATGCTTCTTTTCTTCAGCTCAAATTGGGTGGTAGTTCTTCACGGTGAAGAAGAGATGGTCAGAAGCATGTGAGTGGCTTGTTCAGCATCTACATCAGCAATCCCTTTCCCTTTGTCTTTTGTGGTTGAAGTTGTTTGTTGTGGTGCTGGCTCAGGTTCTCTTATCACAACTCCTCCCACTGGTGGTCTCATGTTCAGGCTTTCCAGGCTTTGTTTAATCCATTGTTGCAAAGCGACCTCGTCTTCATCAATCAATCGTGATGTCACCCTTTGGAACCCTTCCTTCAACATTCCCTTTCTCGCATCTTTCTTTCTCTTTTTCGCTTTTGTGATGAAGTGTCGTAGATTGAGATCTATCACGCCTCTTCTTGGGAAGGCCGCATATGAGGTTTTGTGCTAGAAGTAGACTTTGTAGATTTGGGTTGTGAGGATCGGGAGTATCATCAACATTGGATCTGGATGCCCTTTTCTTGTATAATCTGAAGCAGTCAGTCTTCTTTAAATCATCTGTGAGAAGTACATCAGGAATTGGCAATCCAAAGATATATTTGAGGTTACCAAGTACAAATTCATCCCTAGCATTATGGAGGACTAATTCACTCCTTGGATTAAAATGATGAGTCTGTTGCAAGAACTGAATGATAAGCTTCGAGAATCTTATGCTAGGAATTACAAGTTTGTGTACTTTCTTCCTTCCTTGGGCTTGATTATGAACATTTGTTCTATCGGTGATGAAAGTGTGCATAGACAACGAGAATTCTTCCCAAATACGTTCCGTGACATCAATGTTCACCCCTTTGATGAGACCCCATAAGATTTGCAGAATAGGTGTCCTCACTTTATCGAACCCTGAGGTTTTGCCAGATAGGCATAAGTTGAGAATGGTGGTAATGGCTCTCCAAGGTTGATACATGTGTCCGGTGATGATATCTGAAGCCCTTGTTACGTTAACTTGATAACCCAAATCATTTAGAAAGTCTATTAATTCTTCCGCACTAGGTGGAGGGACATATTGTTTGGTAGGGTCACATGGTGTGATTCCTAGGGCCTTACTGAGAATGTCAGATGTGATTTCAAATTCCTTATCGTCAAGCTTACAAGAATAAGTGGCTGTGATCTTGTCCCATGTGATGGTGTTCCAAAATTGTTGTAGGTAAATGGAAGGGATCGTTCATTGCTTGGTCAAGGCACTAAAGAAGTTAGTGTTTTTAAGAATATCAATAACAACTTTGAAGATTGGATTTTGTTGTATTCTTTCCAAGTCCACATAGCAGTTGCTTTTACCTATCTCTATCCATTTATCTTCTGGAAAAATTTCGTTGTCTGTAAGAACTGTGGGTGGAGCAGAAGTAGAGGGTTCTCGGAAGAGGTTGTGTCTGCCATTGAGATTCTGTAGAATCATACATACGACAACAGTATTTGAAAGCATGTTAGGTTAGACAAGGTTAGCTAAACAACTTTAATGCAACCACATGACATAAGCACAATGAGTAGCATACATGACAGATTAACAAAAATCATATTGAAATGCTCAGAAAATAGGTTAAGATGCTTTAGTAATTCTCATAGTAACGAATCATTTTGAAAAGGTTTTCTAGAGACAAGTTGCTTTGAGCAAAATTGTTAAAACAAAATTGCTATAATAGGATTTCATGAGACAAGTCGCTATAATGTAAGTGTTATAACAAGTCGCTAAGTCAAGTTGTCAAATCAAGTCGCTACAAGAGAAACCAGATACAAGTCGCTTTAAACAAAAATGTTATAGCAAGTCACATGAACAATTTGTCAAGACAAATCGCTACAAATAAAACTTGAAACAAGTCGCTATCATGAAAGTATTATAGCAAGTCGCTTTAAACAACTAGTCAAAACAAGTCGCTACAAGAAAAACCAGTGACAAGTCACCATTGTGAAAATGTTTAAGCAAGTCGCTAACTTGTCAAAACAAGTCGCTATAAGAAAAACCAGTAACAAGTCGCCTTTGTGAAAATGATTTAGCAAATCGCTAACTTGTCAAGACAAGTCGCTACCAAAAAATACAAGGATAAGCCGCTACTACAAACATCACCCAATTACATAACAAGTCGCTAGCAAGAATGTTTAAAGTATTGACAACTCGCCATGAGAAATATATGAGCCAACTCGCCACCAAGAACAACCCGCTATCGCTTAAGTCGCCAACAAGAACACGATGACATATCTAACCAACACATATCACACAAGCAAATGAACCAACATTCATGTCCAAAAGCACTACACAAGCATATACATAAACACGTAATCATCATCCCAACATACATATAACGCTTTTACAAAAGAGCGCACAAGGAGACCAAGAAAACACTCATATGCACCATCAATTTCAACATAAGATACCCTAAGAACAACTAATTCAATATCAATTACTCCCATTAAACATAGCCATTAACCAACCTAGATACGGAATCAATTGTCGAAGGAAAGTTGCTTTGAGGAATCTGTTAATAGACGTGCATTGTAGAGGAATTAGGTATAAAAGAATCGAATCAAAACGTTAAAACTTAACCTACCACACACAAATCGCTACAAAAACCGGTCACGTGAGAGAGAGAGATAGTATTTCAGATTTTTGAAATTTTAACGAGTGTCAAGTCGCTAGGGCTTTAAGTATAGTTTTCAAGTTTCACAAAATGACACCTTCAGTCCTTATACTTAAACAAAGTGAGACAAGTCGCTAGCAAGACATAATACACAAGGCAAGTTGCTAGACCTAAATTGGAAAAATCGCTAGCACAAAGTTAGGCAAGTCGCTATGTCAAAACATACCATTCTCAAGTATCAATAAATGACACATTTGATCATTGTATTATGACAATAGAGACAAGTTGCTACCTATCTTAGTATCACACGTAAATAAGTACTATTGACTCTATCAGTCCTTGTACTTAGCAAATTGCATACAGATACGGTGGATAAGTAACATTCATGTTGAATATGACAAGTACCATATAAGAAGTAACATGGATTAGCCATCTAGCACAATGAACATAAAGAATCATGACTTAAACATGCAGCAACAAACAAGTAAGCACATTACATATATCAAACAATGATGTAGAGATAAATTGAAAGATTCTCCCCCTCAGTCAATGTCACCAATTAAGAGTGAACATTGATTGAATTTTAACCCCCGTTTTAAAATAGAATATATCTTTTGTTCGAACTTCATCTATGGACCCGTATTATTATTGAATGACATTTCTAGGACCGTAGATGTTATCGACAACAAGAGATACATCTTTTATCAGATTTTGGGTAAAGATTTATTTAATTAAAAAATTGATTGATTGATTATTTATTTTATTATTTATTTTTTTAAATACAAGTGAAAATTAATTTGTACACGGATTCATGAGAACGAGTCATGATTCAAGTCGAACAGGAGTCAAAGTACGAGGTACATCACTTCTGACAAGCTACAATTCCTGAGTGAGCAATCTTTATTTCTGTTGGAAACCAGGTCATGATGTTCATGATTGAATTGAGCATTGTTCCTGAAAAAGACTGAGGACACTTTGCACTAATAGCACATGTAGTATTGCAAATAGATGAGTTAGTGACATGAGTATCCTCATTATTGGATGTAGCACGGTCAGTCTAGGAGTATCATTAATAGAAACCTTTAGGTTCAATATTCTTGAAGATTTTTCCTGTGGGCATCCACTTAAGGCAAGATCTAGGTGTGTAAGTCCGTTTGGATCCTCGCAAACCTAAATAATCTACCAAGAGGAATCCATATGAAAAAGCGCTAGTAGGTTTGGGTGTAGACACTGCTTTTGAGCCTTGGTCCTTTGTAATTGGTTTGTTTCTTGGGGATTGATCAGCCATTTGATGCTTCTTATATGAACTAGATGATCTCCTAATATTCCTGATCTTAGGGCTTCTAACATTAAGCTGGGGATTGTTATTCATCATATCGGAATGAATTAGTGAAGTGACTGGCTTTGACAAAACTATATTCTCATCAACTTGGGAGGCAAGCTTAGATTTCGATGGTTTAAATCTTTCTGTTTTAAAAGAATTGGGTTGCCTAACTACAGCTCGTTCTGATTTATTCAGTACAATTGACTTTCCCAAGGTCGATGGTTTTGCAAACTTAGTGTTCACCCTATTTCTAATATATTTCCTAAGCTCATTTTTTAAGGCAACAATGGTGAAGCTCTTATCTTGAATTTGGGCTTTGAGGGCATCAATGTCTGCCAACAAGGAGTTAGTTTGATCAATCAGCTTGGAATTGTTCTCTAATAAGTTCTTTCTCAATGACTCATTTTCCCTTAAAAGGTTGGTCACACATAGAGCCAATTCATTATTCCTAGATTCAAGCGGACCACTCACCTCATAGTTAGGATTGTTCATCCCTGTATTATATTTCTTATGCAGATCTGAGAGTTGTAATTTCAGATTACATACGGTTGAATCTTTGTCCGTAACTGGTTTTTAATCGATTAATTTCAAAAATTCTCAAATTCGGGAATTCGGATTTATGCAAGGTTTTGTAGCAAGAAAACTTTATTCTCTTCGTTGTATTGCAATTTCTAAGGAAATACAATGTTTTCAAGAATTGAGTATTTGTTTGAAAGTTCATCAAAACCCTTTTTCAACCATTTCATTTGTTTTAAAGATTCTAGCCTCAGACTCAACCAAGAAACATTTATCAATATCATGCTCAGAAATAGGATCATTTTGTTTAGGTACATTATCAGATGCATTATGTTGATCAGTTAAGGGTACCTCATCAAATGACATATGTTCATTTGTCGGTATGATATTTGCATTCACATCGTGCATAACAAGAGTCACTGAACTGCAGGCTGTTTCAAGCTTATCTGACTCTGAGCCTCTGTATTCAGTACAACCGGTTTCATCCTCCTTTTTTGTATCTGATATTCTGCATTCAGCATCACCCGACCTTTCAAATGAATCAATACCCGACTTATCACAACATTCACTTAATTTCACATGACACACATTCAAATTATCATCCTCATAACCAGCTTCCTTAATGTACTTTTCCACATTATCCATAAGTTGGATAAATGTATTGATGAACTCATGAATTTTCATTCCAGTATGTTTCTTGAAGGAAATTCTAGTCACGTGTTGATCGAAGTCTGCGGAATATTCCCCATTGATAAATGGCTGAAATTGGTTGTGGATTACCTGAAGTGCAGCATTGGAATCATCATTTAATACCTTCATTTTGGTAATTTGAAGCTTCAGTTGTTCTAATTTCAGTAGCAGGGTTCTTGTCAATGTAGGTAAGTCCTGGCGGAAAAGAGCACTACATGTTCGATCCCCAGTTGTGGACAACAGCTGTATGAGGTGCAGATGAAGTAGTTGATAGGGCTCAATGTTGCATTCCATTTGCTTTGCATCATGTATCATTAACAAGTGTGATTCTTTGATATTTGACTCAGAATGTGAAGTGTTTTGATCATAATTTGCTGAATCAATCATGGTTAAACATTCTGAGTAGCAAACAGTTTCTTTGTTCTGTGAGGTATCATAGAGTTCGAGCACTTTGGAGATTAAAGGGTCAGTGATGTAAGACATTTTGTTGATGGATATTAGGCACAAGTCGCTTGCATTAATTCACCAAGTCGCTAAATACCTTGAAGACAAGTCGCTGCTCTCACAAGTCGCTAGGTACTCAAGTCGCTAAGTATACAAGTCGCTATAAATCTTGAGAACAAGTCGCTAAGTCACCAAGTCGCTAAGTAACAACTCGCTAAAAGGGCAAGTCGCTAAAGAACAACTCGCTACCTACAACAAAGTCAAGTCGCTAAAGTTAGCAAAGACAAGTCGCTACGTTACCAAGTCGCTAGCCGTAATGGTACAACCACTACTTTGTACTATTTGTCGCCTTGTCTCAATAGACAAGTCGCTACCACCACAACTACAAGTCGCTAATAATTATAGAAGCAAGTCGCTACCAAGAAAACTAATCCGAGACTCAAGTCGCTACCAAGAAAAGTTCAAACACAACACTTTTTAATCCAAAACTAACCCAACCACGGTGATTCAAGCTTTCCAAATCAAAACCCAAGCACTTACAATGATTCTAAACACAAAAGTACAATCAAAATTCAAACTTTAACACAAGAAATGATCCAAATGATGCAAAAACCACTAAACTTTTTCAAACCCAAAAACCATATAAAACCACTAGAAATCCAAGAACATGTAAAAGAGATGATCAAACCATGGCTCTTGATACCATTTGTAACATATTGGATTTCACAAACACACAAACAATCACAAATATGGGCAAATGAATATATGGTTTTAGAGAGAGAAAGTGGGATATTCTAGTGAGAGAAACTTATGGAAGGTTAGATTTCAAATGAACATCCAACCCTCTCCCTTGTGGGGAGAGGTCTATTTATACAAATTATTACGCCCTCCTTCGGGCTGTGGATCAGGCATACAATGGGTAAAGACCCGTCCTGCCTCCACGGTGTTGCACTAGACTATACTATGATAATAACTAAATAACGTAATAAACGATATGTCTCACGAGCTAACTTAAGCTAGATTATATATGGGGCACCGATGCTTCACCATAAAATTTCCAATTCTAACAAATATGTGTTTTCTACTACTTTGAATAAGTCATATGAGCCTAAGTCTTTTGTTGAGACTTCTCAAAATCCTAAGTGGATTGAAGCCATGAATTTAAAAATGAAAACATTGCATAGAAAGAATACTTATGAGTCATGTGAATTACCAGAGGTAGAAAATCCATAGGAGGTAAATGGATTTGGAAAATTAAATATAAGTCTTCTAGTGAAATTGATGGATATAAATCTAGGCTTGTGGCAAAAGGGTATAATTAAAGAGAAGGTGTTGATTATGAAGAAACATTTAGTCCTGTGGTTAAAATGATCACTGTTAGATGCTTAATTGGTTTATATGTTTATAATAATTGGCCTTTATACCAGTTGGATGTGAATAATGCTTTCTTGTATAGTGATATTTACGAGGATGTGTATATGGAATTACCTCCTGGTTATTATGATAAGGAAGAAACTAGGGTGTGAAAATTGGTTAAGTCACTTTATTGTTTAAAATAGGCTTCAAGCCGCTGGAATGAGAAACTTAACATTGGTTTGGTTGAAGATGGATTTACTCAAAGTATAAATGACTATTCTTTGTACACCAAGAGTCAAAATGGGTTATTTATGTCTCTCTTTGGTTTATGTTAGTGATGTTATGAATACCGTAACAATGTTGATGAAATTGAGAAGTTTAAAAGGTATCTAGGTTCAAAGTTAATGATCAAGGATCTTGGTCGTCTCAAATATTTTTAGGAATTGAAGTTTTAGAAAATAAAACTGGTCTTTGTCTTTCTCAAAGAAAATATTGTCTTGAATTGTTTAGCGAGTATGGTTTGTTGGCTTGTAAGCCTGTTGCAACTCCTTTGCAGCAGAATGTTGTGTTAAGTCATACTGAAATAGATACTGATAAGTTTTTAATAAATATGACCGAGTATAAAAAACTTGCAGGTAAACTTATCTATATGTTTGTTACTAGACCATATATTTGTTATGTTGTTCGTTGTTTAAGTCAGCATATGCATGCTGCACTTATAGGTAAGCTTAATTTGTATGCTTTCTTATATGCAGATTGGACTAAGTGTCCTGTTTATAGGAAGTCTACTTTTAAATTTTATGTTTACTTTTGCAATAACTTGGTTCCTGGAAAAGCAAGAAACATGCTATTATTTCTAGGTTTTCAGCTGAAGCTGAGTATAGGTGTTTAAAGTCTACTACTTGTGAACTTGTTTGGATAGTTAAAATTTTAAAAGGCCTTGGAATAGATAGTTTGTTTCCTGCAAATCTGATTTGTGATAGCAGTTCTGCTATTCAAATAGATGCTAATCCACTTTTTCATGAGAAAACCAAACATTTTGAAATTGATTTACATTTAGTAAGAGAAAGAGTAACTTCTGGAGTTATAAAAACTTTGAAAGTTGCTTCTGCTAACAATGTGGCAGATCTGTTTACCAAGGGATTAAGTATTTCACAACATAAACTGTTTTGTAATAAACTTGGGTTGATTGACATACTCAAGCCAGAAGCTTGAGAGCGGGTGTTGAAATATATCATATTATCAAGATTATGTATTACTTTAAGTTGAGGGACTAACTGTGTCACTTTTATTTATATTTTGGATGTTTAGCTGTGTTTGACAGGTTTCTATAACTACAAGGGTTGAAGTGTAACTGAGCTCTATAAAAGGATCTCTTCCCAACCCTAGCTTCATTCATTAAGTCGTTTCACCTCTCACTAAAAAGTCTCTCTCTCTCTCAAGTTTGTTACAAGTTTAATTGTTTGGTTTTTAATCATCTTGATCATCTCGTATAGTTTGTTGGTTAGTGTAGGTTTGAGTGTTTGTAGTTAGGAAGATTGTATATGTTTCTTTGTAGTGAGATAAGTAGAATCCTTCTGAAGGGGGCTACTTCTTTTCTTTTGTATCTGTTTGGTGAGCACACGTTTTGTGGACTCATCTTCTTTACTATTAAGTAATAAAAAGATGCATCAAGAGGTGGTTGGCTGGGTGACTTGATTGTGTTGTAGTTGTGTTTTTGGGTTGGATCTGTAGTTTTAACACATAAGATCAAGAATATGGATGTGCTTTGCATTAATAGTTCATGCAAAGAAGTGGCAACAAATAATTTTTGTCGCTTTTGGTTTCTAATGTTTTTGGTAATGAATGGCGGTTTTAGTTTTGTATTTTTCAAACCAATAATGCATATATAGGTATGTGTAAAGTACGAGTGAATATGAGAGAAAACAAATAATTTAAGGTTTAGTTTTGGTTAGATATATGCATATTTTATATATAGTTATAGATGTTAAAACTTCAACCTAGTTTGTTAGGCTCACCACAGTGGGTCGGTCGACCCAAAGGGTTGTGTGAGGTTAAGGGTCGGTTGCCCCAGTATGGGTGTTGGGTGATGGTCGGTCGGTCGAGGCAATATGGACGAACTAGGTTGCTTGGCCAACCGAGTTGTAAATAAAAAAAGTGACCCGTTTGGCAAAAAAAAATAAAAAATACTTTACCTCTTTTAACACATTATAATACCAACCTTAAACACATTTTTAAATACAAAATTTCAAACACAATTCTCTCAACACAAAATTATTATGGCTTGTCGTCTTTCCCATTCCGTCGAACAAATGCAAACGTATGTTAAAAAACAATGTGAAGAAGACGATGAGGCTAAAAAAAATGCTACTATAAACGCTATCAAGCAGTTTGATCAGGCAAGGGCAGAGAAGCAACGTATGAGAGAAAAATACACAATTTGCAACGACATTACGCCTGAAAGAAAAGCTGTGATCGACAAGTTTTTTATGGATGAAGCCCGAAAAGACGACAACATTGCTGACATGTTGTGGGGAGTGTTCAACAAATACAGAACAACATCAGCACCAAAATCAATTGGAGCTATCGGGAGAACAAAACCGATGGTGTAGGTTCATCAAGTTTGTCTGCTAGATTTGTTGAGCAACCTCTGCTAGACGAGGAACGTTTGGCTTACATCGAGGAATTTGCTGGTTATCGGTCTCCTTCGTATGATTCTGCATGCGGGGAGCATTCGGATTAGGATATTTTAGTTCGTATGTTTATTGTATGTTTATGTAATATTTTTATTATTAATGAAGTTTAATTTTGTTGTTAAAAATATTTGAAAAATAATAAAATAAGAAAATAAAATAAAATTAACTAGGTCGGTCGACCTAGGTTACCTAGGTTACCACCTTACCAGCGTTAAGGCCGATGTTAGGTCAAGCACACTCATGACCAGTCAAAGTGCCACATCGCCTTTCTCTCCATGACGGACATGACCAAGTTGCCACAATCGATGACCGACTTTTTTTTAAATTCAAACATTTTAAACAACAAATTTAAAATTCATTAATATAAAACATTACAATATGTTAAAATTAAACGATACAAAATACAAAAATCATAAATTTTAATCTGAATGCTCCCCGCATGCGAGATCACAAGAGGAGACCGATAACCCAAGCAAATTCTCGATGCGAGCCAAACGTTCCTCGTCCAAAGCAGAGGTTGCCCAACAAATCTAGTAGATGAACTTTTTTACAAGTAAAATAAAATAAATAAAATGAAGTTATTCATACGATAGCACAAGAGAAAAGAAAACTAGGACAACCCTAGTAAATCCATCCCTTGCCTAAGAAAGAAAGAAAACATAACAATCAACAAGATAACCACAAACTACCTATGCCAAAATCGAGGAATGCACATTACATGACTAGATGAACAATGACCAAAGATACAATGATAACCAGGGCCACACATGAACCATCAAACATAGCAGAAAACATGCTATATCTATTGCCTTATCATACTCTGAATACTTGGATATAATGCAAAGCGACCAACCAATGCACCACCAAAACATCACCATATGACAAGACAAATAGACAGCTATACCACTATGACCGATAGAACAAGGCTGACCATACAGAAAAGGCATAGTAGCAGCATTAATCCAAAAGCTCTTCCAAGCATCTTCAATATCCAGGATCTTGAACCAAATTGTGTCACTCCAAATGAAATAGTCTTGCCACAGGATGAACACCAGACAAGTGATCATCCAAAACCTCTGTCTCATTAAAAAACCTTGCCAACCAAAAAACCCTGTGGGAAAAATATTGTACAAGGAAAAAGAGTACAGAGTTAGAAAATTTAGAAGAATCAGCAACTGTTCAGAAGAACTATTATCAGATAACCCAAAGACACCAAGAGTCATCACATAAGAAGGATCAACAGGCTTAATTGCAATCATCCAAACACTGGTGCTAAACTGAAGGTGAAGCTTGCACAACATTACACGCAACAAAGCTTCCCAACAAACAAGGGACTGATCAGTGCACCACTTAGTGGGAAACCACAGAGGTACATGGAAATGACCATCATTTGTATGAGCATTTGTACTATTACCAGTCAAAACATACCCCTCTTTCAGGCAATTGTTAAGACCAGAATAGTAGAAAAGCCATAAAAAGAAGTCATCCATATACATGTTAGCCCTCCACTGGACACCAACCCTCCATCTGATCATCCATAAAAAGTAAACAACAGCCATAAAATTTCCAAAGAACCATGACCAAGAATCAGCATAGAAGTTCACTTGTATCAATTCGCATTTTCGGGTTTTAACTATTCATCCTCGGATTTTCACTATTCACTATTACTATTCATATTCACTATTCATCGTATTTTGGGTCATTATTTAAACTCAAACTTTTTCCCAAAAAATTACTATTCACAAATTACTATTCACGAGTTACTATTCACAGTATTTTTTATTATTTACTAATTTCGCGTAAATTGAACAAGTAAATACTTTTATATGATTTTCATGCATAAACAATGTACTATGTACTTATAATATATAAATATCTAGTTACTATTTATAAATATCTAGATATTTTCAAAAATATTTAAACAATATTCATCAAAATATCTAAACACTATTTATCAAAATATCTACACACTATTAATCAAAATATCTAGATATTTTCAGATATTTTCCCTATAAATAAAAAGAAAACTAGTTCATTATTTACACAGAAAAACACACAAAACCCCCTCCTCCTCCTTGTTGTCGCCACCCTCAACCCTACATACTTGATTTTCAGGCTCCGAGTTATACACATAAGTTGAAGGCATAAGTTTTCTCTACGTAAAAATTAAGTTTATTCTGTATTTCCGCGGTTGGATTAAGAGCTACACAATGGTGGATAGGAGCTGTGGTTCTCAGAAATTTCTTGAAACTTTGGCAAGGATAGATCGACTAATTCTAAGGATGGGTTTTTATTATGGGAGCAATTAGGATAGTTTTGGGGTTGACATGAGGTGATTAAGAGGTTTTTATAGTTTAGAAAATGAATTTTTAAATTTAGATGCGGAAGCGCTGCCCAATTTGCTAGTATCATTCATCGGTTATTATCATGTGAGTTTTCATAGCCCCACTTTCTATTAATTGTTTACAAAGTTTTGGGGGAGATGCATGCTCAACTACTTGCTTTTACAAATACAAATACTCAAAATATTTACACTTTTATGCTACGCTATACTTTTTATACTTGATTGCATAATACTTGATTGCATTATACTTGATTGCATAAATACATGATTATGATATACCTATTTGGGTTATTCTTGAATGCATTATACTTATTTGCATTATTCAATTCAGTGGCTCCATATTAAGTTGTTGGATGACCATTAATTTAGTAGCTCTAAATTAAGTTGTTGGAAGGCTATTAAATTAGATACATACACAAGTGGCTCCAAATTAAGTTGTTGGAAGACCATTAATTTAGTAGCTTCAAATTAAGTTGTTGGAAGACTATTAAATTAGATACATCCCAAATTAAGTTGTTGGAAGACCCTTGTGGTGACATTTATACTTTTTACTACTGTGATACATACATACATGATTGTGCAAACTATATTTTGGCAGTGGGTTGTGAACACACAGGTTGCAAGTTTTGTATGGGCGGAACTTGGAACTGAGTGGATTTACAATGCCTTTGTTGTGTGAACATTCTTTTAAGGCTTACATGTTAAACAAACTCGATGAACTCACCAACCATTGTGTTGACACTTTTTAGCATGTTTATCTCAGGTCATAAGGCGATAGCTAGAGTTTGAAGCATAGAGTCGCAAGACATATTTTGAAGACTTACGCTTTTATAATTTACCATTCGAAATATTTTGTAAACATTTATATATTATACTTTGGGACCTCATTGTTTGTAACTCTGATTTCATTAATCGAATGGTAGCTTTTCAAAACGTCTCATTTAGAGGTCGTTTTCTATAACTTGTACAATCTATGAAGTAGCACCCCAATGACACAATCTTTCGCTGCGGTATTTTGGGGATGTTATAGATTGGTATCAGAGCATTGGTTATAGAGAACTAGGTTGCATTTAAGAGCCTAGACTATAACTACTTTATACGTTAAGACTCTCCACTATAATTGCCTTACACACACTTCATGCGCATATGCTTCTTGTTAGTTGTTTGCTTAGATCCACGTTGTTGGATGATATGACTTTAGTAATAATAAGGAAACCCCATAATTTAATCGAGTCATTAAAAATATGGAGCTCAGTAATAACTAATTATTTAACTTGATCTTGTGACAGTTCTTGTTTGATGAGACATGAGATTTGACTTAAATAATATTATTACTTAGCTTTAGGGATTTGATGACTTGGTATCTTATCATATGTCTCAGCAAGCGAGTTTTGTGTCGGAAAATCTTAAGTAGGATGATTTATAATCTCCTTATTTGAATGGATTGGGACGCCTCTTTATTCAAATAAAGAAGTTATAAACCACCGAACTATAGGTTTATAACCCATTAATTACATAAATTTGGACGCCTTTTGTAAGTAATGAATTATAAATAAGTGGACTTATTTGCATCCGATACGATTCCTTAACCACATTATGGGTGTATTACAACGTAACCCATACACTATTCTGTTGAATAAGAGATAACCCCATTGTTTTCCGCTTGAGGATCAATCTATTCAAGAGGAACTTAATCGGATGCTTCTTCAA
Source organism: Chrysanthemum lavandulifolium (assembly GCA_022545495.1). Lineage (NCBI taxonomy): Eukaryota > Viridiplantae > Streptophyta > Magnoliopsida > Asterales > Asteraceae > Chrysanthemum > Chrysanthemum lavandulifolium. The sequence continues at coordinate 96,430,813 of CM040239.1, forward strand.
GATGTATTAGCACATTCTTACCGATGAACAAAGGAGAGCTTATGAAGAGGCAAGAAGAAGAACAAGACCGCAGAGTACTCTTACAAAGATTACTTTGACAAGACTTTCAACCAAAGTCTCTGCACCGATGATAGTACTTTAGATGATTTGGATGATCCTACCATGCGGGTTAGAAGAAACTGATGATGAGCTTGAAGATGAAGGTATTTTCACAAATTCTAATGAAGGTCTTGATTATACTAACTTAGATGATACATATGAAGTTCCATGATCTCACTCTTACGAATTCATAAGAATCATCCAACCGATCAAATCATTGGTCCTTCTACATCCGGAGTTATGACAAGACACAAAGCTAGGGTTTCACAAAACCTCATAATGCTTTACTTAGCTTTGTGTATAAACAAACGAGCTAAATCATAAGGACCATCAAACACGCTATTTACTTGTTTCATCTCTCGAGAGAACCCGAGAATATTGCTCAAGCTTTGACTAAAGAAAGTCGGGTTGAAGCTATCACGGGAAGAACTTCTTCAATTTAAACTTCAAGAGGTTTGGTTTTATGTGATCTTCCGATGGGAAGAGAGTTATTGGAACCAGATGGGTTTTAGAGTTAAAAGAGATGAAAGAGGTAATGTTATCAAGAACAAGGCAAGGTTAGTTGCTCGGGGGTTATAGACGAGGAAGAAGGGGTAGATTATGATGAGGTTTTTGCTCACGTGTACGGATTGAAGCTATTAGAATATTTCTTGCTTTTGCTTCTATATGGGTTTTCAAGTCTATCGATGGATGTCAGTGCATTTCTTTATGGCACTATTACGTAAGAGGTGTATGTGAAACAACCTCCGTGTTTTGAAGATCCTAAGTATCCAAACAAAGTTTATAAGGTGGTTAAGGCTCTATATGGTCTTCATCTGAGCACCTAGAGCTTGGTATGAGAGGCTCTCTACATTCTTATTAAAACATGGATCACGACGAAGGGAGCTATTGACAAGACTTTGTTTATCAAGATAGACAAGAAGGATATCATGTTAGTTCAAGTGTATGTTGATGATATTATCTTTGGGGCTACCAAGCAGTCTATGGTTAAGGAGTTTGAGCGGTGATGCGAAGGAGTTTCAAATGAGTTCAATGGGAGAGTTAACATTCTTTTTAGGACTTCGTGTTAAGCAATCCAAGGAAGGAATTTTCATTAGCCAAGACAAGTATGTTACTGATATACTTAAGAAGTTTAATTTTGATGGTATGAAGGTCATTTACACCAATTAAATCTATCAATTCTTTGGGTAAAGATGAAGATGGACGACTGTTGAAGTCAAGTTATATGGATCTATGATTGGCTCTCTTATGTATCTCATCGCATCAAGGCACGATATCATGTTTGCGCTTGTCTATGTGCAAGATATCAAGTCTCACCAAAGATCTCTCACCTAAATGTTGTCAAGAGAATATTCTCATTATTTAAAACAACAACCTAAGTTGGGTTGTGGTATCCTAAAGAGTCACCTTTTCACTTAGAAGCTTTTGGGATAGTGACTATCACGTGTGATAATTATGATAGAAGATCCACGGTTGGTGGATGCCAATATCTTGGAAGAAGGTTAGTCTCCTCGGCAATGCAAGAAGCGGACAATTATGACAACATCATCTCATCGTTTAATATGTAGTAGCGCAGTTGTTGTGGTCAAGTTTTATGGATGCAAAATCAACTCTTGGATTATGGGTTCAACTTTAAGAATACTCCTATCAATATTGATAATGAGAGTACTATTTGTATTGTGAAGAACACGTGTATCATTCCAAGAAAAGCATATTCGGATTAGGCATCACTTTATCGAGATTGTTATGAGCATAGGCTCATTAATGTAGTTAAAGTTCACACGGATGATAATGTAGTGATTTACTCACAAAAGGTTTTGATGTGTCACGATTCAATCACTGGTCGTGAGCATTGGAATGATTAACTACTAAGCTATGTTTAAGGGAGGACTATAAGGTGTTTTATATAGTCACATGTATTGCTCGAGGGAGGATGTTAGTTTATACTTAGTGTATATGAAGGTTTTTGGCAAAGCATCTTGTATTTCTGAAGTATCGCTTGAGAAATCTTTGCTGGGAACGTATCGCTTATGTGGAAAATCTTGTTTGTCGATTAAAGCACTTGTTCAACGGTAATATTGATGGGTAATTGGTAATAACGGTAACTTTGTTATTTAGGTCGTGATTTTTCAAATCTCACCTATAAATAACTACTTCCGATTTTCCCTCTCATTATTACTTCACATCTTTTCCTTACTTATCTTCTAATTACCATCTCTTTATTATTCGACAATTTCTATTGTGCTCACTCTTTCAACAATGGTGAATCGTTTAACCTGCTTCAAGCACAATATGGTGGCTAATTTGGACAAGACCGGGGTGAATGTGGCTTCTATGATATCATTGATTATCTTATTATGTCGCCTATTAGCTATGCTCTTTAGTTGAGCTTGATGTTATTGAACCATGGATTCAGAATTACGGGCTAATGCTAGAGACAATATGGAGGAGGATGAATATTATATTAGATCTTGAGTTCTCGGAAAGACTATCAAGATTACGTACATCTATTCGAGCCGATTTATTATTTGATGATGAAGATGGAGTTATTAGATTTGATAAACAACTGATTTGGGATACTTTTCGCAATCTGGGTTATGAAGGTTCTTTGACTGAACAAACTTTTAAGAAGGCCTTATTCTGTCCTCAATGGAAGTTTTTGATTCATGTCTTGCTCCATTGCATAAGTTCTAAAAGCACTTCTTGGGAGCAGTTTGGGTCAAATATAGCATCTGCAGTGGTTGGCTTAGCTACAGACAGAGTGTTTAACTTTTCACGGCTTATTTTGGATGGGATGCTATCGCATATATCATCTGGGGCAACTTGGTTGATGTATCCAAGGTTTATACAGGTTTTCTTGAACAAGCAATTGGCTGATGTTCCAAAACCTGCCGCTTTACTATTTGTTACAGCAACAAGCTAAAATCTATACATTCATGGCTAAGAGAAGTAATTTGTTCCGAGGTGGAGATATTCCATTAACAACAACAATGATGGAAGTTGTACAAGTCGCTCGTGATGCACCGGAGCGGATGAAGACAATCGAAGGTACCGCTTCAGAAAATCGCGCATCTCGCAGCATCGCTTCTCGTGAAAGGTATCTGATCCGCAAGTCTTGCTCTCATGAAGGTACTTGCATCATTACAAGGTGATGATTCTTCGTGTCCTGAGGTTCAAGTAGAGATTGAGAGAACACCTACTCCATCTCCACAACGCTTACATTTGAGACTCATTCACCACTTCAAGGTCTTTGATTCTACTATACCTCGTGAAGGTTTATCTATGGATAACTATGCTTTGACAAGAGGCGCTAGCTAGGTTGAACAAGACCGTTGAGCGTCAAGCTAAAAATATCGACCACACTTTTCTTAGACATACTATACGTAGTTAACATCAACAGATGTTCGAGACGAAGTTCCCTTAAGGGGTAGAGACTATAACAATTCGCATTTTCGGGTTTTAACTATTCATTCTCGGATTTTCACTATTCACTATTACTATTCATATTCACTATTTTTTTTTTACTATTCATCGTATTTTGGGTCATTATTTAAACTCAAACTTTTTCCCGAAAAATTACTATTCACAAATTACTATTCACGAGTTACTATTCACAGTATTTTTTAGGGTAAATCGCATAAAAGTGTACCCAACTTATACCCAATTTCAATTTAAGGTACTCAACTTTTTTTATCCCAATTTAGTGTAGCAAACTTTTTTTTGATAGCAATGTAAGACAACTAGCGGGTTTCCAAGTCACTTAGCCGGTTATCAAATTTTCCGGCAACCTTTTCCGATGACCCACCACCACCACTTTCATTTATCACCACCACCACCATAACCCACCACCAATACTTAGAACACCGTCCAAACACCTCGTTATACACGCCATTCAAAGTTTATGTTCAATTTTTTTGGAAAATATTCTTTAGTTAATACTTAATAGTTTATTTGGATTGTTTTAGAAAAAGGAATCTTTACTTGAACCTTATTTCGTGTGATACTAATTACAATGGATTTCTTGGCACCATCGAAGGTAATCACATTCAGTTTATATGAAACTTATTGCTTCTAAAAGTTTGTCTACATTTGTCGATAACTGATAGACACACACATGATTTGTAATTTATAAACATGTTTTTGGCCTAATGTTATCTACAGTTACAGATAATTATTTCTGAAGAAAGGATAGACAATACATTTTTATGAATTATATGATTTGAGCAAATACAAGCTAATCGATGGAACAGAGCCATCATTTTGATTTTACGTCTCAATTTTCACGCACATTTTTGGATTAGCAGACATGTATGATAAGATAGTGACACTATTTTTTTTTCGGATACTTATAATAGGGTCATCGGAAAAGGTCGCCGGAAAATTTGGTAACCGGCTAAGTGACTTGGAAACCTGCTAGTGGTCTTACATTGCAATCAAAAAAAAGTTTGGTACACTAAATTGAGATAAAAAAAAGTTGAATACCTTAAATTGAAATTGGGTATAAGTTGGGTACACTTTTATGCGATTTGCCCTATTTTTTATATTTACTAATTTCGCGTAAATTGAACAAGTAAATACTTTTACACGATTTTCATGCATAAACAATGTACTATGTACTCCTAATATATAAATATCTAGTTACTATTTATAAATATCTAGATATTTTCAAAAATATCTAAACACTATTCATCAAAATATCTAAACACTATTTATCAAAATATCTAAACACTATTCATCAAAATATCTAGATATTTTCCCTATAAATAGAAAGAAAACTAGTTCATTATTTACGCATAAAAACCCCCTCCTCCTCCTTGTTGTCGCCACCATCAACCCTCCATACTTGATTTTCAGGCTCCGAGTAATACACATAAGTTGAAGACATAAGTATTCTCTACGTAAAAATTAAGTTTATTTTGTATTTCCGCGATTGGATTAAGAGCTACACAATGGTGGATAGGAGCTGTGGTTCTCAGAAATTTCTTGAAACTTTGGCAAGGATAGATCGGCTAATTCTAAGGATGGGTTTTTATTATGGGAGCAATTAGGATAGTTTTGGGGTTGATATGAGGTGATTAAGAGTTTTTTATAGTTTAGGAAATGGATTTTTGAATTTAGATGCGGAAGCGCTGCCCAATTTGCTAGTATCATTCATCGGTTATTATCATGTGAGTTTTCATAGCCCCACTTTCTATTAATTGTTTACAAACTTTTTGGGGAGATACATGCTAAACTAGTTTTTACAAATACAAATACTCAAAACATTTACACTTTTATGCTACGCTATACTTTTTATACTTGATTGCATAATACTTGATTGCCTAAATACATGATTATGATATACCTATTTGGGTTATTCTTGAATGCATTATACTTATTTACGTTATTCAATTCAGTGGCTCCAAATTAAGTTGTTGGATGACCATTAATTTAGTGGCTCTAAATTAAGTTGTTGGAAGGCGATTAAATTAGATACATACACAAGTGGCTCCAAATTAAGTTGTTGGAAGACCATTAATTTAGTAGCTCCAAATTAAGTTGTTGGAAAGCTATTAAATTAGATACATCCCAAATTAAGTTGTTGGAAGACCCTTGTGGTGACATTTATACTTTTTACTACTATGATACATACATACATGATTGTGCAAACTATATTTTGGCAGTGGGTTGTGAACACACATGTTGCAAGTTTTGTATGGGCGGAACTTGGAACTGAGTGGATTTACAATGCCTTTGTTGTGTAAACATTCTTTTAAGGCTTACATGTTAAACAAACTCTATGAACTCACCAACCATTGTGTTGACACTTTTTAGCATGTTTATCTCAGGTCATAAGGCGATAGCTAGAGTTTGAAGCATAGAGTCGCAAGACATATTTTGAAGACTTACGCTTTTATAATTTACCATTCGAAACATTTTGTAAACATTTATATATTATACTTTGGGACCTCATTGTTTGTAACTCTGATTTCATTAATCGAATGGTAACTTTTCAAAACGTCTCATTTGGAGGTCGTTTTCTATAACTTGTACTTTGTATTATGAAGTAGCACCCCAGTGACACAATCTTCCGCTGTGGTATTTTGGGGATGTTACATCACTCTTCTTTGAAAATTATAACCCATACTCCAACAACCCCCAATAACCAAGCAAACCCTATAGTAAGCCAGCGCATATAATAGTATAACCAAAACAAACTTTAACCACCCCATACCATCATATGTAGTGCATAGCAAACCATCTCCCAACCAAACATCCATAAATGTAGACCAGCGCAGGTTATTTGCTAAAGAATCGGTGATATATTTGCTAACAACCTTAGGCCCTTCATCTACACCAAAAAAGTTAAAAGTAAACATACAAGAGTTCTCGCTTTCACCTGCAGTGCATAGCCCACAGTACACCCTCCATGAGACCCAGAACACGGCAACCATATAACTCTAATATCCAGATATAATCAAGACCACAAAGTAGATAATCAGCACAGACCAAAGCACAACCAAAAGAAACCTGAGCCAACGTCTGCCATTTGCAGTGGTGCAAATCAAACAAGTAAAACCAATATATCTGCAAATCCAAATGGACTAGTACAAACAGAACCAGAACAGATAATTATGTAGTCCTATCATCAAAACTAGTAAAGTTCATACCATTGTCACCCCTTCTCAATCCCAGTCTAGGTAACTGGCCAAATCTTAGCAATCTTATCCACATCTCTAGACCACTTAACATTAAGACTAATAAGCTTCAATCTGATAATATTAACTATATGATTGAACACAACATCAACATTTCTATACTTCTTCTCAAACAACCTAACGTTCCTTTCCTGCCAAACAAAATAAACAGCGGCACCCAACACCAATCTCTGAACAATACTCCATATGGAATTACTGACCTTCCTAACACAGACCCCTGAAACTTCCTTAAATCTACCCAACCAGTCCCTAAGCCAAGTCCATTTACTATTATCAATTCAGTCAACCACTTTATCATTAACATTAAGGCCATAATAATGAAGGATGTTATGCGATATCAGTTTACACAAAGGGCCATTAGAATGCCACTTGTCAAACCAAACAAAACTGCCCTTGCCATTACCTATTTTAACACCAACAAAGCAACGGATTTTACTTCTAAGGTTCATAATATGTCTCCAACACCAAGAAGTGCTATCCGAAATAGCAAGATTCAAATACATCTACCCTTGATCCTATATATGTTAACCAGCAACGAAGGAGTCCTTCTTACTAATGATATTCCATAGATGTTCCCGCATGCAGTATCATAAGAGGGAGACCGATAACCGGTAAATTCCTCGATGCGAGCCAAACGTTCCTCGTCCAGCAGAGGTTGCCCAACAAATCTAGTAGATGAACTTGATGCACCTACACCATCGGTTTTGTTCTCCCGATAGCTCCAATTGATTTTGGTGCTGATGTTGTTCTGTATTTGTTGAACACACTCCCACAACTTGTCAGCAATGTCGTCGTCTTTGTGGGCTTCATCCATCAAAAATTTGTCGATCACAGCTTTTCGTTCAGGCGTAATGTCGTTGAAACTCGTGTAGTTTTCAATCATATGTTGCTTCTCTGCCCTTGCCTGCCCAAACAAATTGATAACGTCTATAATAATGTTTTTTTGAGCCTCTTCGTCTTTTTCGCATTGATTTTTAATGTACATTTGCATATCTTCAACGGAATGCGGGAGACGGCAAGCCATAATAATCTTGTGTTGAGAAGTAGTTTGAGGTTGAATTGTGTTTGAAATTGTGTGTTTAGAAGTGTGTTTGAAGTTAGTATTTATAGAGTGGTAAAATTTTAAAATAAAAGTTTTTTTTTTTTTTTTTTTTAACATTTAAAGCAAGCCAAACGGTCACTTTTTTTTGGAAAATAACTTTGGAAATCGGTTGAATTTACAACCCGATGTTGGGAATTATGAAGCCTCGACCGATGTGATGATATTTCCCCCGCTCGTGCCGACTGATCTTAATATCGGTCGTGCTTCTAAAAATTTGTTGACCTACCGACTTTTGAGAAGCCACTTCGTCTAGCCTTAGACTATTAAGTCTAGATGTCTAGTAGATCAACAACCTAGTTATTGTTTTGTTTTTGTGTTATGAAAATATAAATGAGAAAGCGTTTGCTTTAAACAGATATTTGTGCAAACCTGTATGTTATTTCTTGGAAGACATTCGCAGAAAAAACAAGAAAAAAAAAACACTTCATTAATAAAAGATAAATTAAATTAATGATTTTGAAGAATATTTTTTAACCGACAGAATAAGAATCAGAATGCAAGAATATAAAATTAATCATTCTAAAACTATATTGTATATGATATTCATTCAAGTTGAACTTTGAGCCGGTATTGTTGCGAAACCGTTGGATGAGAGATCGTTGCAAGGAGGAGGATCGCTTGGTCTATTATGAAGCCGCGGCTCAAGCTGACACTATTACACGCCGAATTGAGCCGAGTCGTTGGCTAAGAAGGATTAAAAAAAGATTAATTAATGAGTTTTTCACTTAGTTGGTACTTAATTGTTGGGGTTTGATACATGTTGTACACCTGTTTTCTATTGCCGTTTTATTTGCCACTTAATTGATACATATTTACAATAACAACAAACTTTTCTAAATATACCGATTTGATACATGTATTACTTTTTGTTTCACTTAATGTAACAGACTTTCAAGTTGCTAATTTGACTTGTTTTCCAGAACCAAATAATTTTCTACTTCATTTAAGTATATCTTTTTATCACTTATTAAATGACTTATGTACAGTTATCTCCTTCTTTTATCTTCAATCCCATTCATCTTTTATTAAATCCAACCAAATCACAGTTGTGAATGTATCATTATCGTTAATCAATAAAATTAATAGAAAGTAGAGAATGAAACAACGCTAAAAATCCCTCATCCTACTCATAACTACACAAAAAAAGGAAAAATTATGAGAGACAACGATAAAAAACGAAAACTGCAGCCCAATAAAGCTTCAAGGAACAATATGTTGAATCCTTTTCATCAAAGTAAGTAACAAGCTCAACCTTACACACTCCATACGCAAGAACCAAACAAAATTAATAACATAGATATCATGCAATATCCATTGGCATAACAAAATGAATATCTCATTATTGTGTTTTCAAATTACAAGAAGCATATAATCCGTTTCATGTTTTGATCAAGTGATATACGGTGAAAATTTGCAGAAGATAACGTATGGTGAGTCAAAATCAATATTTGTGAGTTATGATGATCCAAGTTGTGTACAATATAAAGGACCATCGCGATTTTTGTGATATCAGTTACTCACGAACACGTGTGATTGAGAGAATCGGAATATCATCGTTTTATGGTAAATGTCACCTCATACATATTCTTTTTTTTAACCTTTTAAGTGATTGTCCGATAATAGAAAGACAGTACATATGATTATTGTCTCTCGTTATTCCCGAATGTAGACAACAATCGTCGAGTGATTGAAAAGGAGTCTAGAATCTTTATAAAGATGATTGTCTATATATTTTTGTAACAATGGTCTTGTTGATTATGATATATCATTTTATAACTATAATTGTCTATTTATCTTGTTAGATTTCTAAACAATTTCTGAGTTTCCGTATGAATTGTCAAAAACGTACCTAAAACAACTTAAAAAGGTAAGATATAAAAGAATATTAATGAAAACCGTTAGTATAAAGTTTTTTCATTAAAAAATACAACAAGTGTCATATGTTTGAATAAAAAATATGTATATGTTACTGGGGCCACCAATAATGGTGATTGTTTATATTCTATCAAATACCAAAATTATTGTCATTGGAGCAAAACACATGATTTAATAAAAGTGGAATGGCTTTAATTTTAAACGTTCAAAGAATCTTCCCACAAAATTCTAGTTTTTATTATAAAGGGAAAGTGGATAATTAATTTGAGACATCCAAAAAAGGAAATATGGACTATTATTTTGAGACGGAGGGAGTAGCTTTTTCACATGTGTCTCCTTGGGTGGAGGGATAAGCCTTGAATGGCCTATATTTGTTTAGTTTAATGATTATGAGTTTGGTGGACATGACATTGATGGATTTGGTGTTATTCTTGTCTTTTATTTTCACCCCACTATTATTAAGTTTTTCCATTTCATTCACCAAAATTTAATTATGATTTTTTTGCCCCTCCACTTGATAGGTTGTTGGCCCTTGGTGGCTGCAAGATGTGGAAAAGGTAGCCTCAACCTTTATGATATTTCAAGGCATTTCATATTTCACAATGCAATTAATTTCTAAAAAACAAAACACATTATCACAAGTTCACAACCATAGCAATCTCATATTTCTACATTATGAAAGCTGTACACATCAACATACAGACATTATTCAGATACCGAATTGGCATTGCATAAATGAAAAATCAATTGCTGATGGAGATAGCCAGATGATTGTTCTTCTGATATACTAACAATGCCAAGATAGTCTAATTTGAGATGTTTAGCTTGATGATTTATCAATTAAGTTAAATACCTGAAAAATCAACAAATCATATGCTTCAAAGTTATATACAGTACACTGTGTATCAATAAAACATAACAAAAACAGTTCTTGATTTAACAAAAACAAAAACCAAAAATAAAATAAAAAAACATCTTTTTCGTTTATTTGCGATTACAAAAACAATCCATGATTTAAGTATTGTTTGTTTAACGAAAAGTTACATAAGTATTGTAGAAAAAGTATCAGATCGCACAAATCGTCCATGTCATAACTTGTGATAACAAAAACAGTTTTGAGTTAAATCTAAACCCTACAACCCAGTGCCCGGGTAAAAAAGCTAGATATCCATATGAGTATTTAATTTGATATAAACAAATACCCTTTGAATCTTTGATCATGCCGCAAACGCATGTAGTTTGGCGATTTGTAATGCTTTTTCTCATACATGTTAAGATCACGATCTAACTTTAAGATCGTACGACTTTACAATTCTCTTAAGCAAAAACGAGTCAATCCTTTATAAAATCTTTGATGGCATATGATCTTACATAAGATCTCGATTTTACTATAGGATTATAAGATCTTGATTCGATCTGATTAGGGTGTAAGCGAGGAGAGGGCATGAAATTATTCGAGATCGACCAGTAAACTACTCGAAATCGACTCAAGATAAGCGAGTCGAGCCTCGAGCTCGAGCTACTCGAGTACACTTCGAGCGAGTTCGAGCTCAAATATGCTTTCACTCGTGAGGCTCATGAGCCCTTATCGAGCTCAATGATATTACACTTTACCCTTTTATATACGTATAGTTACGTAAAATCAGGTGAGTCGAGCTTAATATGGCCATTTTCACCGAGTTCGAGCTTTAAAAGTGGCAATAATCGAGCTCGAGTCGAGTTCGAGCTCGAGTTTGAGATGACGACGAGAGCTCGAGCTTGAAATCAAAGCTCGAGCGAGCTCGAGTCGAGTTTCTTAATCGGTCGAGTTCGAACTGGCGATCTTCGACTCGACTCGGCTACACCCCTAGATCTGATCCTACTTCTCTCAAATTAATTATGCAAAGAAACTATAAACGAATGTGTTTCGTTATAGTGGAATAATAAAACAAGCATTAGGAACCATAAGTGTCATATAAGCTTAAAATATTTAGATTTTTTGACTAAATTGAATCACCGATTAGATAAGTTATTCTTCCAACCCCATGTGAGTTTCATTTCAATTATATTATAACTTTTTAAACTCTTCTTTCTTCATAAATTTGTTATATTATCAATTTTAATTACGAATTACGTACTAGACGTATAAGACATTTAAACATTTAAGTAGGATCTTTCGATCTCGATCCGATCTTACGAAAATAAAAACGATTCATAGTAAAATCTCGATCTTTACAGCCTTACTTTGTCTAAATCAACATAGAAAGAAAGACTAACAAGTCAAATTTAGCGACACGATTTTTTAAAGCATCTCTAATGCAAAGCTGGAAAAGGGTTGAAAAAGACTTAAAATGGTTATTGCATATTAGCATTGGAGTAAAAGGTTGAAAAAGAGTTATTGAGTGAAATGGTTAACGAAGAATAGGCTATTAAGGATTGAAAATATGTGAGGAGCAAATAGAGTGAAGAGTCGAAAGTTTCAGATTTTCAAAAAGTTATTGCATTGGATGCTTTTAGCTTATTAAAGCATATAGCACCGTTATAACAATGATCGAGTTGGAGTGCAGTCTTAAAGACCAAATGTGTTAGTTATTGGCTAAAATTACGTGACCCCCAAATGAGTTAGTATTATTATAAAAGTACAGGTACACAATTTTATTTTATTTTTTCCTTCATGTATGTCAATAGAAACTACATACATAACTTAATCCTTGCACATATGTATTTTTTTTTATAAGGATCAAACATAAAAGACGATTTTTTAAACTAAGTGTAATAAGGACTATCAAAAGACCGACAACAACATGTCATTTCAGCTTTCTCTTTTCTATACTACTTCATGACTAACTTGATGTAACAAAAAGACCGAAGATATCATTAAAGAAATACCAAAAAAATCATCTAACTAAACACCTAATAAACAAAAACTTTTGTACACAACTCGGTCGCTTTTGCGACCGATTCAACAAAAATCTCCTTGTGAGACGTGTCCTTTTGCAGATGTGTAATAAGAGAGATTATTCTAGACCGTGTGAGACCGACCAATATCTCCGGCTCCTCTTTAACACACTTAGTCATACAAATAATTTAACGTTTTGTGAAATGTAAGAGAACTAGCAGGTGAATTCATTTTATTGATATCAATATCTCCGGCTCCTATTTAAAGTTTTGAATTAAAATTTACATGTCCAAGACGTTCATGCCACACATTAGAAGACTCAGTCAAGTAAGCAGAAGAATTCATTTTATTGATATCATTCTTAACAACCATTACATTGAGCTTAAACATACCATTCAGGGCATATCCCCAACCAACATACATTTGATTCTTAGACAGAACAAATTTATCAGACTAAAAAACAAGACGAAAACCAAACTTGTTCAACAACCAATATCTCCAGCTCCTATTTAACGTTTTGAATTAAAATTTACATGTCCAAGACTAAGGGTGAGCATCGGGTCGGAACCGACCCATCCCGACCCGAAACCGACCATCCTGAAACCAATATGCTCGAAAACCCAAACCGAATCACGACCCAAGTAGAGGTCAGCTTGTGTCAGTAGGGTCGGTTTCGGTCGGGTTGGTCGATTTTTTTTGTGTTTTGTCGGTCGGTTTTGCTCAAACCCGACTCCCGACCCGACCCGAGTCCTCAAAATGTGGAAAACTCAAACCGAATTCCGAACCAAGTAGAGGTCGGGTTGTGTCGGTCGAGATCAGTTTGCGTCCATCAGGATCGGTTTTCGGTCGTCGGTCGGGATTGCTCACCCCTATTTTATTGATATCATTCTTAACAACCATTACATTGAGCTTAAACATACCATTCAAAGCATATCCCCTACCAACATACATTTGATTTTTAGAGAGAACAAACTTATCAGACTAAAAAACAAGACGAAAACCAAACTTGTTCAACAGCCAACCAGACACAAGATTCTTGCGAATCTCTGGAACATACAAGACATTAGTCAGCGTGAGCTCTTTTTCGGATATCATCTTCAAGATTACATCTCCTTCTCCCTATATATCAGCAGTTGTAGAGTTGCCCATGTACAACTTCTCTCCACTATCAACCGCTCTGAAAGAGTGAAATATACTTTTATCAGCACACACATGACGAGTAGCTCCAGTATCAACCCACCATTCCCTTTTGTTGGAACCTACCAGGTTAACTTCAGAGATCATGGCAATGACGTCAGAGACCATAGCAATCATGTCCACATCTTCATTCACCATATTAGCTTGGCGTGGAGTCACCCGATTTGGCATCTTACGATTAGCGAGACGGTGACCGGTGGTCACAATTGAAACACACCCTTGGAACTTCGTTTCACAATTGCGACTTTAGGAGAAAGGTACTCGGACTTCCTTTGATCTTCTTGTCATTCTTTCCTTTTCCTTTGCCTTTACCTTTGACATTGGACTTTGAAGATGACGAAGAATGCTCAACCATATTTTCCTTGGCGTAATCAGCGTATAAGTGTTTTCTGAGCCGACATTTGTCCTCTTCAATACGAAGACGAACAACTAAGTCTTGACACTCATCTCCTTTCGCTTATGCTTGGTGGTTCTTAAATTCTACCCAGCTTGTAGGTAACTTTTCAATAATAACAACAACTTGAAAAGTTTCACTCAAGGTCATTCCCTCAGCATGAATGTCGTGTAGGAAAACCTACAGATCTTGAACTTGACTCATCACATTCTTTGAATTATCCATCTTGTAATCCAAAAAACGAGCTACCACGAACTTCTTTGTACCAGCATCCTTAGTTTTGTACTTGCGTTCCAATGACTCCCATAATTCTTTGGCAGTCTTGGTCTTGCAGTACACATTGTACAAAGACTCCACCAAACCATTCAGAACATAGTTGTGACACAAAAATTCTGAATGTTTCCATGCTTCCAATGCTTGAACAACCTATTGATTAGAGGATTGACCTTCTGTATGAGGTTTCACATGAGGTGGATTCTATTTTAAGAACAGCCCAAGGTTCAAAGTAGTGAAATAGAAAAACATCTTCTGTTGCCACCTCTTAAAATTCTGCCCATTGAATTTCTCTGATTTCTCAGCATGATTAGCAACCGTCTTAGTAACTGGCGCACCAGTTACATTCACAGGAGGAGTAGTGGTGTTTGTCATCCTGAAAAATTCCCAAACACAAACAGTTAAGTCAAATGTTATAAAATCGATATCAAAGAAATTCTATCCTGATTTCTTAAAAGCCTGTACCGAATCTGGTTCAAGGAAACTCTATATTGGTTTCAATGAAACTAGATTTAAATAAATCGAATAAGAAACTAAATTAAATAGATCAGCTTAACAAAAACTCAAACATGGTTTCAAAATAAACTGATAAGAATAACTGCTTTAAAAAATGTTTTAGATCTGTACACCAAATCTGTAAATTAAAATCCTGTTGAAAACTGGTTTTCCATAGAAACTCTAACTTGGTTTCGATAGAAAAGCAGTTTGAATATAAAATCTGTTAATAATAATTAATCCGATTTAATAAATGCGTTTTAATTCTGTTAAACATAATCTGTTTTAAGATTGTGGGAAACGGTGTACACTTTTAATAATGAAATCAAATTACAAATAATAATAATAACAGAAAATAGAATACAGAAAATTAAATAAGAGACAAAATGGAGTAGAAGTAGAAGACATACACTATTCAATAAAATTAAACGAAAGCAGTAAAGACAGTAGCACGAGGCTCGTGTTTAACACGATTCCCTTAAAACAAATTCGCCGCCTGTTTCCTAGGGTGCAACGTACAAAGCTGTACTTGCCGGAAAGATCACAGAAGTTTGCGTATTTCTGATCGAAGATATTGTTGGAATACAGTTGTTGTGGAGTTTCGCTTTTCTCTGTATCAAACTGAATGACCAAACGTTTATTATATAGCCAATACCTAACTTGGTCTCCAAGATAAATATCAGCTAAAATAAAAGGATTTTCAAATTTGTTATAGCCATAAACACGATTTGATATATTCTATTTATATAAACAAATTCTGCACAACTTGTTCTAACAGTTTAAATCAGTTTAAGAATAAACGAATACAAAATCTGGAAACTTATTAAAATTGGAAACGAAATATGCAACAAAAAGATTCGCACGTGTGCGAGGTTTCGGAGCCGCATTCGTGTCCGCAGGTCGCACGGGCTCGCATGAGTTCAAAAGCTTCGAACCCGTTTTAGCCCAAAATCCCGAAATATGCACCCTCCTTGCGCGCGCGTAGGTGTTGGAGTAAAACCAACAAATCATTTTGAAGGTCCATATCATGATTTCTATATAAACACACTCCCACTTAGGGGTGAAAACGAGCCGAGCCGAGCTCGAGCTGTCGAGCTCGAGCTCGAGCTCGGCCTGCTTATATAAAAGCTCGAGCTCGAGCTCGAGCTCGTTTCGAGCCTCACATTTTGAGCTCGAGCTCGGCTCGTGAAACTTTTCACAAGCTCGAGCTCGGCTCGAGCTCGACTCGTTAACACAAAGCTCGGCTCGTTAACACAAGGATCGAGCTCGTTAACACGGTTATACGTATAGAAAATATATATACGTATATATTTCTAAGGCGTTTAGGCTCGCGAGCCTAAACGAGCTTTTTGTATAGAGCTCGGACTCGAGCTCGATTATTAAATGAGGCCAAACTTAGGCTCGAGCTCGGGCTCGTTTAGGCTCGGCTCGTTCGAGCTTTCTACCGATCCGATCCCGAGTTTTTTACGAGCGGCTCGGCTCGTTTCCACCCCTACTCACACTTCCTTTTCTAGGCGATGTGGGATATGTTTCTTTTTTCAAATTTTGTGTTTCACGTGGCCCACTTTAAGACATGATATCTCATTCATATTAACTCTATTTTGGACATGCGTTAGCTCGTTGCGAAACTCTCGTCAAAGAGAACACAAAGCTACCAAAAATATAAATATATATAACATATACATATCTTAAATAATATCCAAACTTTGCAAAAAAATCATTTTTGCAAACTCTTTTTCCAACATCAAATGCATGGTTAGACTTGACATTGTGATTTAATAATATATGATCCTTAGGCTAAACGCAATGGTCGGTTGTCACGACCGGTCGAGTGCTCGGTTGAAGCCGGTTGCCCCATTGTGGGGTGATCGGTTGAGGTCGGTTGAGGGGAGAGGAGGAGAGAACTAGGTTGAGGAGGCAACCAAGTATCAAAGCCACATTTATACCACTTTTTAAATTCGAACCGTTTGTAAAAAATAAATAAATAAATAAAAACTTTACGACTTTTACAACATTATAAATACCAACCTCAAACACATTTTTAAACACACAATTCAAACAACTTCTCATCAATATGCATCATGTCACAAAGAAAAACTCCCATATCAAAAAACCGACGATCCCGACTTCCCAAAAATTCCCCGAACTTGAATTTCTCACCGGATCCACCGTTTGAATTAACCGGTGTAACACCACCACAAAATCGGGGTATTCGTTTTCGAGCACCCGGTTTTGATTATGAAACGCGACTACCACAACCCAACCACAATCAAAACCCATTTTACGTCAATCGTCCATATTTCCCACCGGGTCGTCAAGTATCAATCAAAACCAAGCACCAAGCGGTCGTCATATCATCCTAACATGGATTTCTCCCAATCTTCCCAACCTAATCAATCGTTTTCACCGCTTCATGGTGTTAATCTTGATATGGATTTTGAGCATTTTATGGAATTCCCTCCTCCTCAAAACTACACGTCTCAAGAATACCCGACTCAAGATGCTTCGATGGGACAAGGTTCGGGGCACGGTTCATACCACGGTTCTATTCGTATTGAAGACGATGTCGAAGAGACGTCACCCGTTAAATCAAAGAAGGGTTCAAAACGGGCTACAAAGGAGAAGGGCAAGAATGTTGCAACCGAAAAGGTCAAAGCATGGACAAAAGCGGAAGAGGTCGCGCTTTGTAGAGCTTGGATACATGTGTCGGAAAATTCGGAAAGAGTGAACGCTATCAACCGGAGTGGGTTTTGGGATGAGGTGATAGCGTACTTTGAAAATGAAACTGGTTCAACAAGAACCTACGACTCCATAACGACCAAATGGAAGGGTATGATTCGTTCTAGGGTTGGTTTCTTTTGTGCAATTATGGATAATATCAAGAATAATCACAGAAGTGGTGAGAATGACGAATACGACTATGAAAAGGCTTGTAACGAATACCATGTGATTCACAAGCATGAGTTTACATTGAAGGAGTGTTGGAAAGTTTTGAGAGGGCATTCTGCTTGGAAAACTATTGAGATGCCTGCTTTCACCCCGACTAGTCGGAAGAAATCCAAGACTTCGGAAACCACCTCGGGGTCAACAAAAGGTCCTTTTAATCCCCAAGACGTGGATGATTCTGAAGAAGAAGAGACTCGAGAATCACGACCAAAAGGTCGTGACGCAGCCCAAGAAGAAAGCACCCGAGCCACCAACATCATTTGTTACTAATATGGCCAAGAAATTTTCAAATTCAAAAGTTCAAGTAAGGAAAAAAACAAGAATATGGAAGAGGAATACATAAAGTTGAAGCAAAAGAGTTGGAGCTTAGAGGCAAGGCAAGGCGAGCCGAGGAGTTCAAAAGGGAGAAACTTGAGCTCAACGTCGTGACTTGCATTGACGGCACAATCAAACCGGACGCAAGATTTAATTTTCTACAACACACCCTCGACACAAATATGCTCGCACGACAACTACAAGAACTTGAACAACTTAAGGCAGCAATCAAAGAACTTTACAACTTAGATTATTAAGTTGCAGTTTTTAATAAGTATTGTAACGTCTACGTTTTATTAGTTTAAGTTTTTAATTATTGTTGTCATGTTAAGTATTTTTATTAATGAAGTTTAATTTTGTTTTTAAAAATATTTGAATTAAAAAAAATAAAAAAAAATAAAAAAATAAAAAAAAGATCTCAGGTCACCACTGTGGCAACTAGGTCGTCGCTAGGTCGTCGGAGAGAGAAAGCTGATGTGGCACAGATGAACTAGGTTGCCATTGTGTTTAGCCTTATATTAAGGTGAATAGATTGTGCATCAATTTCTTATAATATACTAGTAGTCAAAAATGATTAATTTAAATTAGAGTTAATTACATAAATCGTCCTTGTGGTTTCGTCAAAATTACGGATCTTGTCCCTATACTTTTTTAAGCGCGTTTAGTCACATGGTTTACAAATCTTACGGATCTTTCCTGATCGGCCGGTCCCAAAAGGACCTCCACTTGCAAATCTCTCTAACGTGAGGGCTAACGATCGTTATACAAACCACGGGACGATTTATGTAATTTACTCTTTAAAAAAAGTTTTTCTTTTAGTTTTATTATTCAAAATTTAACGATTAAATTTTTAATAAAAAACTTTTTAAATTTAATTTAATTTTATTATAATAAATTAAAAAAAAACAAATTTTAATTTTATTATATTTTTTAAAAAAAGCATTTTTCTTTAAAAAAATTAATTTTATTAAAAGCGTAGTATTTTTCGACATTCTCATTTTATTTTATTTCTCTTTTGATATTATACATATCTTGAGGCGTCGTGGCATCTTGGCGAAGAAATAAAATTCGCTTTCCCTTTAGTGGTGAGAATGTTTCGGTTTGGACTTTAATCAAGGTTTTTTTTTAAAGTTTTCTCACGAAACAAATGTTCTCGTAAATTTTACAAGTACTTTGGTAATATTATTATTATTTTTGAAGGCTAAGATTTTATTAACAAAAGTTCAAAACAAAGCAGGAATTGCAAGAAACACAAAACAAAGAAATCAACCAAGAGGTAGAACATCAAAAGCCTTCAATCCATCATTCCAGTCCGCCAAGTATGAGAGGCCGAGCGGTAATAAAAAGCTTTCAAAAGTAAAATTAAAGTAAAAAAAACTTTTGAAGGCTTTTGATTCTTCGCCTGGTTTCTCGTTGGGACTTGAATGATGGATTTTAAGGCTTTTGATGTTCTACCTCTTGTTGTTTTTTTGTTGTTTTGTGTTTCTTGCAATTTCCGGTTTTGTTTTGGAACTTTTGTTAATAAAATCTTAACCTTCGAAAAATAATAATAACGTACCAAAGATTGTAAAATTTGCGAACATTTGTTCGTGAGAAAACAAAAAAAAGCTCGATTAAAGTCGAAACATTCTCACCACTAAAGGGAAAGCGAGCTTATTTTTTCGGTTCAAGATACGCCTTAAGATATGTACAATATCAAAAGAGAAATAAAATAAAATGAGAATGTCGAAAAAATACCACGCTTTTAATAAAATTAATTTTTTTAAAGAAAAGCTTTTTTTTAAAAATATAATAAAATTAAAATTTGTTTTTTTTTTTAAATTTATTATAATAAAATTAAATTAAATTTAAAAAAAGTTTTTATTAAAAGTTTAATCATAATAAAATTAAAAATTTTGAATAATAAAACTAAAAAGAAAAACTTTTTTTAAAGGTAAATTACATAAATCGTCACATGGTTTGTATAACGATCGTTAGCCCTCACGTTAGAGAGATTTGCGGAGGTCCTTTTGGGACCGGCCGATCGTGACAAGATCCGTAAGATTTGTAAACCACAAGGACGAAAGCGCTAAAAAAAGTATAGGGACAAGATCCGTAACTTTGGCCAAACCACAAGGACGATTTATGTAATTAACTCTTTAAATTATCATGTTCGTTTGCTTAAATATAAATTAGAGTAAATTACATGTATGGTCCCTGTGGTATGTCAAAAGTAACAACTCTCGTCCCTGAAAGTTTGAAGTTGCACTGATAGTCCCTAAGTTGGTAAACAAATAACACCACCAATCCTTTGGTTTAACGGGCGTTAAAGTTCCTTATAATTTACACGTTAGCCCATTTGGTAAAATATCGTTGCATCGTCTATCCTTAATAATAACGGCTGTTTATAATTTAAAGTTTTCATATATTTTTATCCGTTTTCGTCAATTTTTATACATTTTCGTCCTTTTTCTTACGCTTTATACGTTTTCGCCCGTTTTCAAACATTATGATACGTTTTTGTCCCTTTTTACGTTTTCTCCCGGTTTCTTACATTCTCATACGATTTTGTCCCTTTTTTACGTTTTCGCCCGTTTTCTTTCTTTTTCATACGTTTTTGTCCTTTTTACGTTTTCGGCCATTTTCTTTCATTTTCATACATTTTTTTACGTTTTCGCCTGTTTTCTTACATTCTTATACATTTTTTTTACGTTTTCGACTGTTTTCTTATAAAAACGGACGAAAACATATAAATATGGATAAAAACGTAATAAAACGGATAAAAACGTAAGAAAAGATACAAAAACGTATGAAAAAGAAAGAAAATGGGCGATAATGTAAAAAGGGGACAAAACGTATGAAATGTAAGAAAACGGCGAAACGTAAAAACCGACAAAAACGTTAAGGTGTAAGAAAGCGCGAAACATAAAAAATGTATAAAAACGTATGAAAATGAAATAAAGCGGCAAAACGTAAAAAACGGAGAAAAGCGATGATAATGTAAGAAAACGGCGAAAACGTATAAAACGTAAGAAAAACGGACGAGAATGTATAAAAATGGGCGAAAACGGATAAAAACGTATGAAAACTGTAAGTTATAAACAACCGTTACTATTAAGGATAGACGATGCAATGATCTTCAACCAAAGGGGCTAACGTGTAAATTACAACGAACTTACTTAACGCCAGTTAAACCAAAGGACCAGTAGTGTTATTTGTATACCAACTTAAGGACTATCAATGCAACTTTAAACTTTTAAGGACGAAAGTTGTTAACTTTGACATACCACAGGGACCATCCATGTAATTTACTCTATAAATTATCATGTTCATTTGCGTAAAAATAGATTATCATGTTCATGCCAGATGCACAAAGAATATATATGTAATGGTATGACAAAGTAACATAATTTAACAAACCTTCATATTTTACAATTCAATTATTTTCCCGTATTAAAACATTTTCAACAACTCAAATAACGAACATATATTTAATATAGGCGAGTACTCGTGCCTAGCGGCAACAGTTCTTAGCGGCAAACAATTAACGATATGTGATATTGTGGCAAGTGTTTCGTATAACGTTAAAAATAAAACGTGAAAAAATCAAAATGTAATTGTAAACAAAGATCAAAATGTAACTGTAAGCGGCTGTAAAATATGAAACAATGAATATTTTCCATCAGATTGAAACAATGTATATATGGTATGAGAGTATATGGTATGACATTTTGAAACAATGAATACTTTTCATAGGTTATTCAACATATATATGGTATTACAGTTTTCTTTTGCAAAGTTACCATGCAATACCATGCAAAGTTATAAAATTCAACTTTGACATTCAACACGCATGGGTTACATTTCAAAATTTAATTTGACCACTCGTCAAATTTTCAACATTCAACAATTTAAGGTTTAATTATCTTTCCTTTTTATATAGTAGAAATATTTATTGATCCACATATATATATATATATATATATATATATATATATATATATATATATATATATATATATATATATATATATATATATATATATATATATATATATATATATATATATATATATATATATATATATATATATATATATATATATATATATATATATATATATATATATATATATATAGGCTCGGTTCCATTGAAAAGGTTTTATTTTGAGAAGATTGAGAAATCTTCATTTGAGCAAATTGATTCATGTTTTTGTTTGATTCACAAGTAAACATCATTTTATGGTGAATCGAATCTATAAATCACAAATTTGATTCACAAATCATTGTTAAAATAGAGTTATGATGATGATTCATTAAATTTGTACAGATGATTCAAGATTCTACATATATCGCAAAATCGAGAGATTTTTAACATTGATTCAAATTTTCTTACACATTTTAATTTTAATCACATTAAAATGAGTTTTACGCTTCAAAAACATGAATCAAAGTTAAAATCTATCGTTTTTGAAAATCTTCTATCTTCTCAAAATAAAAACTTTCTCAATCGATCCGGATATATATATATATATATATATATATATATATATATATAGATTTAGTTTACTATTATAACTATATATATAAGATTTAGTTTACTATTATAACTCGGGTAAATAAATTTATTTCATATTGGCCTGAAAGAAAAAAAGAAACAGAAAATAACATGATCACTGTATGTACAACGTTGTGGAGAGAAGCACGTGAGCGGCGATATGTGCTAAAAAAGGAAAGGTACTAGCGTACTTTCTACGGCCAACTGCGTCTTATCCGCTATTTTTTTGGAAATTTTTATGATCCTATTTGGCATCTTATTATTGGTTTAAAAGTCCTAGAAAACATGCGTTTGATTTTCTAGATAAAATTCGTGAAACTATTAATTATGCATACCAAAAATGTCTTCACAACTTGATAAATTTCGGTTGGACAAAATACCTTATCTTTTTTGTGTTTGATGAAGTAAGGTACAACCAGCTACAGATTTAGGAATTCGTCAAAGAGTATGCAAAACCATGTAAAAATTAAACATTTTATTTAAGTTTTATCGGGTCGAATCTTTCAACTGATTTATTTGCTTTTGTCATTTTCTTGGTTCTTTTTTATTAGTTCGAGTCATGTTATATTTTATAATAAAAAATCAAGGTTTGGATAAGCAAAAAACAATTTGCCAAGCCTATAACATATTATTTTACCATCATATATACACTTTCTATCAACAATAAAAGATGAAAAAGTTATTTATTAAAGAGTAAACTACACAAATCGTCTATGTGGTTTGCTCAAATTGCAAAATTACTTGTTTTTTCGAAGTGCATCAATTGTCCTATAAAGAAAACTTTGGGTCGCATATTCAATCTCTAGTAGAATTTAAATGACTAAAATACCTTTTAACCAAAGGGAAAGAAGACAATGATGTTTACTATTTAGTCAATTCACTTTAACTAAGAACAAAATTTGCAACTCATGGTTCCAACAGGGACGGTGCATGTATTTTTAAAAATGTAAAGACTGCGTTTGCAATTTGACCAAACCATAGAGACGATTCTTGCAAATTACTCGTTATTATATAATAATAATAAATTGCAAAATTCGTCCCTTGGGTTTTCATGAAAGTGCAAACACAGTCCAATCATTTTAAAACTACAAGTATTGTCCTGTGAGAAAAGTATGGCTAAATTTTCGTCCCTGGACAAATTGAAATGAGTAAAATGCCCCATCTTTATTCTTATTGATTTTCACTTAAATTTATAATTTCTTTTAATTATAAATCAATAACATGAAAAAGACCTTCAAGTTTCCAACCCTAGTTTTTCAAAAAAAAAAAAAAATGGTGCAAAAAACTTTTTTTGTTGATCATTATCTTAAAAAATATGAAAGAACAACTTCAAAAACTACATTAACAAAACTACTGTATCATCTTAAAAATTCAACAACACCATTGACATAACCACAACATTCAAGAACACCATCAAGATACCCAATGCTATTCAAAAATTCAATGCCAACACTATTTCAAAACCCCCTAATTACAATTTAATTATCATCAATCATAAATGTATCTCTTTGTTCAACCCCCTATCTTCGAAACCCAAATTGAACCCCAAATTTCAAAACCTTAATTGAACCCCAATTTCAAAACCCTAAATGTGCCAAATTTTGAAATCTCATCCAACCATTAATTTAGAGTGTGCAGGTTTCTTTGATTATAGCATCAAGGGTTTGAAGGTTGGTGATTGTGGTGGTGAAAGGTGTATTGAATGATGAAAAATATGAAAGTGTTTCATTTGGGTTTTACTTTTAGTATCTTGACATTGAAAGAATAAAAGCTGTGTTGTGTTTTTGTATTTGATTCAAGATGAAAAAGTTAAGGTAGAAGGTGTATTCAAACTTTTGTTTTTGTATTTCCCACTAGGACAGTGTTTGCATTTTTGTAAAGATTGTACTATATCTGCGATTTTGTCAAACCCCAAAGACGATTTTTGCAATTTACTCAAATAATAATGACGCTCACTCCAATCCACCCAAAGACCCACACTTCTCTCTTACAATATAATCAAAACCCTCTAAAATTTTAAACCATCATTGTTGCATTTTAAATTTCTTTGAATCTTCAATTTAATTTTGATTTGTTTTAGTTGAGACTAAAAATGGTATGCACTTAAATCTTACAAGGTATGCACTCTATGTAAAATAAAAAAGTAAAATTACAAAATTAAATCTCTTTTACACTAAGCCAGGAATTCATAAAGTATGGAAATGTATATCATGTCTAACATGTAGATCCACTGTAACACCCCTCGTGATCATAATGACAGCAGAAGACTAATCGGGGTGTTACTTGGATGGGGATCACAGTCAATAATCATGGAAAGCGACTCGAAAGAGACGTTTTAAGAAAAATAGTTATCATTCATCGAAAACTCATTGTTGTTACAAAATATTCCAAATTGTTTCAAATGTTTCCCAAAACTACTGAGCATGAGTTTGAAAGAAATGAAAACTTTATGTTTATACCACAAGAAAAGGTCTTGGTATGCCCACTTCGTGCCTTGAACATAATCTTCATTGATTACCTGAGATAACATGCTTAAAAAGGTCAACAAAAATGTTGAGTGAAATCCATAGATTTAAATTAAAGTTGAACACAAGAACATGCACATGATAATTGTAAACAATATATCATAAAGAAAATCACAGATTATTATGCGCTAAGCTCATACAACCAAGACTTAACTGCATACACCGAATTACTGGTGTACATAAAGTTTTCCCCAAAGGAGGTAATAGCCAATTACCTAATGCAATTGAAATATGGTGTGCCCCGATTATTTCCTATAACCAAGACGTGTCATTACTCCCCATAGTACTATTCACGATATTTCGCGATGACTAATGGTTCATGATACAGGGGACTTATGGCTAAATACTTTGGCAATTTCAATAATCAAGTAGCGAACATTTATGAAAAACTTTTTGTTCTAGTTTAGAGCATGTATCTCCCTCGCGGGGTTTGCAAATAAAAGTAAAAGCGAGGCTATGAACTCACCTTAAGTTAGCTTATATTTGGCTTATTTAAAAGCTTAAGTTAGCTTATATTTGGCTTATTTCGAGCTTATAACTTATTTGTTTTCATATTGGGCATGTTCTAAGGATTTTGGGCTTGGTTTTCACGTATTGGGCCTTAAGGTCCAATCGGTTTTGTTTGGCTTTTTAGAAACGAACGAGGCAAGGAGGGGAATTTAGAGGGTTTCTAAGTTGATTATTTGTGTCGTGTGTGTGGTGTGGTGTGTTCGTATGACATCATAAGCAAGATTACATGTCGAATGTAACGTGATTCGTTTTATACGCGTTTTATAAAAGAAATAACAAGACAATAGGTGTGTTTAACATTGTTAACGTGTGATATAAGTATGAAATGAGAAAACGAGTTTGGAAAAGGACTTACTACACTCACAAGAAGTGGTTATGATACGTTAGATGAGTGAACGAGTAGAATGGCCACGAGAACCCCTTGTTCTCCTTATAACTTGCTCGTTTTTACCCAAGCCTTCCTAATTTCCCTTTATATTGCAACGTTTTCCCTTTTGCTTTTATACCTAAACAATGAACCCAAGTCTTGCACGTTTCTTTTCTTTTCTTGATGATATCCGACAGTGGATGATTTAGATTGTGTGTGAGAGTGAGTTATTTTGAGAGAAACTTGTGTGAATATTTCCTAAGTGATGAGGTTGTTATAAAGGAAGTGAAAATATGGCTTTTGAATTATTTTATGTTTGATCTTGTAGTGTTGCGAAGCATGGGTTTGGACAGCTGAAAACGGGGCATGCCAAGGGCTTGTCAAATCGAATGAACATAAAATCATGGGTCATGGGGTCAACGCTAGGTCAACGTGGTCTTGGTGGGTTTAGGGGATTTAAATAACTTGTTTAGGGTAGCTAAGAATGGGTTTTGTCTCCTCTTTCTTACACACACACGCAAAGACAAGGGACTAAGGGGGGAGGGATGAATGTGCTATTGTTACTTAGTACTTTTAGTTTGTGTTTCTTTGTTTGTTTCGTCCGGTTCGCACAAATGAAATGCCACAACAATTTTACTAACAAATTTAGTTGGTCTAGTGTAGAAAATGGTAAGGCCCAAGGGAATAAGATGTAGTGTCGGGCTTGGATTGATGTTGGGTTCATTTGTCACGGAACAAGGGAGGGGGGGGAATCAAATGACACATTTCTAGTGTAAAATTAGTGTACACAATTTAGATTTGGGTGGTGTTGGGCCGGCAGCAGGCGAGGCCCAAAGGGAACGAAATGGTTGGGCTTGGACTCGTGTTGGGTCGGACGCAAAACGAGGCCCATGGTGTTATAAGGGTGAGTTGGGCTTGGTTGAGGCCTAATGGCGTAGTGGGTGTGATTTGGGCTTTTAGGCCCGGTCCAAAATAATATAAATTTATTTTTATTTATTATATATTTTTAAAAAAATTTATATATATACTTTAAATATTTAAAGATATCGGGATCGAGGAAAATTTCGTTCGGATCACAACGGTGTATTTTTGAACGCTTGGGTTGCGTTGAACATGCACATGCCAAAAGATATGCAAAAACGACGAGTGGAAAATTTCAGGATGTTCTAAGTCGTGCTTTATTCATGTTTAAGATGTTAATTACAGATGAATTTTTCCGGGAGCTTACATCCGCCCCTTCATAACAAGTGTACATTTTATTACCTATAATCGCCTTAAATTAAATATTTGTTTTTATGTTCTACTCACCTTAACAATATTCAAAAAAGTAAAGATTACAACTTAATGTAGACGATGATTATTCTAAAATCGTATGTCATATCATAGTGAACACTTACTGTGGGGTAAAAGGATACCTTTTAACTATTATGCAAACTCGATAGATAACACATTTGCTAGTTTGGTATAGAGTAAAAAAAAAGGTTATATAATGATTATGAAAATAGTTGGTTTTCGTTTTATTAATTGGGAATGTTATCGCTCTAAAGTATCCCCAAAATTAGTAATAAAAGTGTTTTTCGCATTAATTTAGAGCCAAAAGGTACAAAAAATTTCTTTTGCGTTAGCACAATATATACTTAGCAATCAGCGTTAATTTAGTGTGATGAATAATAAAACGCTAAATATAATGTTATATTATTCATATCACTAATGCTATTTACTTTATTTAAATTGATATATTTGTTAAACTTTTGATATAAAATTAATTAAATATATTCGTAAAAATTAATATATAAAAGTACATTTTTATAAGTCTCTAATCAGTGTCTTTAATATTGATGTATGCTTTTAACTACTTTTTCTATTTATTGATTCGACATGTCCTTAGCATTAGTTAAAATTGATTAATGCAAAAAACTAGCTAGAATTGTTTAATGCGAAAAATTAGTACGTGTTACACATCAAACAACGATTATTTGATGCAGATATGTGCTTTAAAAGTGATCTTCTAACACTTTCTAATACTATCTTAGTGCAAAGGTTTAGGCTTTGCAATTAAAGATGCTCTTGGAGGAGAACAATATGGACTATAAATTTAGTGCGGAATGAATCAAACAAGGTATAAACCTTTGAGTAGTGTCAAAAGGTTTTGATGGAAAGTGGGAAACTTTGTTCAAGTGGTGGTTAATATTTTAATGAAACGGGCGATGCATAAGGGTCTAGTGGACATTTTGAAATCTATTATTGTTTGCGTTCTTAGACTTTGCATTTTGTACCACATATATACTCTCTTTATTTTGGAAATTGACATCATGCATGATGTTTGTACTCTTGCAAATACTCCAATAATTTTGTGTCATTTTGTACCATATACATACATAATACATCATTCATACGCAATTACGCATGTATGTGTTTATGTAACAATGCTCAAGAGCATTCCGATTTACTTTTGGTTAAACCTTAGGGTTAAAAGACTTCAAAATACCAATGTATTTTTAAAAATTTTCATATACAAGTAATGTACTTTTTAAAATATCATTATCATCAATAAAACTTTACATTGTTTACAAACACTATCAAGTTTGTCAAAATTGACCGGTGTCAGAGATTCTCATTCTTAGCGTCGGTTGTTTAGCGGTCATTTTTTACTTTTATAACACACGTCCACCTTATTAAATATTGTTCACTTCACTTAATTAATCCTACCCTATTAATACCCTCCCATCCCGAGCAAACACAAACACACATATATAATACTTTCATCTAAAATTCTGTCAAACCCTAAAAACCTGTCAAACACACACACACAAACAATGAAGTCAAATAACAAAAAAGGCATTCTTATTTATGTTTTGATCTATTAGTTGGTGTATTTAATTTAGCATTAACAACATTTTTTTGATTAAAATGGTACAAAAAATGGGGTTGTTTTGGGATTTGTAACGGTCGTTATGTTATATGTTTGTGATGCTCTGTTTTTTGGTTTTCATGCTCTGCTTTTCGTATATATGATGATTCTTATGTGTTTGATTAAATGTTTACAAAGTGTTTGATAGTTAGAATGGTATTACGCTGAGAGGACCAAATCAGAGACAACATTGGAACCTTGAATATAATGTACATGTTTGGGATTACACTGAAAAACTTTTATTTGTGGTGCATGTAATGTGCTTGTATTGCACACTTTGTACTTACCCACATTAGAACACATAACCAAATGACAGAGCCAATGTTTACAAACCATTGCTTGTAATGTGCCTAGAACTATTACTTGTAATGTGCCTAGAACCGTTGCCTGTAATGTGCCTAGAATGTAGTTTGATGCCTACATTTGTACACTGACAGAACCAAATGTAATGTGCCTAGTTATGTGTTATGTGTTTGTTTATTTGTGGTACCTGTTTGGGATTACACTGAGAGGACCAAATCAGTAGGGGTATTCACGGCTCGATTCGGCTCGGTTCGGTTATAGATTTTAACTACCCATCGCGGGGCGGGTAGTTCATTTTATTATCCGAAACAGAACCGTATTAGGCGGGTAACCGACATGCGGGTACCCGAAATGATCGGTTACCTGCGGTTCAGGTCACAGTTAAAATTAATCGAATCGAATCGGACGAATAATAACATATATTAGAACGTAATATGTCATTGTAATAAATTTAAATAACACTAAAGAGATTAGAGTCATAGTAAAGTTGTTCCATCGCAATAAAAACATTTAAATTATCATATTTAACAAAATAACTAATACTATTTATTTGACGTTTATAGGTTACAATCACTTTAATCATATGTAATCCATAGATGTTAGTAAATGATCATATTAGGTAAGTAAAACCGCATTATACAATAAAAGTAGTGCAATAATATAGTTAATACTTGTACATTTTTATGAATGATTTATTGAAACATACATGTATACTATACACGGTTCGGTTCGGGTAACCGCATATAACTAAAAGTAAAAAATGAAATTGAACCGTGATAATCTGTTTTTTGGTTTCGGGTTTTTTCGGTTTTGGTTTCTTCAATTATCGATTTTTTGCGGTTTCGGATTGAGCGTATCGGCTCGATTCGTCAGTCTCTCAGATTTTTGAACACCCTTACAAATCAGAGACTTGGATGTGGATTACACTAAGAGGATCAAATAAGAGAATGCTAGATTATTCTACATTGCAGCCTTGTTTGGGATTACATTGAGAGGACCAAATAAGAGAATACTGGATTCTTTTACATTGCAGTCTTGTTTGGGATTACATTGAGAGGACCAAAGGAGTATTGGATCACTTAATTCTACATTGGTATGCCTTGAAAAGCTTTTTGTTAGATAGCGATATATCTTATCATTTTCATCAAACAAACTGACCAACCATTTCTTATTTGTAGAAGTCATACTCATTAGCTCTGATTCAAGCATTGGTAATATAGAAATCCCACCTCAATTGCTTACTTGGTACTATCCATAATCTGATTCTACAAGCTCTAAGTATCTAACTGATGATTCAAGTTGTGATGATTACCAATGTCCTATCCAAGCTAAAAAATTTCAACCTCCAATCCTTCTAAATCAAAAAAAGTTTCAACCTCCACTCCTATTCCAGTTCAGAGGGCTATCTCTTGCAAGATATTTGACAGGGATATAGTGCTAGGACTGCCAACAGAGAAAACTTGGACTGCTATTGGTAAAAAGACTTTTGGGATTAAAAAATCAAAAAGTTTAGGAGCACTTGAAGGAAGTCAAGGTAAAGTGTTGGAATCACTCCTAAACTATAATTCAAGTGTTAGTAATTAATATGTAATAGTTAGCTTAATTATAGCTTTTATGTTAAGTAATCAAGGCTAGGCTCATGTAGAAAGCCCATGAGCCTATGCAAAGCCCAATAAGGAAAGGATGGGAACTTGTGGTGTTGCCCTAGTTCCCTCCTATAAATAATCTTGTAACTCTCATTAGAGAGTTGGTTGTTCATTTACTCTCATTTCCTACGCATAACCTTTCTAATATCATTCGTGTGTTTTGGGTTAAGTGTTCAACCGATCATCTCTTATCTATACTTCTTATATTGATGCTTGTGTTACATAAATGGGAACCCAACAAAAAGGAAAAAGGAAGATGGTGTAGGATCTCCAACTCAAGCTTTTGTGGTATTTGGTAGGTTATCATAGTATTTGGATGTTTATGATGATGGCAGTTTAACTTTTAACATCTTATGAGTGTAATTCATAATGCTAGTACAACTGCTAATCTTTTGTAATGATGAAACATCTGATGTTAATGTATTTTAAATGGTAGCAATTTATCCACATCAAAGTTTCTTTTGGTAGCAGTCCATGTTATTGTTTTTTGCAAATTTGTGTTCATGATTTCTGTATAGGTTCATGATTTCTGTATATGTTGAATTCATGTTTTTTGCAAATTTGTGTTAATGATTTCTATATGGTTTAATGATTTCTGCAAATTTGTGTTTTTCATTTACATGTTGAATATTACATGTTTAATTCATGCTTAAGAGTTAAAAGTATGAGAAACATTTTCAAATGGGTCTAAACCATTTATAAGTAACCCAGTTCTTTAATAGAAATTTCACGTAGGCTGAAAATAATGACGTGAAAAATAATATTGGTATATTGGTGGTATTTACATGTATCAAAAAGTTTTGTTGGTGATAATCTATACTACATATAATAGATGAATGAATCTCTCTCCTCATGATCATAATTTACAAGTGATGATGCTTATTGTATAATACACAAAGCACAAATAAAATTAAAAAAACCCCTACTCATTCGATTAATACAATTAATACAATATTAAAAATACATTTTCACCAAAAAAATACAACTATTCAACCACAATTTACAATCTAATTAAGCTACTAAGCCAAATACTTAGTAAGTTAACAAGAAAAAGAAGCATAGTGTACAACACTTTAATGAACATAATTTTCAGACGTACAAGACAAGAAGCATAACGTACACCACTTTAATGCACATATTAAAAAAACAAAACACAACATCAATGCTATTTAATTTAGTCAAAATAATGGTCAATAAATACAATTAATACATTTATTAAAACACCCCTTACATAAGAAATACAAATTATCAAGCATATTGTACAACAAAATTAAACACAATTTATGTATTAAATGTCACTAGTACAAATAATAAAAAACATTATACAAATATTCAAGCCGAGCAGATTAAATGGGCTTGAGCGAGCAGGCGCAAGCAAAGCAGGCTCGGCCGAGCAGGCACGAACTAAACGAAATTATTGAAATCCGTAAATTTATTATCAAAAAGAACATAATAAACTAAAATATATGATTCACCGAATTTTTTTATCTCATGGTATCCGCCGCCGCAACACGCGAGAACCCTCCATTAAATGTCACTAATACAAATAATAAAACACATTATACATATATTCAAGCCCGAATGGTCAACGGGCAAAATGGGCTTAAGCCCGAACTGGAGCGGGCCAAATGGGCTAGAGCCCGAACGGGCACGGGCTAAACGAAATTTTTTATATCCGTAAATTTATTGTCAAAAATAACATAATAAACTAAAATACATGATTAACCAGAAAATTTTATTTCAGGGTACCCGACACCACAACGCGCGGGTACCCTGCTAGTGGTATTTCAAAAACGACATTACCTGTATTTGAAAATTTTAAAAAGTACGTTGGTATTTTAGGTCTTTAACCCTAAAGCTTACGATATTTGTTTAAACCCTAAAGCTTACGATATTTGTGTAAACGGTGAAGATATAGTGATTACTGATTAGTATACATTTATTTATTTATTAAAATGGCAAAATTTACTCCCTACACCACATATCTCACATATTCTAGCTCACATATCTCAAACAAGACTTGAATCCATAATCTCTAAGTTGATGGATTACGTACATACCGCTGGGCTAAAAGGCTTTGGTTGATGTTGGGTTCAGTGATACCCAAACTTCTTGATTCTAGGATTTGAATAGAAAATATCATAAGTGTTTAGTCCTTAAAACACTAACAAGTCACTGAGCGCATAGTCACACAGTGAGCTATCTTCGAGATACTCAGTAAGAGACAAAGAAAAGTCTCTTCACTCGATGAAGGCGAGAACTTAAGGGGTGAAGGCGAGTCAAGAATAAGATGGTGGATTCGGTGGTGATGACAATAACTCACTTGAATCCCGAAACTCCTACTACTACCACGAAGACAAACTAAAGATGAAGGCGAAGGCTATGAAGGCGAAGAATGAGCGGGACAAGGCGGGATAAGTGTGAACAGATAAGACGGAGTCCTTATCAACCAAAGTCAAACTTTCCCTGAATCGTTAACTATCAGGCTCAGTGTCATCACTGACAAGAAGAAAGCAGCCATGTCACTTACTCTAAAGAGTAAATGTAAACAGAGACAAAGTACATCAGTATTTTGTCTTCTGTAACCTGTCATGTCCTCTAGGATAGAGTTAAAAACATACTTGTATAAATAGCATAAAAGATGGAGTGAGAGATTTAAGCTTGTGCAATAATTGTAAATCACACACACAAGCAATCTTTCACTCCTCCAAATACAACTATGTCCCTGAGATAGCTCAGTGGTTCCTGTGTAGTTGTGCTTAGACTTAGCCTAAGCTTAGTGAGGAGTCATACCAAACTTGTCATTTCAATCCCAAATCTTGTTCATAAGTACTTGAGTAATGTATTCTTTTTATTCTTTTAATAAAGAATATAAACGTTGAAAATTACTCAGTGTGTTTATCTTATTAAAACTTATCTTTACTTGCATCTTTTCAGTCATTGTTCACAATTAGTTGTTTTATTGTTTTTTAAACAATTGTGAAACGGGAACAACAAGTGGTATGAGAGAAGGCTGATTATAAAACCCTTTTAAGCTGCTCAAAAACGTTTTTAAATCAGGATCCAAATTGTGGAAAACAAGAAGGGGGGTTGAATAGTTTTGCCAATTAAAACTCGTTTTAAACTATTTAGATCGACTTATGTCAATCTATTTGGATGTGTGTTGGATGTTGATAAACAAACATATAGAAATATAAATATGTAATGAGAAGATAAAGAGTAAGAAGCACAAAACCACAACGCGAGTATTTATAGTGGTTCGGCTACAAGGACACCTTCCTTGCCCTACTCCACTCCCTGAGTCACCTACTCGAGAGTTCGTAATCACTACACAAGACCAACTCCTTATGGCGGAAAAGCCTTCACAACGTCGCCTACTCTTTTTCCGATACTAGGCTAACCACCGGGTTCTTTCACACCAAGGTGAACCACACCTACCACAACGTCGCCTACCCTTTATCTGGTACTAGGCTAAGTACCGAGTTCCATTACAATGGAGGAACTACTACCCAACACTACACCAATCACCTAACCCCAAAGGAGATCAACTCCTTATTACAATATCATCAAGGATATCAAAATCCTTGGATCCAATACTAATCTATCTTGTACATCGAAACACACCATATCGAATATACATCTTAGGCACCTTTCACTAATGCCTTTGACTAGATCTTCAAGACACCCTTCACTAATGTCTTGTGACTTGACTTCTAGGCACCCTTCACTAATGCCTACACTATAGACGATCGACACCTTTCACTAATGTCTTCGTCTTGACACTTGAGACATCTTTCACTAATGTCTTCAACACTACACTTCTTAGAAGAAAGAAAAGAACCATCAACAAGAGGACTTCAGTATTCTCGATGATGAGGAAGCATGCAACTCATGGACTTGAGCTTGCTTGACTTCAAAGGTGGTGATCTCGCCTTTAAGAGGAACCTAGAGGATCACACAACAAACATAACTACAAACATAGATCACTTGGATCTGGGGTTAGAGAGTTTTTAACTCAAGGAGAAAGTATGTGAGAAAAGGGTGAGAAACCATGAAGAAATGGCTCACTATTTATAGAGAGAAAATGCTACTGTTCCCCGGATCCCACGGATCCCTTCCTCAAGGGATCCGTCTAGTGTAAAACTAGGGATCCGTGGGACGCTCCTCTTTGCCCATGGGTATTTTGGTTATGGTTCATGGGTTATGGGTTGATCCACGGGTCTTTTATTAGATACAATGTATCTGATGAGTGCAATGCACCTAGTCAAATGGGTATGGGTCAATACCATGGGTTATGGATATTATCCATATATGACATAAGCATGATGTCATGCAATGAGTTATGGGTCAAGCTCCATGGATATGGGTCATGGACTTTGGGTTGTACCCAACTACATTCAATATATTTGGTCAATGGGTTATGATACTTAAGTTTCTACCCATTTATATTACCCAATATACTATATACTAGTTATGTGTATATTTTACCCAAATATGTAAACAATAGTTGTTGTACATATGTAATACTAAATCATAAAATCACTTATACTTGTTTTAGTGTTTTATGTAAGAACGTAAGTGTGCTAGAAACTATTAGCACAAACCAATTACGTATTGTATTTGTTTCGTTAAAACGATTTTACGTTTGTTATCGACAAAACATTAGAAGATCGTAAAATATAAATAAACGTTTTTACGGCTTATTTGTATTAACAATCTCCCCCTTTTTGTTGATGACAAAACATAAAATTATTTTAAGGAAAAGCTAAAATTGTAAAAGTTTGAATTTGTAGTTTTACTTTCTTCTCCCCTTTTGTCGAAACAAAAGAGCTTGAAGGAAACTAATACATTGTTTTAAGAAAATGATACGCTTACGCAGTGGCGTTCGGGGTCAAAGGAACTTCCTTTTAAATCGAGCAAGTTTTCAACACCCTAGGCGGTGAACCTAATCGTTGTAGTGTAGTATTAGGGTAAGCCACGGGTATTGATATCGTTCTCTGGGGAATAGGAATGCTAGTGAGAAGTTACTACGCTAAGGTTAAGGTTGAGGAAGATTATTTTTATCTTTTTATGTTTTTAGGAAATTGAAAGGTACGAATCTCGGGTATTGGATTTGGGGGTTGGTATTTCTACCGATTACTCTACTATTATCTAATTATCTAAACTAAGGTGGTGGTAGTCTATGTCTAATTAATGTGTGCTCGTATGATAGTTTAAAGATGTGTTTACTTAGGTTTTACTACTCCTTAAGTATCTCCTATTGATGGTTGAGTTGTCACTTCCTTATTCTTAGTTGTGTTGTGTGTCTAAAGTTGTAGGGTATGCGTTTCTCCCTAACTCTTTGAACTTACCAAAGGGTCTCGTCTTCAAAACCCACTAGGGATAATAAACTCTTACTCTAAGGCACTCTTTGGATGGTTTAGCTTACAACTACTCAGGTAATTATATTCTAAGGTTCACAAAGATGAATCAAGTATTAAGTACACAACGAATGACCTATCGCATTACTAGATCATTAATCAACTAAGATAAGAAACAACTAATCAATATTTAATAATTAAGTTTCATACTCCTAAGCAAACACACAAATAAATTAGCGGACATGGAGAACATGCAAGCATACACACAAATAATCAAAGACATAATTGAATTGATGAAGTAAATACTTATCTTGATGTAAGATAGGGTTTGGAACCCTAAAATCTTGTACAAGACACCCTTGGTTCGGTTTTAGGTTTTACTCCAAAAGACTCTCCTAAACCGAAAAATTCGGATTCTATATATAATATTACATATGCGACGGCGTCACCTTATGTTTTGTGGCCGCGTGTAGCCGTCATTAGGGTTTCGTCTTGGCCACGTTAACCTTGCGACGGCGTCACCTTAAGTCTGTGACGCCGTCCTCTTGACTTTCGACGTCGTCTGCGGGTCGCATCTAGGCCGCCCGAGTGGCGACGACCTACTCTTTTAAAGCCCGGCGTCGTCACTTAAAAATAGGGTTTTGGCTTCAGTATCGTCACAAAAATCCTCCGACGGCGTCGCAGATTAGCGATGGCGCCGTCGCCTCGCTTTCAATGACTTTGAGTGTCTCGATTCGACTTTGGCCATTTTCTTCGTATATTCGCCTTTTCGTCCAAATAAGTGCCATTCCGACATTTTGCCTTCAAGAGACCTAAAAGTGAAAAGGCGATATTAAGTAATAACGGATACAAAGTGATCAAATAAGGGTTAAACGACCCCTCAAAATGGTACCTTTTAAAACCTTATCAAAAAACATGTGAAAAATGGAAAAGAAAGAAAAAGTATAGAGCAAGTAAAGGGAAAAGATCTCGTCTTAACTCCCCCTTGACGAGTCCATCCCTATGTGAGGGCGTCAAGAAAAATAATACTAAGCTAGTTTATTTGCAACTAAGTTTGCAAAAGATTTCGTGTATGTGACGAATATGCTCCCCCTTGATGATTGCAACTTTGCAAAGGGACGTCATGAAATGTAATCCTAATATTGCAGGTGATTTTGCAATGTATTACTTTGACACAAAGCTCCCCTAGCTTTAGAGTGTTAAAGTCTTCATGTGTAAATTAAATAACTATAAAACAAAGATTAGAAAACAAGTATAATGCATTTCCTGCAAATATGACTCAAGTTAGTAGAGAAATGGTTTTCTGTCTCACGGATCCCACAGTTCCCTCCTTGTAGGGATCCGTCTAGATAAATTTCAGGGATCCGGCTGGCTGATGACTAAATTCAGCAATGGTGATATAACAAATAATGTTAACATCAAAGTGAGATATGTATTATATAACATGATCATATACTCAGAAATATAGCAAGTAGCATGTAATTTATTTAATAAAACTAGAGGTATGATATACATGACTCTAAAAACTAAGAAAATGATCGATACATGACTTGGAATTACTAGACTTATCTAAGTAACGCTTGATACTAAGACACCACTAAAATCCTCTAGCTCAAGTTTGTTTAGGTTTAATCTCGTCGAAACGTTCGAGGAGGTGATAGAACATGAAACGTTGATCTTCCCGTACTTCATGTATCAAACTTTCAACATGTTGACAATGATAAAAATCTTTGTCATGGCTAGGTAGTGGTGGTGGAAGAAAGGAAATTGCTTGATGAGAAGGATCAAGTGAAGCGGGTTGTGGAGCCTCAAACGACGGAGGGATTGGTGGAGGCGCATTTGAAGATGGGTCGACCAAGAATGATGGTGGTGGTAGAGAAGTATCAACTTCCATATGGTCGGGTGGTTGAATTTGATAATTTCTCATAATCCAAATGGGATTATATGATGGTGATGGCGAAAAGAAAGCCGGAGCTAGTGTTGACTCAACACCTTGATTTTGTACCATTATTCCTCCTAATGAGGAGAATGTTGCCGGTGGAGGAGGATGAGACGGAATAGGAGGCAAATCCTCTAAATTGTAGAGGTGTGGTGATGATAGTGGAGTTGTGAATGAAATAGCTCTAGGAACCAATGGTGATGGTTTAGTGGAGATGGGATTGTTTGGCCTAGGAGGTATGGTGGTGTTTGGCATATGTAGCTTTGTGGGTACTATCCTTTTAGGGATTGGTTTGATTGTTGGAGGAGAAATCCTTGCATTTGTGGACTTGACCGGAGATGATTCGGTTGAAGAGATTTCGTGTACAACACGAGCAATTTTCTTGGGTGGTTCTTTGGTTGATGAGTTACCACTTGGAGTTTTCCTCATGATGAGATGATTTCAAGAGGTTTGTAAAGATTTCTAAGTGCTGAAAATGAGGATGAAGATGATGACTTTATGAGTCCTAACAATGTGGTTTATAAAGCAAGGGATTTGCCAAGTGCATTCAAGACTTAAGCCACTAAAATTCATTGGAATGTGACGATTAACATGCACAAGAGTCAACTTCAGAGTTGTACTAATCTAGGAACTCATTTAAGATGAGATGGAGTGTTCAAGTTAGCAAGATGAGCTTGAAATGATTGTTTTGGCTAGAGTTGACATAAATCTGTCAAACGGATCCCACGGTTCCCTCCTTTGAGGGATCCGCCTAGGCTAATCCTAGGGATCCGTCTATCAGCAGTTAAGAAAAGATAGCAATGATGTTTGTAAGGTATAATGCCTATTTCTTCTTGAGTGTTTCAGTTTATCTAAGTGTCTTAAATGAAGAGGTGCTCAAATACTTAAGGGTAATGAGTGATGTAGCTAATGATTCCCTTTTATGGAAGAAATTGGAACTTTCATGAGTACCAATGAATGAACAAAGATGACACTAAAAATTATGAGAGTGTCAAATGGAGTTAAATGATCCTAGAGATCAGATAGTGACTTAGGATAATGTTTTGGAGAGTATTCTAAAGGCTTTAAGATGGAAAAACTAGAATTTGATCAATTTTAACCAATTTTGAGGTAAGGATGATTATGATCAATTTTGCCATAATCGAAAGATTTCCAAAGCTAGATATGAGGGTGATAACGCTACACGCGTCGTTCGGGGTCAAGGAAACTTCCTTTTCTTCGAGCAAGTTTTATAACACCCTAGGCAGTGAACCTAATCGTTGTAGTGTAGTAATTAGGGTAAGCCACGGGTATTGATATCGTTCTCTAGGGGAATAGGAATGATAGTAAGGAGTTACTACGCTAAGGTTAAGGTTGAGGAAGATTATTTTTGTATTTTTATATTTTATGAAATGGAAATGTACGAATCTCGGGTATTGGATTTGGGGGGTTTGGTATTTCACCGATTACTCTACTATTATCTAATTATCTAAACTAAGGTTGTGGAGTCTATGTCTAATTAATGTGTGCTCGTATGATAGTTTAAAGATGTGTTTACTTAGGTTGTACTACTCCTTAATTATCTCCTATTGATGGTTGAGTTGTCACGTCCTTATTCTTAGTTGCGTTGTGTGTCTAAAGTTGTAGGGTATCGTTTCTCCTAACTCTTTGAACTTACCAAAGGGTCTCGTCTACAAAACCCACTAGGGATAATAAACTCTTACTCTAATGCACTCTTTGGATGGTTTAGCTTACAACTACTCGGTAATTATATTCTAAGGTTCACAAAGATGAATCAAGCATTAAGTACACAACGAATGACCTATCGCATTACTAGATCATTAATCAACTAAGATAAGAAACAACCAATCAATATTCAATAATTAAGTTTCATACTTCCTAAGCAAACACACAAATAAATTAATTTGGACATGGAGAACATGCAAGCATACACACAAATAATCAAAGACATAATTGAATTAATGAAGTAAATACTTATCTTGATGTAAGATAGGGTTTAAAACCCTAAAATCTGTACAAGACACCTTAGGTTCGGTTTTAGGTTTTCACCCAAAAGACTTTCCTAAAAGCGAAAAATTCGGATTCTATATATAAGATTACATATCGACGGCGTCACCTTATGTTTCGTGGCCGTCGTGTCGCCGTCATTAGGGTTTCGTCTTGGCCACGTTAACCTTGCGGCGGCGTCACCTTATGTCCGTGACGCCGTCCTCTTGACCGGCGTCGTCTCGGATTGCATCTAGGCCGCCCGAGTAGCGACGGCCTACTCTTTACAACCGGGCGTCGTCACTTGAAAATCGATTTTGGGTTACGAACCGTCACAAAAATCCTCGGACGGCGTCGCATTAGCTTTTGGACGTCGCCTTCTATTTTCAAAGAAGCTGTGAGTGTCTCGATTTTGACTTTGGCCATTTTCTTCATATATTCGCGCCTTTTCGTCCAAATAAGTGCCATTCCAAACATTTTGCCTTCAAGAGACCTAAAAGTGAAAAGAGCGATATTAAGCAATAACGGATACAAAAGTGATCAAATAAGGACTAAAACGACCCTCAAAATGGTACCTTTTAAAACCTTATCAAATATCCCTACACTTGTTATTTGCTTGTCCTCAAGCAAATGTGCTTTTAACCAATTAATTTATAAGTTAGGGGTCATGAAGCATTAATTCAAAATGGTCCACAACACATATAAGCCCATAAAAGTCATAACAAGCACGGAATTACATACTAGCACCTCACATGGGGTGTTTGGATACTCACATCTCTCTCGGGTGTATATATGAAATATAACAAATATGAAATGGAAGATAAACACTCATTAACGGTCCTAGTACATAGATTACCATAGGCTTGAGAATAGATCAAACCTCCATCGCTTTGGCGTAAGCACCTAGGAAAGACTATCAAAGAGGTCTTTTAAAGGGTTGTAATGTTAGGCTTACGGTAGGAAACAAGGGTTTGGTGGGATAGGCTATTTAGTGGTGGCAAGTCAAAAATCTCTATGTTAAATGCATACGAAGAATGGCGTTGCTAAGCCAAGACTCGACACTCTAAACTCTAGATAAGCTGAAATAAATAAACATAAATTCAAAGATAGATGTAGGATGGTAGCCCGTATAGTTTTTTTTTTTCACTATATATATATATATATATATATATATATATATATATATATATATATATATATATATATATATATATTTTTTTTTTTTCCATACATTTTACTCTACCATCGCTCACGATAACATCAAAATACTAGGATTTATAGGCATATCCTACACTTGAGTTTTATTACTCTAACACTAATTTGACCCGATTTGAAAAGATCAAAACACTTGGGGTACATTATTATGCAAACAAAGGAATTTGAATTTAACGTTCCTTCCGTCATTTCATAAACTTTAACTTTTCCCAAGAATCCCAATCGTCCCAAAGCGTATACAAAGGATATGACTCGACTTAGCAACTTATGCAAGCGACTAGATAATTGAACTAAGGGTTTGGGGTGATAACAAACATTGCACTAAAAGTGAGTGCATAAGGGGTAGGCTAAGGCGATTTGGGTGTATATTTGGGGTGGGGTGTAAACAATGCTCTTCATTGATATTCGGAAAACCGAAACATCACGAGAACCGCGAAAAGGATAGGCTCGAGGGGTTAACTAGGGGTATCGTGTACTAAAGATGAGTACAACGCAAAGGTGTGGGGAATTACTCAACCGATATGGAAGAAGTAATTATATTACGGTATCAAACAAGGGTTATCCTAATGCCTCTTATCATTTAGTTATTCCTAACTACACAAGTGTAGTCTCACTTGCGATCTCGGAATGCATCACAAAACAAGTTCTAGAATCTAATTTACTACGGTTCACACTCTAAGCATTGAAGATGAATGCTTTTAATTCCTACTAATCTAAGGCGATCCTCACATTTTGGTGGAATTTGGGTGGTAAAGGGTTTTGTGCTAGTCATGCAACTTCCTATCCATGAGGCGCTTTTGTTAAGACTAATGGCCCACTCCTATATGTCATAAAAATTTAAATTTGGTGCCAAAATTACCTAACCGACATTTCCTCATGGTTTATTACACAATCACAATTGGACAAAGCAAATAGTCAAGGATAAGCATAGTTTCAAAGTTCCGTTTTATTTTCCTCCTACACTTAAACCGAACATTGTCCCCAATGTTCCCGAAATATCAAAGTTATGATAGTGGAAGGTAATTAAAGCGAAGAAACTAATACTCCACGATTAGCTTGGTAGGATCCGTGTAACGTGGTGGTTAAATCCTTTTCAAGAAGAATTATTGCGTGAGCGACTCCTTCCAATCTTATGTAACTTCTTCTTGAAAAACTAAACCGCACACTTGAAGAAAACAAAGCGAAACCTTCGTAAAATCGGCGGTAATAGTATATATAAGACTCGATTTAAACTAGGATATAATGCTTGTGGAATGGATGTTTACTGAATTTCTAAGAAAATTGAGACACGGAAAATTCCAAAAATTTATAAGTAGCTCGTAAAACGAGAAAAAAGTAATCGATGTTTTCACTCCTTCCCGACCGTCGAGTTGCAATCTGGCCGTCAGTTATCCGACAAAAACTATCTGCGATTTTACGGAAAATTTACATCTTTAGAATCGGAAAATTTACGCAAAACATCCATTATGACTCGATACAAGCATTTGACTCGAACAAACAAACATAAATATCTTTTAGTTAATTGTTATTCTCATGTTTACGTTTCTTTTGAAAACGTGTGTAATCCTCCCTACACTTATCCTTTATGTAAAATACCTTTATATGCAATTAAGACGAAGTTAAAAACAAAATAAAGCATTTTTACAAATTTAAACATGAGGATAAACAATTAATAGAAGATATATGACACTAACAAGCAAACAATTAAGCATGGGTTGCCTCCCCGAAGCGCTTTTCTTTATTTAAGAGTCTTGTAGCTAGACTCATAGTGGGTGCTCACGTTTCCTCACCACCGCCCTCTTGACGGTCTCTAATGGGGGATTCCATGTTGTAGAAGTGCCCTAAGATGCACTTCTCTAAGAGTTCATCCTCTCCCCAATCGGTCCTATATTCCGGTCCTAGGCTCAAGCAATCCTTATAGAATCCGAAAATCTTAGCCATAACATAATCAACACCTTTTTCCTTATCCTCATCATTCCTATAATAGACCGACAGTTTAAGTTCCTTTTCATCATTAGAGAGTGATGAAAACTTCTCAATCTTAAAC
Source organism: Chrysanthemum lavandulifolium (assembly GCA_022545495.1). Classification (NCBI taxonomy): domain Eukaryota; kingdom Viridiplantae; phylum Streptophyta; class Magnoliopsida; order Asterales; family Asteraceae; genus Chrysanthemum; species Chrysanthemum lavandulifolium. The sequence goes on from CM040239.1 coordinate 96,474,431, forward strand.
GGCATTTGGTAAGCTATGTCATCGGTCTCCTTCTTGAATCGCACTACTCCTAACGAGGGTCATAGGTCATCCGGTGCTTTCTATGAAAGGTTTTCCTAGAATAACATGGGATAAGCTAGGGTCTATGGCGTGCTAATATCATCCACAATTATGAAGTCCGTAGGAAGCGTGAAACTACCTACATAAGCAGCAATCCCTTAATTCTTCCGAGAAAATTGCAAATAACATTAGGATCATTGGGGTCTTGCCTAGTTGGAATAGGCTTCTTCAATATCCAATTGTAGTAGGTGCTAGTCATTATGTTGATTGGGGACTTGCGATCAATGTAGGCTTTTGCCACAAAAAGGTGTCCTATGAAACATGGTATGTTAAGATTCCAAGGGTTCCCAAACTTGATTCGAAGACTTTTCCTAACATACATGTGACGAAGGTCATGCACTAAGTGAGGGTGGTGAGATAGTTCTTCTTCCGTAGGAAATTTGTTGAAATAGTCAATGTCTACTTCATCTACCTCCTCGGGTGTTTCATCATCCACAAGTGTATAGTCCTCTTCGTCATTTGTTGCATTAGGTTCAACTAAGGCGATGGTATTGACGAATTAGACATGCTTAGTTAGCTTGCTCGGATCCTTAATCTCTATACCTGAAGGCTCGGGAGTTGAGATAGCACTAACCTTCTTATCACTATTAGTTATGGCTTTCAAAAGGTTGTCTATTTTCCTATCCATCTCGGCTTGTTGATGGTTAAAGCGGTCCGAGAGCTTAGCCATTTGGGTTTCTTGGGATGCAACTAGGTTTTGCAACATCCCTTCGACGTTTTGTTGGTTAGGACCGTTAGGTGGGGCCATGAGAAATCATTGGAGGTGAATTCTTTGGTTTGTCCCGAGAGAAGTCGGGCTTGCCTTTCCATGCCTCTCGGGTTTCATTGAAATTCCTAGGTTCGGGTATTGTAGGAATCTTCCTCCCGTTCCATTAATACGTGAGGATGCGTAGTCAACGGAAGCATGTTGGGGATCGAGTGCTAGTCTTGGCGTGTTATGAGGATCACAAAGCGGCTCACACGAGGAAGAAACTTTGTTCACATGGTGTGAAGAATTAGGATTTTCGTAGGAGCTCATGAAGAATCTAACTTGATCTTCAAGTTCGATCATCCCACGGTCGGAAGGGGCAAGGAGATTGCCTTAACGGTTTTGGGCACTCACGGGGTCATCCCAACTTTCGTTGTCATAGAGGCGAGGTCCTCTATTATACCCCATGATTCTTCTACGGTGAGATCACTAATTTTTCCACCGCCGCTTGGTCAATGGATCGCTTAGTGGGGAAGTTGACATGATCATAAAAGATTTGGACTTGGAGCCAAAGATCAATGCCGTGATGAGGACTTTATGAAGTAAGTCCTTGAATCGGGTCCATGCTTCAGAGAGATTCACCTTGGCGTTGTTGGAACATCAAGATGTCATTCCTAAGCTTAGTGGTTCTCCCGGTGGGAAAAATTGAGCAAGGAAGCGAGAGGTAAGATCATCGACTTGAGATGGAGTCGGCGGAAGTCGCTCGAGCCAATTACTAGCTTGGTCCCGTAGAGAATTGGAAGAGACGCAGTAGCGTGGTCTCCGAGTAGTAGCATCAAGGTCGATGGAATCGACAATTTTGAGGAAATCCCTCGGATGTTGATTTGGATCTTGAACGAAGTCCATGGAATGCACATCCGTTTTGCACCAACCGGATGGTGTCGGATCGCAGGCCGTAGTTTGGGCTTGGTCGGAAGCTCAATGGTGTTCCTATAGCCTAGGTGGCTTGGTCTCGAGTATTCACCAAGAGTACGGGCTCTTGGCGGGTCATTTGGTGGTGGGTTGATGAGTGGTGGTTGGTTATCACCTTCCATGATGAAAAGTGATAAGATTACGAACAAAGGTCACGAAGAAGGGGATAGACAAGAGAAAGCTAAAAATGAGAAAATTTTACTTGATAGGAATCAAGCAAAGAACCTAAGCGAGGTGGACTACTAACTAGCTATTCTATTCCCAGCAGTGGCGCCAAAACTTGATAACGCTACACGCGTCGTTCGGGGTCAAGGAAACTTCCTTTTCTTGAGCAAGTTTTATAACACCTAAGCGGTGAACCTAATCGTTGTAGTGTAGTAATTAGGGTAAGCCACGGGTATTGATATCGTTCTCTAGGGAATAGGAATGCTAGTAAGGAGTTACTACGCTAAGGTTAAGGTTGAGGAAGATTATTTTTTGAATTTTTATATTTTATGAAACGGAAAGGTACGAATCTCGGGTATTGGATTTGGGGGGGGGGTGGTATTTATACCGATTACTCTACTATCATCTAATTATCTAAACTAAGGTTGTGGGAGTCTATGTCTATATAATGTGTGCTCGTATGATCGTTTAAAGATGTGTTTACTTAGGTTGTACTACTCCTTAATTATCTCATATTGATGGTTGAGTTGTCACGTCCTTATTCTTAGTTGCGTTGTGTGTCTAAAGTTGTAGGGTATGCGTTTCTCCCTAACTCTTTGAACTTACCAAAGGGTCTCGTCTACAAAACCCACTAGGGATAATAAACTCTTACTCTTAGGCACTCTTTGGATGGTTTAGCTTACAACTACTCAGGTAATTATATTCTAAGGTTCACAAAGATGAATCAAGCATTAAGTACACAACGAATGACCTATCGCATTACTAGATCATTAATCAACTAAGATAAGAAACAACCAATCAATATTCAATAATTAAGTTTCATACTTCCTAAGCAAACACACAAATAAATTAGCGGACATGGAGAACATGCAAGCATACACAAATAATCAAAGACATAATTGAATTAATGAAGTAAATACTTATCTTGATGTAAGATAGGGTTTAAAACCCTAAAATCTTGTACAAGACACCTTAGGTTCGGTTTTAGGTTTTCACCCAAAAGACTCTCCTAAAACTGAAAAATTCGGATTCTATATATAAGATTACATATGCGTGGCGCCACCTTATGTTTCGTGGCGCCGCCGTGTCGCCGTCATTAGGGTTTCGTCTTGGCCACGTTAACCTTGCGACGGCGTCACCTTATGTCCGTGACGCCGTCCTCTTGACTTTTCGGCGTCGTCGATTGCATCTAGGCCGTATGAGTAGCGACGGCCTACTCTTTTACAACCGGGCGTCGTCACTTGAAAATACGATTTTGGGTTACAACCGTCACAAAATCCTCGGATGGCGTCGCATTAGCACCCGCCGTCGCCTTCTATTTTCAAAGAGCTGTGAGTGTCTCGATTTTGACTTTGGCCATTTTCTTCATATATTCGCCTTTTCGTCCAAATAAGTGCCATTCCAAAGATTTTGCCTTCAAGAGACCTAAAAGTGAAAAGAACGATATTAAGCAATAACGGATACAAAAGTGATCAAATAAGGACTAAAACGACCCCTCAAAATGGTACCTTTTAAAACCTTATCAGAGGGATCATGTGAGAAATGATGAGTGAGTTTGAGAGCGGAAGAGTAATGGGTTTAAGTGAAACGATAGATCTACAAGCGTCTTGAGTGTGATCTAGGTGAGTTATGTAGGAAAGAAAAACATGTCAAAAATTTTAAAAATGGCATAATTTTTTAAAATAAACTAGAAAAATGAGGGCGAAATAAAGTTCAAGAGATAATTCTACTCCCGTCCCCCCACTTGAATTGTACAAAGTCCCTTTTGTACTAGGCATTAAAATCAAGGTGAAGAGAAAGGTAGAATTAGAACGAGAACTTCCCTGAAATTTGCTCCATAAATAAGAAGGCCCACGAAAAAGAAATGTGCCTTCGTATAAGCGTCATGAACAAACTTCAATCCCTGAAATCACAATACCGACAAGCATAATTCTAAAAATAAAAAAAATGAAAAACGAAAAACAAACCTAACTCACTTTCGTAGGAATCACGGTTGCATTTAGCGAATGCAACAAGCCTTTTAAACCACTTGGTGTCCCAGTGGACGAGTGAAATCTTGTGAGGGTTTACTGAGAACACACCACAAAGTTCATTTAAAACTAATACAAGGTTCTTGTGTTTTAAAATGAAAGAATTAAGCGAGAGGAAAGTTACGTCGTAACTCTTTTGAGGGAGTTCGTGAATCGGCAAAACTGGAATGAGCTTCAAAGCGAGTAGTTACGGCGTAACCACCGAGATGGTATTACGCCGTAATTGGTGATCGTCAAGAATTACTGCTGCTAAAATGTTGGTTACCGCAGTAATCACCAAGATGAGTTCGCCAGTAACTCTCATACAAATCAAAGAACCGCAGCAGACAATTACTTCCTCGTTTCGCAAAAATAGTTAGAAAACACAAAACCCAATGTAAAAGAAATAAAATAAAAGAAAGGGATAATTCGCGTTGTCTCCGAAAGAGCACTTTTCTTTATTTCTGAGTCTTTAAGTTAGACTCAGAGTCATAGGCTTCTATGGGGCCTTTGGATCGCCCCACTTCTTCAATATCTTTCATCAAGTTATGCCTCATCCAGCGACATTCAAGCATTCGGAGGTATTCATTGGTTTCGATTTTCCGGACTTTACAAAATTTCTCTTCCGGTCCCGGTGGTAGCGAGTGAATTCATATTTTTCGACAATAATTGAGGTGGCCTTTTGTAGGGAATCCCTGTGATTTTGCACCTCCTTTGTTCGTAAGCTTAAATCGTCGGGATCGAAGAACTCCTCATTACCTTGCAACTCAAGGTAATCTAGGATCCTTCAATATCATCATCATCGGGTCGCACCTTGAACCATTCTTCATAGAGCAAATTCTCCACTAGAATGCGCTTGCATTCTTCTTTTTCATCACTAACCAACTCTTTGTCATTTTCAATTGTTATTTCACTCGTGTTGTTGAGACTTTCGTTGTTTGAATTTTCTCGATCCATGTACTCCTTCCAAATCTTCTCTTTGGTTAATGTGTCCACATGTCCATAATTAATCTTTACCCAACTATTGAATCCTAGGTTGTCCAGCCAAAGCAAACTCGTTCTCTCCTCATCATTGGTTGAGGACCAAAAGAATTCATCTTTTCCTATTCTCCCAGGCTGCTTCCCCGTTACATACATCGTCATACGGGTTGCATGGCCTTGAAAAATTTCCCGGAGATTTTACTCTTTCGCACCGATGATGCGTAATTCCATGTTGTCGGTTTCACTTAAATGCTCATCCGTGCAATATATGTCTTTATTACCCTCTTCCTTTTTCTGAATGTGCTCCTCGTAATCAATTTTTAGCTTCTTAAAGAGATTCGGGTTAATCTTGGCATCCCCGAATTGTATAGCGTACCAGTCAGCAAATTCCAAATCACCGAACTTTATACAATGTCTTTCACACTCATGAGGGCATGTCCACTCTTCCTCTCTTTCACTATCCCCGCCATTGCAATACTCACGGAAGGGGTTGCATGTAGGCCATGCTCGTGTGGACTCCTCTTCAGTTATGATGACAGGAGTACACCAGTGAGTGATAAGTGGCTCTTCTTCATCTTCAAGGGAGAGTCTCTCGACTCTTTCATCATCAGTATATGCCGGCCACATAAATTTGTTATGGTTGATCCTATCCTTATTGCTTCCGCCATCACAAACCTCATTTCTCGGGTCACAAGAAGCCCAAAGATCGTACCAATCTCCCTTAGCAACTGGTATCATTTTGCACCAGTGATATTTCTTCTTAGATTTGGGCAGAGGGCACAAGTTGATGTCATGGGACGATCCTTTCACGATCCTTCTACTTCAAGGAATTTTTACGCTTGCGTATCCGCCACGCCGAATGGCGAGTTTCTTAATTCTGGCGTAATTCGCTAGAGTCGTTATCCTCGGTGTTCTTCATAACCCCGTTATCGTTGTCAAAGACATAGTTACGTCGTAACTCATTAGGCGAGTTACGGCGTAACTCGAATCTGTCGGCGAAATCATCCTTGAATCCGTTTCAAAGGCACGAACCTTCAAATTATCATCGGCAAAAATCACTTTACATTCCATAGTTGGTTTAGATCCTTGGGTTTATCGTTATTCCTCCTTACTTTTATTGAGCTTTTCCACCATGGATTCTAGGTTTTCGAGTTGTGTCGTGCTTGGAAAGGTTCATGTCGGTATTTTCACGGAATTCATTCAACCACTCATCTTGATCCTTTTGTCTTTCATTTGAACTTTCCGGGAACTTATTAATTGTTTCTTCAAGACCGGGCTTTCTTTCTCCATAAGGCCCACGGTTGTAATTTCCACGATAACCATTACTATTTCGATTATCTATGTAAAATGGTCGATTTTCTCCATACTTAGCTTCTTCAATATTCTCTTCGCCCACATGAGGACAATTCTTGTGAGATGTCCTCCTCCACATGACTTTCACAACCTACTTGGATGGCATGAGCGGTTTCTCGACCTTGACATATCTAGATCGAGATTTTCAATTTTACTAGCGATTCTTTGCAATTCCGTCAAAACTTCCGCCTTGGTTCTTATTACTTCCTCTGTCATGCCATTTTGAGAGCGATCCACCATTTTTGAATGGCTTCAATAGCAAGAGTAGGAGTCATGTTCGGGATAGGTCCTTGATAGTCCAGCATTTGCCTTGTAATTACGTTAATTCCTTTGTAGAAAATACTGACCTTCTACTGGTTGTTCAGATCATTGGTAGGACACTTGTAAAGAAGATCGTTGTATCTATCCCAAGCTTGATACATCGTTTCGTCATCTTCTTGTTTGAAATTATGGATCTCCAAAAGCTGGTTAGAAATCTTTGACGGCGGGCAATATCTTTGAATAAAGTGTTTTTTTAGTAGCGCCCAAGTATTAATTGCCCCCGCGGGCAATCTTTTGATCCATCTTCTGCGGCTCCAGTAAGAGTCATTGGGAATACCCTTAGCATAACAGCATCATGAGACACGCCCGGAATGTTAAAAAGGCTTGCGATGTATAAGACATTTTCAACGTGCTCATATGCATCTTCGTCCCTGTTTCCTGAAAAAGGGTTAGCGCGAAGCTCCCTCATAAATTGGTCTTTGATTTCGAAACGGACATCCACTCCAATTGCCGGTCTTACGAGACCCGGCCCTTGTTCCGCTCTTGTTAACGCCAAGTAATCCTTAAGAGTGAGGTCATCGATGTTAACAACTTTTATGGTACCTGAAAAATTGAAATATGATCGTGAGAAAAGTTTTAAAACGAAATGAAAGACTTAGTATCAATCCTAATGTAACTCCCCGGCAGCGACGCCAAAAACTTGATGCGAGATATTCTTGACTGTGTCTTAATATTTATAGTGTCTCATAATACCTATGGTCTACCCTAGTGCACTAAGCAGGCGGTGTGCCGGTCGTGTGTAGTGTAGTAAACGGTAAAGCCGAGGTCGTCCCAAGAGCTATGTGTGTTGGATTATTACTAAGTCTAATTATCACGGAATAATAGTTACGATAGGTATTTAATTAATTAAACTACTAATGCGTAATAAAGTAAATAAAAGCGGATAAATGGCAAAGAGAAATCAATAGAGAGAAGTGGTGCTAACCTAGTTAATCATCCTAGCTAGTTATGTCTCGTCTACTTACTTCCAATTACTTGGTGGGGTCAAATTCGAGAGAATGACATTTGGTCAATTAGTCCTAACCTATCGACAAAGATGCCACCACAGAGAAATCAAAGCACCGTCATAAGTCCTGTTGTTTACGGTCCCTAAGCCAAGTCATTAAGTACCGCTACATGCTAGATTCATAATAGTGAGTGCCGGCCGTTATGAACTTAGACACTACACCCCAATTCTTAAGTTCATCCAAGCGATAGGTGATCGGTTGGCAAATCGCACAAGTAGAAAGGGTTGTCGGTTGGTCATATCTTACCCTTCCGTCTCGATCCGCTCACCTAGGGTGGTTGGTCATATTTCCTAGGCAATTGGCCTCTACCGCCATTCAAAACTTCCAACCAAGGGTGAATACCAATGAACTATGCATGCATACACTTAGAAATAATTGTGCCAAGTAAAGTAAACACAAACAAAACAATTAAGGAATCATAACTAGGCTAGCACCAATAGGTGCTTAGCAGCTCATATTAATCATGCAAATCAATTCAATATTCAAAGGTACGAAATACATGAATTGAAAGTAAAATAAATATAAAACGCTAATGCTTATCGTAATGGAGTGACTTCTCTTAGAAACGACTCAGTATGCTCCTCTAGACCGCCTTGAGCTTTTTCCCACGTTCTCAAAGTGTTGTGTGTGGAATGGGATGATTAGAAATCTTTGGAATTCATGGGGTATTTATAGGCGGATCCGGGTTCTGGCGTAACCAATATAGGAGTTACGCCGTAACCTACATTTCTTCGTAAAATGCACTAGATCTGCTTTGGTTACGGCGTAACCTAATGAGTGGTTACGTCGTAGTCTTCAATAAACTCGGTTACGTCGTAAGAGATGCAGTAGTTACGGCGTAAGTATCAGCGGCGTGGAACCTCTTTTGACCTAATGTAGTTACGTCGTAACTGATTACAATGAAAGAGACACGTCAAGTTTTGCTCACACAAACTAGTCACTTGTGAATGACTAGCCGTAAGAAACTTAAAACGGCTCGGACACTGATTCTTTGATAATGAAGGCTTAAGGGTTATGTGTGTGGATAAAACCTTAATATCGATATCAAAAATAATCACGAAGATAGATTCAAATTCTCTTAGGAAAAAGAATAATAAACCAAATCCCGTGTGTGATCGTGTATACGGATTAGACA
>CM040239.1:96483260-96972379 GCA_022545495.1 Chrysanthemum lavandulifolium
TTATGAACTTAGACACTACACCCCCAATTCTTAAGTTCATCCAAACGATAGGTGATCGGTTGGCAAATCGCACAAGTAGAAAGGGTTGTCGGTTGGTCATATCTTACCCTTCCGTCTCAAATCCGCTCACCTAGGGTCACTGGTCATATTTCCTAGGCAATTGGCCTCTACCGCCATTCAAAACTTCCGAACCAAGGGTGAATACCAATGAACTATGCATGCATACACTTAGAAATAATTGTACGGAAGTAAAGTAAACACAAACAAAACAATTAAGGAATCATAACTAGGCTAGCACCAATAGGTGCTTAGCCGCTCATATTAATCATGCAAATCAATTCAATATTCAAAGGTACGAAATACATGAATTGAAAGTAAAATAAATATAAAACGCTAATGCTTATCGTAATGGAGTGACTTCTCTTAGAAACACTCAGTATGCTCCTCTAGACCGCCTTGAGCTTTTTCCCACGCTCTCAAAGTGTTGTGTGGGAATGGGATGATTAGAAATGCCGGAATTCATGGGTATTTATAGGCGGATCCGGGTTACGGCGTAACCAATATAGGAGTTACGCCGTAACCTTCATTTCTTCGTAAAATGCACTAGATCTGCTTTGGTTACGGCGAACCTAATGAGTGGTTACGTCGTAGTCTTCAATAAACTCGGTTACGTCGTAAGAGATGCATGAGTTACGGCGTAAGTATCGCCGCGTGGAACCTCTTTTGACCTAATGTAGTTACGTCAGAATCGACACAATGAAAGAGACACGTCAAGTTTTGCTCACACAAACTAGTCACTTGTGAATGACTAGCCGTAAGAAACTTAAAACGGCTCGGACACTGATTCTTTGATAATGAAGGCTTAAGGGTTATGTGTGTGGATAAAACCTTAATATCGATATCAAAAATAATCACGAAGATAGATTCAAATTCTCTTAGGAAAAAGAATAATAAACCAAATCCCGTGTGTGATCGTGTGTACGGATTAGACAACCCGAATCGTTTTCCCAACGAGGCGTGAATTGCCAACTCGTTCTTGGTTTGGAATTTAATGCTCGATGTTTTGGATTAATGATTTTGATTATTTAACTACGGGAATGGGAAAGTAATTAAGGAAAACTAATCTACGGGAAATCCTAAGTGCGAATTAACTAAAACGTAGTTAATAAAACGCAATTAAAATGCAACTACGTCTAAATTATACCCTAAAAATGCCTAAAATTACTTCTACTCTAAAAATGAAATTAGAAAACTATTTTAGAATTAAAACTATTTTTTTAGGATTTTTCTTGATTTTATAAAAATTAAAAACTAATATTAACTATTTAAAACTAATTTTAAATTCTAAAAATTATAAAAATCAAAGAGAAAAATATGAAACTATTTTCTAAAAATCACAAATAACTCAAAAGACTTTTTAAAACTATTTTTGTATTTTTCAGATTATTTTTCTATTTTCTATGAATTTGAAACTAATTTAATCTAATTAAAATGGTGAAAAATACCAAATAAAAGTGGAAAAATAAGGAAAAATCTTTTTTATGCTTTTTATATTTTTCTTAAACTGAGAAAATTGGAAAATTATTTTTTGGAACTTTTTCTCAATTATTTGCAATAAAAGCTATTAAAAAGTGATTAAAAACTACTTTAAATCTAGAAAAATAGTAAATAGTGACCAAAAATTGTGAAAATCTCGGAAAATTCTAAAATGATAATATGAATCTATGAAAATGAGAATAAACGACTTATGTGTAGAATATGAAAGCTATAGTGTAAACGATGAGAGAATAAGCTACTAGAATAAGCTAACAAGCTATTTAAGCTACCAAACAGAGATAGAAGCTAATGAGTGCTAAAATAAGCTAATTTCAGCTAATAACACCTACTCCTAACAAGTTCAAAGCTTTGTTTAATGAATTAAGCAAACTGCTAAGTTAGCCAAACAGTGGTTAAGGCCCTAGGTTTGAGCTTGTGCACAAGCTTATCCAATAAGCAAAACCAAAAACCAATTGCACAGTCCTAAAGAACACCTGGCCAGCTACAATTAGACCAAGTTACTATTTCTAACTCTTAGAAATGAGATCAATGCAAGAGTGGCGCAATCTTGCTCGATTCACACTCGCTTTTCTTTGAGTGTGAGCAGGCGACTGAGTAGTTTTGATGAGCTAATTTGAAACTTAAAAGGACAAGCTCAGATTTGACAAAAAGAAAATATCAGTATAAGACCAGTTGAAGATTGATTATCCAAAATTTCACAAACTGAAACTCAAAAATGAATCAGAAATGTGATTCACAAGTTTGGTGAAAAACTGAATTGTAAGTTTTGACTTATGATGACAGATTTGCAACTTTGACCAAACTCAAATTTGATCCAATATTTTGAACTGATTATGATGATTTAAGACTAATGATGATTACAAAATGCTAGATCTACTTGTTTTAAGCTAATATGCAACTAATTATACCTACTGATTTTGACAGATTCACCAACTAGATTAGTAACAAGATAATTTTGACTTTTAGGTGTAACTGCTATAACAATGACCTGAAATGACTATCAAATACTTGCTTAAGTATGAAACAACTACTTCCATTTCTATAACTAACCTCTATCACAGTTTAATGAGCAATTCCAAACACTGTTTTATAACTGATATGAGATCTAGATGACAAATTAATGCTAGATTATACTAAACAACTATTAAACACAGATCAATAACTATAGATTATCACTAATTAACAGATGCAAACAATAGATTAATGATCAAAACAGATTTGAGACTTACAATGCTCCTAGCCACTATGGCTTGCAAACATGAAGCATAGAACCACTAACCTAATTATCCCCTAATCCTAATCCAATTCCAGCTCACATCCAACCCAATAACAACATCAGCATCATCCCATTCCAGATCCAAATCCAACAGATCAGATTCAGCTACTGTAGCAACTGCATATAACTGATATATTTGTGATTTGAGTTTGAAAAGAAGAACAAGCTCACAATAAGCTATCAAAAGCTTAAATGAACATAATGAAACAGTAGATCAATGAAGAATCACTCCACAAAACAGATCTACTATGATTTTTTTATTTTCCAATGATTTTATTTGATTTTTTTGTATTTTTGAGTTTTTAAAAAGAGAAGCTAAAAACAGTTTAATTATACTAAAATAAGCTTTAAACAAAGATTATAAGCAGAATTAAGACATAAGAAACTTAAACAAACAATTGAAAATGAAATTCTAAATTTATTAATAATGGAAATTTGAGTACAAAATACGAATTACAAGTAAATTTAAAACATTAGAAATTGAAATTACTACTGATTACACTATTAAAACTAGAGAGAAGAAAAATAAGATACAAGATGAGATACAAATTGTGAACGAAAATGAGTCCTATTTATAACTGAGCTTGAGGCTTGGAAGCTTCTCGAATTCATCAAGTGTGCTTTCTCTGAGCTTGTTTCCACCCTTAGATCATATCCCACGCACCTCCTCTTGATCACAACCCTTGGATTAGTGTTGATGACTTGTTTCGGCCAATGGAAGAGCAACACGTGGTCTAGAGCACACGGATAGGTGACTTGTCATTCCCATGTGTCAGAGGTGTGTCAGGTAAAGTACGTAAATGCCCTTAATTGTGGTGATTTTGATCAATTTACACGGGGTGGGTAATTAGGGTTCTACCTGGGTAATTTGGGGAAGAAATTGGCGCGTGAGTAATTTTTTATATTACTTTGGATTTGTTGACCGGGTTAAGTTCGTTGACTCGGGTAAGTTTGCCGGGTTTGGTTGACTTTCGGGTTTAGATATTAGACCGGATAGTATTAGTGATTTGGATTGGGCTCGGGTAAATATTTGGGTTTGGGCCGAGAGTTACAATTGGTTTTAGGACTTAAATGTGATCCAAGTAATATTTTAGGGACCAAACTTGTAAAATTCGAATTTCCAAGGGACCAAAAGTGTAATTCTGAAAATCTCTCTCAAGGACCAATCTTGTTAAGCTCAAATAATCCAAGGGTGAAATATGCAAACTTTGAAACTTTGAGGGATCAATTCTGTCAAAAGCTCAAAGTGCAGGGACTAAACTTGACTTTTCTTCAATCTTGACCGAAACTTCAAAATCATCCTTAGAGAATAAAATCTTTCACAATGCACAATCGACCTTCCTACTCATTAAAACTCTCTTGATCTCTCGTGCTCGATTTCGTCGATTTGGATCCTTTTGTGTGTTTTGCATATCCGGTATCACCAAGCACAAACTCAAGAAAACCACAAATATTAGCAATAAACGGCTTTTACTTGGTTGTTTTGGGTCAGATTTACTAATGAAAGGATATGTGTTTAAGCACATATCAGTAACCTTTGGGAGGAGTTACGCCATAACCTTCTGATAAGTTGGCATACTGAGTCACGCAATAGTTACGGCGTAATGTTAGAGATGAGTTACGCCTTAAGTTCTTCAAAATAGCATACTGTGATAAATCTTTAGATATGTTTCCAGTTCCGCGTCTCTTTAGCTCCAATGCTCGTAATTTAACTGAAAGTGGAAAACAATAGAAAACAAGCGTAAATCCATATAAATGATATAAATAACGAGCATTATCGGGGGAAATTGACACTTAATATTCAGGACTATTTGATGTTATCATCGACCAAAACAAACCTGTCAATTTTGAAGCCAAGTATAGGAAAGCCAAGGCTAAGCTAGCACTGCTTGAGGCCACTCCCTCAGAAACAACAAACAATGTTAAATCTGTGCAGGGTATAAACAAAGGGCTTAGTTGCTAAAGTCTTTTACTGGGATGAAGAGCCAGTCTCCTCAGATGATGAAATGGTGCAAGTCAGTGCACTGATGGCTCCCTCAGAAGAGGACATGCTAGCTGTTGGAAAGAATCACGCCAGGAATGGAGAATGGGTCACTATCACAATGAAGAAGGTAAATATCTTACTTTCTATGGATGATGATTCAGATTGACAGTCCTTTATGAACTATATCAATGTTGACCTTAAGTTTGTAGAGGAGCAACGATTAAATCTTTTTTCTAAATACAACAAGTTAAGTTTTGAATTAAACAAGTGTAGGGATGAACTGCTTCTTTTAAAACAAGCCAAGCTTGAGGCTGTCACACTGCAAATTCAAAACACTTAACTAGTTAAAAGAAATCAATATCTTTAGGAAGAACTTAAAAAGGAAAAATATATCATTGAAAGTTGGACTGCTAAGAATCCTAGAGTCTTTGATACTGTTGGAGCCCCCAGTAGCAAAAAGAGAATCATAGGTAAAGATCATCTCCCTGATTCTCACAATAAAGACCAAGGTCCAAAACCATTTGTGTCTGCTGGCATGATCTCCAATAAGGAGTCAATGCCCAAGTCCAGTGATTGGGTTGAAAGGTTAAACCCTGAGAGTAAGCTTCCAAATTTCGATTCTGGAAGAATACTTGAGCCCGAAGCCAAGCTTTTAAGAGCATGCTTGACTTCTGATGTACCCAGAGTCTCGAACACATCTTTGAGTCCAAGTCGAATCTCAAGCACCGCTTCCACCCCGAAACCTCTTCAGGTTGCTGCACCTAGCTCTGAGCTTACTCCCTTGCAATTCAACCCTGACTCACCAAAAGAAAGGTCTGGACTTGGTAGAACCATCCTGAAAAGACCAACAAAACCAACCCAAGAAGACTCTGTTCCCACTGAGACTTCAACATCTTCAGTTCCTACTGAAGTAGACCAAATCCAGCAACTGACTGAACTTGTGAGGAAGTTGACTGACAAAATGAACTCTATTGAGAAAGCTCCTGATTCAAAAATCAAGGAAACTAAGTCAGCCTCCTCTAGTTCATCAAGGTCAAAATCTAACACCAAGCCCAAGCAGAAGTGTGATTTATGCCATTATACCAGCCATACCACTGATAATTGCTACAGAATTCTTTTTTGCATGATATGCAAAAAGGAAGATCATAGAACTTCTGACCACTTACAATATGTAAGTTCATTCAGTGAAGCAACTCACACCAATTCTGGTTATCAGTATGCTTCATCCTCAAAGCAGGGCCAAGACCTAAAGCCAAACCTATTCCTCCTTGCCCACATTGTGGCTATAATGATCATCTTCCTGATGACTGTCTCATGAACTCTTGCTGTGATATATGTGGAAATCCAGCTCATGAGACATCACATCATGATTGAGTCATCCAGGCAATGAGAAGTTCAAAACAACCTTGCATCACTGAGTCTTCCTCAGTAAGCAAATGCAAAACATGTGGTAGCACACTTCACTCAACCACTGACCATGAATCCATTGCTAAGTTCAAACAGACCATGAGACCCAAGCCCACTAGTATGTGGGTCAGCAAAAGAAACCAATTCAGTTTACTATTTGTGCAGAGACACGCCAGGGAGCCTATTTGGCATCTAGATAGTGGATGTTCAAGAAGCATGACTGGTATTAAGGAGTATCTGCACAAGTATGTAAATGAACCAGGACCCAAGGTAGTATTTGGTGATAACTCATCATGTCCCACTAAAGGTTATGGTTCAGTAAACAGCAATAGAATAGTTTTCTCTAGAATAGCTTATGTCAATGGTCTGAAATACAATCTCATCAGTGTTAGTCAGTTATGTGATGTTAAGTACATAGTGCAGTTCAATGATAAACAATGTACTATTTTCAATGGCAACAAAGAGTTTGTTTTGATAGCTCATAGGAGAGATGATATATATGTGTTAGACATGTCAACTTTCTCTCAGAATGGGACTGGTCTCTTTGCCAAAGCCACTGAAACTGTCAATTGGCTATGGCACAAAAGACTCTCTTACTTAAACTTCAAAAACCTTAACAACTTGGCAAAACAAAACAAAGTCCTTGGTTTACCATTACTAGTGTTTTCAAAAGACAAACCATGCTCAGCCTGTGAAAAAGGCAAACACTACAGAGCATCATTCAAAACAAAACAAAATCTCTCTATCAAAAGCTGCCTTCACCTCCTGCACATGGATCTCTTTGGACCACAGTCCAAGATCAATCCAGCATGAGAAGTATACACTTGTCATTGTTGATGAGTTCTCAAGATACACTTAGGTATACTTTCTCTCCAAAAAGAGTCAGGCAACTGATACAATAATGTTATTCATTAGGAAGATTGAAAATCAGAATGACATTACTGTTAAACAAATCAGAACTGACAATGGTACTGAGATCAGAAATCAAGAGCTTAAGAGGTTATGTGATGAAAAGGGAATTTTCCAAAACTTTTCATCTCCATACACCCCTGAACTAAATGGGATAGCTGAAAGGAAAAATAGAACTATCATTAAGGCTGCCAGAACTATGTTAAATGGGTCAGTACTCTCAAAGCATTTCTGGATTGAAGCTATCAAAACAGCCTATTACACTCAAAACAGGTTAATCATTGTCAAAAGACATAACAAAACCCCATATGTGATCTTCAAAGGAAGACTTCCTGACATCAGCTACTTTCATGTGTTTGGGTGTCCTGTGTTCATTCACAATTACAGGGATTACTTAGGCAAGTTTGATGCTAAAGCTGATGATGGGTATCTCCTAGGTTACTCACTGATCTCTAAAGCCTTCAGGGTGTTCAACACCAGAAGACAACAAGTTGAGGAAACCTTTCATGTTACCTTTGATCAAAGTTCTGAAAGCATCAGATTTACCAATACCTCAGTGGAGGAAATAGGAATTGATAACTCATCAAAATACCCTCCTGATGAGTTCAACACTGAAATAAATTCCTCATATCAAGCTGATGCTGACACTCATACTATGTCTTACCCCATAACCTTCGTCAACCAACAATCAGTGAATTCATTGATAATCAACCAATCCCTACTGGGATAGGTAATATTGAACCAAGTGTTCAGGAACCTATAATTCATGATCCCCAGCCTGAACAAAGTATCTCAACAGATGATCTAAATGATTATGTGGCTCCAGCACCTGAACCCATTCCTGAGCTTCCAGTGACCTCATCATGCTTAGATCCTAGACCACAAAGTCAGTGGACAAGATCTCAGGACATTGAGCTTGTGAACATCATTGGTGAACCCACTTAAGGCATGCTCACAAGAAGTATGGTTGACAACCGGCAATTTAGGGAGTCTATTTTAGGTAACCGCATTACGTTAAACTAAACCGAGCTTTTGCCTTTATCACTATTTTTATAAACCATGACTTGATTTTATATCGCCTATTGGTTTTACGGATTATTTCACTATTAAATGAGTTATCGTATGAGTTTTAACTCTATTTGGTAGGCACTATTCGATTCGGCACTAGAAAAGCCTAAAACGAGAAATATTGTAACTTTTAGACCAGAACTCAAAATTGACAAATAAATAGTCAAAACTCGTGGAAAACATAAATAACGATGTTAGAAAGTCGAATGAACGTTGTGGGACACTGGGGACAATATATGAGCTCGGAATGGGTAAACGGATAGTTACGAAAATGGCAACCACGACCCTCCTTTTCTTAGGCCGCCCCTCCTCCCCATCTTTATTTATTTTGAGTCCCTAGTCCTAAAATATATAAACCACACCTCCCTCATTTCACTCTTCATTTTCTCTCTAAAAACACACACTACCACTTTCTCTCTCTCTCTCTCTCTCTCCAAAAAAAAAAAAACCTAGCCACCACCACCACCACCCCTTGGCCGCCCCTATCCGCCACCTCCGCCAAATTCCGGCAAGTGGTATCTCACCTCCACCACTATCTTGTAGATCTTTTCATCCTCTTTCCATCCATATATAATACTCCCACTAAAACCTTCATTAACACCTTCAAATCTAAAGATTAAGATTCGACTTTTAGGGTTTTCATGGGTTTTGCAATTGTGCTTGAATAAGGTAAATGGAACATGGGTAGAGCTTGTTTAAGCTATAAAAGCCACGTATGGCAAATTAGGGTTTCAACCCTATGATAAATTTGGGGCTTTTGGGTGAAACATGGAATTAAGTCTAATTAACATCTAAATAAACAAGTAATTAGTGTTTGGTAAGTGTGGTGTATCAATTTGATGGGTTTATGCATTTTAGGTCTAGTTTCATATTTTGGTTAGAATAGATGATGGGTTTTGTGTTTGGTTAATGATTGGAGCTTGAATGATTGGATTTGGATGTTGTGGAATTGATTTGGGTGATGTTTGGTTGATTTGGCATGGTGTACAGCCACCACCAGGCCACGACGTGGCCCTTGGTTGGTGACGTGACCCACTTGGGCCACGGGTCCGGGTCGGGTCGATTTTGGTAGCTTGTTGGTTGATGTAGTTGAGGTTTGATGAGACGCGGGAGCCGAAAAGCTTCTAGAGCTTGTTTGGTTCACGTGGTCTTAATCAGGACCGTGTCATGACCATTAGGGTCATAACATTGGTTTCGGTATATTTGGTTGATTGATTGGTTGGCGAGATTGTTTTGAGTTGGTTTGGGATTGAATTGCGCTATTATGACTTTTAAATTGGACTTGATATATATATTGTCAACTTTGAGCTACGTCGGTGTTACTTTGACTTTTTAGTCAATAGTTGACTCCGACAAAGCCGTAACATGGACTTTAGTATAATTTGGACTATTGATTGATTAAAAGCCGAGAAGTCATGACTCGTGCTTGTGGACTCGAAACGAATAACGATATGAGATTAATATTGGAATTTGACGAAATATATATATATATACATGAAAATGCTAATAGACTATGAAATATAAATAATAAATGGGCTTTTGTACCAAAAATATCGATAACAAGACTTATCTTGTTATTTACTATTTTTAAATGGAAACTAACGACTAAATTGGAAATGTTTTATAATAAATAAGTAATTAATGTTTCGAGTACACGCTTATCAATAAATGTCAATTGTGGACATTTAATATTAGTTTAAGTATTTATTTACTTACGCTTGTGTGCATGGGTTACGGATAACCTAGCATTAATAGTGTTGATCCACGGGTAGCGGACTTATTAGGTTGACGAATCTAATAAGAGCCCGCTAGGTACGCTGGGTAACCTTATTAATGGGTGAATTATCCTTATGACTCTTTAGGATACGATTGATTTATGGGATAATAAGCGACACGAGTAAATAAATGAGTTTATCGAGTTGACGAATTCGATAAGGTCTACTATTTATTCCAAACTTATTGGACTATGGAGCTTATCGCTTAGAGGTCTCATTGTGTTTGCATTGAGTTATATATTGGTTGTTTGAGTGCATTCATAGCATCATATTGAGTCGATACACCCACATGAGGAATACCAAACACTAGGATTAAATGGTGAAACGAGACGTTTTTGGAAATAAAGAAATGGAACATATTGGGGTAGATAACGTTGATTTTGAGGAATATATATATTAAAGTTGGTCTACATTAATAGGTTGTGCCGAGTCGATAGTTGTTGTGCCGTGATTACCGTTATCTTCTGCTAGTGTTTATTTGTGCGTTGATTGCTTGAGGTGAGTTTCATAGCCCCACTTTTATCTACGCTTTTAACTATATTGGGGTGAGAATCATGCTACTGCTTTTGGACCGTTAAAACTATTTGGATTTGCTTATATGCTTGATCGCTTAGATAGATGTGCGGTAGTTGTTGCCTTAGTCTAGGTTTAACCGCTGCCTAGCTAAGAATAGACTTCTACATCGACCTAGTCCGGGTTGGCAATTGTTCTAGATTTTGCCACGACAAGGCCGGACTAGAGTCGCGGGCCCGAGTAATCCCCGGATGCGGATATGATTATGGTTGGTGATCCGGATAGTGAAACGGTATTTATCTATCTTAGGTCTTGCATAGCAAATCAACTCTTACAGTCCACTATGATTTTGTTGAACTTAAACCTATGAACTCACCAAATGTAAGTCGACCTTTTAGCATGATTTCTCGTATTTGAGAGATGTTTGGAATACGTGATCGGTGGAAGCTTGGCAAGAAGGCGGGTTCAAGGATCATTTCGACTGATAAACTTTGGGGACCTATTTTATTAAATCATGTTTTGGGCCTAATATTTATACTTTTGGATTAAATGTTTTGAATACTTAAATTTGGGATTGGTTTTGAATGTTAAATGACTATCTTTTGCTATATTGTGTGCGATACCAATCCAATAGTAACGCCCAAAACTTGATTAAGTCTTCCACTGCATCGAGATTTGGGGTGTTACAGATTGGTATCGAGCTCAAGGTTATAGAGAATTAGGTATTTTATAAACCCTAAACTATAACCACTTTTAAGAAAATTGATCCTCGACGACGACGCCCGCTTGCCAAGTCAAGCTTCTTATTTGATTATGGTATGAACTATGATTTGAATTATGAGATGATCCGTTAAGGGATATTGTGAACCGATTATGGAAACGTTATGATTTGGAGATTATGATTTTGGAAATTGATTTTGGGTTTGGAAATGAGATGTGATTATCGAGATACTACGGAATTTGATTTGAGTAAACGATATATTATGATTTTGGAAATTTTGAACTCGATTGATTTGATATGGGATTATGTGATGGAACGGAACTTATGTGTTTTATTTAAAGGCATGTTTTGAGTAATGCGGTACCTCTACTTTTAAAGCTTTCATTATGTGATATATGTTTTGGTTAAGTTGATGCGCTTATTAAAACTAGTTGTTTCGAACACTTATACCTACCCTATGCCATTGTCACAGACTATGCCTTCACTAGCTTTTGATGTGTCTGAGGAGGTCCTTGTTGTTGCTAGTTCGCCAAAGATTGACTCTCATGACGGTTGCAGCAGGTGATCCTTATGAGATTGCCCGTCACACTAGTTCATCATCATCGATCGCCCTAGCTCATCTAGGCACTCACTTTACATCGTGTCTTAGCACGAGCACGCACTCCTAGGCTTGCTTATAGCACCGCTGCATGTCCGTGAGACCACCATCATCACATCCGCTTAGCACCGCTTAGCATCACCACCAAGATCACCATGTCTTAGGAGGCCTAGATCTCCTAGTGTACCACCTCGTGATTTACTCAAGACAGACTCCGACTCATGGACTCTCCCCATGGATGAGGCGAGGAGGAGCATGAGGTCGAGGAGGAGCATGAGATTGAGGAGCAGATGTAGATGAGGATGAGGATCCTCGTGAGGAGGATGATGAGGATATCCTGTAGGGGTACTCCTCCATTGCAGAGTCCCGCACATTCTCCGGACCGTGTTCTCCTTTGCTCGAGCCCGAGTCCCCGGATGCCTTTTTAGACATTGACTCACCACCTTACTCACCTTATATAGGTAGCCCGTTAGGATCTGAGATACCATCGGAGATTGCTTCAGAGCCCGAGGAGTATGGTGAGACGGGTCTGATGTGGGAGAGGATTACATCACAGGGTACTAGGCTTAGTCAGTTGACGGATCGATTGGTTGGAGTATCTAGGGCTAGTATAGAGGATTTGAGAGTTGATATGGGTACTGTAGTCAGGAGGACTAGGGTTTTGATGAGGGTATGTCGAGCTCCGTGAGCAGTGTTGGGGACCTGCTGAGAGGGTTCGCGACAGCTCGTGATGCTGATAGAGCGATTTGGCGTAGGATTGGTGAGTTGGAGAGAGAGGTCGCAGAGCTTAAGAGTGATCGCGACGCTCGACGTGTTGAGTTAGCATCTTTGTGGAGAGAGGTTGACGATGTTAGGAGATCAGTTAGTGGTATTCGTAGACGTGGCTAGATAGTATTAGATTCATGGTTTTGTACCATCTTGAAACTAAGTAGTACTTGGTTCGAGATGTAGGATTATCCTAGTTGTCTTACTAGTATCGTTGTTAGGATCGTTTTTGATTTCTTCGTATCCTTCCATGTATTTCCACTTTAGAAACCTATGAGTTATGGTTATTGGAACGCATCCTTAGTTATGATTCGGTATTTGATTGTTTCGCTTTGGTATAGCGTTATCCTTGTTGGCCTTGATTATGTATTCAGCGTTATTTAGTGATCCTTGGAACCCAACTCTATCTTTAGAGCGTGAATTGTGAACTTATGAAACTGTTCTTCTTGCCTTCGTAATGGTGGCAACAAGACGAAACCCGCTTAGGAACAACCGAGCAGCCCCGCCGCCGTTGTTGCCCCCGGTCGTCGAGGTCGCCGTCCGCCCCACCACACCACCGTTGAGAACCCGAACATTGATAACCCAAAGAGAAACCCGAATGTGAACGACCGTGCCGAGAATGGTCCTGCTCCACAAAACCTCCACCGTGAACCCAACCCATGTTGACCAAGCTAGTGTCGCAGCTGTCGCCGAATCGCTAGCCGAGACTAATCTCTAACACCTCTAGTGGAACCCCAATGTCGAATCGAACTCGAGGTTGTACCTACAAAGAGTTCCGATTCGTGGTCCCATTGAGTTTGGAGGAACCGAGGAGTAGTTTACCTAACTAGGTGGTTGGAGAAAACCGAATCTGTGTTTGCCGTTAGTAATTGTGATGAGGATTGTAAGGTTAAGTATGCAACATTCACCTTGAAGGACGAGGCGTTAACCGGTGGAACAACTATCACGATCAAGAGGAATTGATGTAGCTTATAGTATGACTTGGACTCGCTTTAAGACTCTCCCGATCAAGACTTATCGTCCTAGGAATGAAGTTAAGAAGTTAGAGAGTGAGTTCGGAACCATAAGGTTAAGGTACCGACATGGCGACTTATACTGCTGCTTCCAAGAGTTATCATTGCTTTGCCCCGATATGGTTCGCATCAAGAACTTAAGATTGAGAGGTATACCGATGGATTGCCTATAGCTACTCGAATGATGTCATCGCCGCCAAGCCGCTTAATTTGCATGAGGCAATTGTCGTGGCTCATCGCTTGATGGACTCCTATGTACTAGAAATAGGAGACAAGAGTAGGAATGATATGAGTGATAAGAGGAAGAGGAATGAAGTTGTTAAAGGAATGGCAACAAACGGCAAGAGACAGCCAGGGTGTTCGCCATAGGAAATGGAGGAAGGAAAGATTATGAAGGTAGTAAGCCTGTGTGTGGTCGTTGTAACCGACACCACCATGGACTATGCCCGAATGTGTGTAGGAAGTGCTCTAAGGTAGGACACATGGCCAAAGATCGAGGTCCCGACCACTTGCCGCAGCTCAAACCGCACAAGGAGCGGACCGAAGGCCACCACACTGCTTTGGATGTGGAAAGAAGGGACACTTTAAGAATGAGTGCCGAGAGCCGTGGATGAGAGGAAATCCCGTAATGTAGGAGGATTTGCTAACCGAGGTGTAGGAAGTAATGGCTTAAACCCCGTGAAGCGTGAGGTTGTGGAAAACCAGGAAACCATGGTGCTAGGAATCAGCAGAGAGACATGGGAACAACGCGTGTTTACGCTTATTGGGAAGGAAGTCGGTGAGGACCCTAACGTAGTTACGGCACGCTCTTCTCAATAATCGCTATGCTTCCATACTGCTTGATACCGTGCGGATATGAGTTTCAGATCCACCAATTTTATGCCATTACTAGGAATCTCCCAAACACCTCTAGGGTTTAGTTACGATGTGGAATTAGCGAATGGGAATAGAGAGAAGATAGACACCGTAGTTCGAGGTTGTACCTTAAGTTTCCTAGACCGCCCGCTTAGTATAGACTTATTGCCGCTACCTTAGGAAGTTTTGACGTCATTATCGGAATGGATTGGTTATCGAAGAACGGTGCACACATCATTTGTGATGAGAAGATTGTGCGCCACCGTATGGCGGAAAAGTTCGAGCATATAAGGAGATCGGAGCGACTGTGGAAGTCCTTCCCGTTGAGCATCATCTCTTGTATTAAGGCCCGTAAGTACATCGATAGAGGAGGTTGTCTTTTCTTGGCTCGAATTTCAAAAGAAAAGTGAGGAGAAGAGTGAAAGACACCTTAATGATGTACCCGTCGTTAGAGAATTTCCGGATGTGTTTCCGACGATCGCTGTGGATTCCACCGTCCGACAAGTGGAATTCCAAATAGAGTTGATACCGGTGCGCGCACCCGTAGCCCGGCACCTTATCGACTTGCTCCAAGAGAATTGGAGGAACTGCTCAAACAGCTAAGCGTAATTGTCGAGAAGGGATTCATTCGACCAAGTTCGCCACCGTGGGAGCACCAAGTTTGTTTGTGAAGAAGAAGGATGGATCGCTTCGATGTGTATTGATTATAGGAATTGAATAAGTTAACAAGGAAGAACCGATATCCGCTACCTAGAATAGATGATCTATTCGACCAACCCAAGGAGCTAGTGTCTTTTCTAAGATCGACTTACGATCCGGTTATCACCACTTTAGAGTTCGAGAGGAGGATATCCCTAAGACCGCGCTTAGAACTCGTTATGGACACTATGAATTCCAAGTGATGTCGCTTTGGTTTGACCAACGCGCCAATGGTTTTCATGGATCTCATGAACCGAGTGTGTAAGCCATACCGGATAAGTTTGTGATAGTATTCATAGACGACATCTTGATATACTCTAAGAGTAGTGAGGAGCACGAAGAGCATTTGAGGCTCATTTTAGGATTGTTGAGAGAGAGAAGTCAGATGCCAAATTCTCTAAGTGTGAATTTTGGATTCCGTCTGCAATTCTTAGGTCATGTGATAGATAGTCGAGGTGTTCATGTTGACCCAACTAAGATTAAGGCCATTAAGGAATGGGCAGCCCTAAGAACCCATCGAACCGACAGCTTTAGGTTTAGCAGCTATTATAGGAGATTCATTGAGGATTTTCCAAGATAGCTAAGTCACGACCAAACTAACACGTATGATGTTAAGTATGAATGGGGAGAAAAGGAAGAAGAAGCATTCCAACTTCAAGGAGAAGTTGTGTAGTGCGCCCATCCTAGCTTTGCCTCAAGGAAGCGAAGACTTTGTCGTAATCGCGACGCTCGCATAAAGGCTTAGGTGCTGTTTTGATGCAACGTGAGAAGGTGATTGCTTATGCATCCCGACAACTTAAGAAGATGAGAAAACTACACCACCCATGACCTTGAGTTAGGTGTCAGTAGTGTTTGCTCTTAGGATCCGGAGACATTATCTCGATGGAACCAAGTGTGTAGTATTTACCGACCATAAGAGTTTGAAGCATATCTTAGATCGAAGGAACCGAACATGAGACAACGCCGTTGGTTGGAATTGCTTAGTGATTATGACCGTGAGATTCGTTATCATCCCGGTAAGGCTAATGTTGTGGCCGATGCACTTAGTCGTAAGGAGGACATTCCACCCCTACTGTTAGATCCTTAGGAATGACCATTGTTTCGCCTTACCATCTCAAATTTTAGCCGCCCAAGCAGAGGCATTGACGGAAGAGAACCGCCTTATGAGAATCTTCATGGAATGGTAGAAAGTGAAAACGGCTTCTTGAAGCGCCCGACGGAACATTATGCTTCAAAGATGTGTCGGATACCATTTCATGGTGGAATCTGTGAGTTGATTATGCACGAGTCGCATAAATCAAAATACTCTATTCATCCCGGAGCCGATAAGATGTATCGTGATCTTAAGAAACTTTATTGGTGGCCTAATATGAAAGCCGATATAGCTCAGTATGTCAGTTGGTGCCTGACTTGTTCTAAAGTAAAGGCCGAACATCAGAAACCCTCAGGACTCTTAGTTCAACCCGAACTCCCGAAATGGAAATGGGAGCGAATAACCATGGACTTTATCACTAAATTACCGAGAACAGTTAGCGGCAATGACGCTATCTGGGTAATAGTTGATCGTTTAACTAAGTCTGCTCACTTTTTAGCTATTAGTGAAACCGATAGTCTTGATAAGCTTGCTCGATTGTATCTTAAGGAGGTAGTATCGCGTCATGGAGTACCGATATCTATCATTTCCGATAGGGATAGTCGTTTTACATCCCACTTTTGGAGATCATTACGCATAAAGATTAGGAACAAATTGGATATGAGTATCGCTACCATCCTCGCACCGATGGTCAAAGCGAGAGAACCATTCGACTTTAGAAGACATGCTTAGAGCTCTGTTATTGATTTCGCAAAGGCCGGAGAGACACCTCCTTTGGCCGAATTCTCTTACAACAATAGTTATCACTCTAGCATTAAGGCCGCCCATTTGAGGCAATCGATGGCCGAAAATGTCGTTCTCCTGCTTGTTGGGTGAAGTTGGCGAGAGTCAACTTACGTGTCCCGAACTTGTCCTAGAAACCACCGAGAAGATAGTTCAGATTCAGAATCGGTTGCAAACCGCCGTGATAGACAAAAGAGTTATGCCGATAAGAGACGAAACCTTTAATTTCGTTTCAGTTGAGATCGTGTTATGTTGAAAGTTTCTCCTTGGAAAGGAGTGATTCGCTTTGGGAAACGTGGAAAACTCAATCCCGATATATTGGTCCCTTTCCAACTCGAAAGAATCGGACCGGTAGCATACCGCCGAGCTACCATCGAATCGAGTAGTGTACACAATGTCTTTCATGTTAGTAATCTTAAGAAATGTCTTTCGGAGGAAAACATAGTTGTGCCTTAAGAGATATTCGTATTGATGAGAAATTGAATTTTGTTGAGGAACCGATTGAGATTATGGACCGTGAGATTAAAAGGTCAAGAATAGCCGATTCGATTATTAAAGTTCGTTGGAACTCCCGACATGGACCGGAGTTCACTTGGGAACGTGAGGACGCTTTTCCGTAGGAAGTATCCTAAACTTTTATGACATCAAGCAACTCGGAGTGAAACCCGGACGGGTTTCTTCCGAGGTCGGGAGGTCGTGACAACCGGCAATTTAGGGAGTCTATTTTAGGTAACCGCATTACGTTAAACTAAACCGAGCTTTTGCCTTTATCACTATTTTTATAAACCATGACTTGATTTTATATCGCCTATTGGTTTTACGGATTATTTCACTATTAAATGAGTTATCGTATGAGTTTTAACTCTATTTGGTAGGCACTATTCGATTCGGCACTAGAAAAGCCTAAAACGAGAAATATTGTAACTTTTAGACCAGAACTCAAAAATTGACAAATAAATAGTCAAAACTCGTGGAAAACATAAATAACGATGTTAGAAAGTCGAATGAACGCTGTGGGACACTGGGGACAATATATGAGCTCGGAATGGGTAAACGGATAGTTACGAAAAATGGCAACCACGACCCCTCCTTTTTCCCCATAGGCCGCCCCCTCCCCAAAATTATTTATTTTTTTGTCCCTAGTCCCAAGTATATAAACCCCATCACACCCTCATTTCACCTTTTTCTTTCTCTCACTAAAACACACACACACACCTTTTCTCTCTAATCTCTCTCTCTCTCAAAAAATAAAACCCTAGCCACCACCACCACCACCGGCCGCCACTATCCGCCACCACCGCCAAATTCCGCAAGTGGTATCTCACCTCCACCACCATCTTGTAGATCTTTTCATCCTCTTTCCAACCATATATAATACTCCCACTAAAACCTTCATTAACACCTTCAAATCTAAAGATTAAGATTCGTATTTTAGGGTTTTCAAGTGGTTTTGCAATTGGTGCTTGAATAAGGTAAATGGAACATGGGTAGAGCTTGTTTAAGCTATAAAAGCCACGATGGATTAATTAGGGTTTCAACCCTATGATAATTTTTGGGGCTTTTGGGTGAAACATGGAATTAAGTCTAATTAACATCTAAATAAACAAGTAATTAGTGTTTGGTAAGCATGTGGTGTATCAATTTGATGGGTTTATGCATTTTAGGTCTAGTTTCATATTTTGGTTAGAATAGATGATGGGTTTTGTGTTTGGTTAATGATTGGAGCTTGAATGATTGGATTTGGATGTTGTGGAATTGATTTGGGTGATGTTTGGTTGGTTGGTGATGGTGACGAGCCACCAAGGCCACGTGACGCGGCCTTGGTTGGTGTGACGTGACCCACTTGGGCCACGGGTCCGGTCGGGTCGATTTGGTAGCTTGTTGGTTGATGTAGTTGAGGTTTGGATGAGACGCGGGAGCCGAAAAGCTTCTAGAGCTTGTTTGGTTCACGTGGTCTTAATCAGGACCGTGTCATGACCATTAGGGTCATAACATTGGTTTCGGTATATTTGGTTGATTGATTGGTTGGCGAGATTGTTTTGAGTTGGTTTGGGATTGAATTGCGCTATTATGACTTTTAAATTGGACTTGATATATATATTGTCAACTTTGAGCTACGTCGGTGTTACTTTGACTTTTTAGTCAATAGTTGACTCCGACAAAGCCGTAACATGGACTTTAGTATAATTTGGACTATTGATTGATTAAAAGCCGAGAAGTCATGACTCGTGCTTGTGGACTCGAAACGAATAACGATATGAGATTAATATTGGAATTTGACGAAATATATATATATACATGAAAATGCTAATAGACTATGAAATATAAATAATAAATGGGCTTTTGTACCAAAAAATATCGATAACAAGACTTATCTTGTTATTTACTATTTTTAAATGGAAACTAACGACTAAATTGGAAATGTTTTATAATAAATAAATAATTAATGTTTCGAGTACACGCTTATCGATAAATGTCAATTGTGGACATTTAATATTAGTTTAAGTATTTATTTACTTACGTTATGTGCATGGGTTACGGATAACCTAGCATTAATAGTGTTGATCCACGGGTAGCGGACTTATTAGGTTGACGAATCTAATAAGAGCCCGCTAGGTACGCTGGGTAACCTTATTAATGGGTGAATTATCCTTATGACTCTTTAGGATACGATTGATTTATGGGATAATAAGCGACACGAGTAAATAAATGAGTTTATCGAGTTGACGAATTCGATAAGGTCTACTATTTATTCCAAACTTATTGGACTATGGAGCTTATCGCTTAGAGGTCTCATTGTGTTGCATTGAGTTATATATTGGTTGTTTGAGTGCATTCATAGCATCATATTGAGTCGATACACCCACATGAGGAATACCAAACACTAGGATTAAATGGTGAAACGAAACATTTTTGGAAATAACGAAATGAAATACATTGGGGTAGATAACGTTGATTTTGAGGAATATATATATTAAAGTTGGTCTACATTAATAGGTTGTGCCGAGTCGATAGTTGCTGTGCCATGATTACCGTTATCTTCTGCTAGTGTTTATTTGTGCGTTGATTGCTTGAGGTGAGTTTCATAGCCCCACTTTTATCTACGTTTTTAACTATATTGGGGTGAGAATCATGCTACTGCTTTTGGACCGTTAAAACTATTTGGATTTGCTTATATGCTTGACTGCTTAGATAGATGTGCGGTAGTTGTTGCCTTAGTCTAGGTTTAACCGCTGCCTAGCTAAGAATAGACTTCTACATCGACCTAGTCCGGGTTGGCAATTGTTCTAGATTTTGCCACGACAAGGCCGGACTAGAGTCGCGGGGCCCGAGTAATCCTCGGATGCGGATATGATTATGGTTGGTGATCCGGTAGGATCGTGTGAAACGGTATTTATCTATCTTAGGTCTTGCATAGCAAATCAACTCTTACAGTCCACTATGATTTTGTTGAACTTAAACCTATGAACTCACCAACAGTAGTCGACCTTTTAGCATGATTTCTCGTATTTGAGAGATGTTTGGAATACGTGATCGGTGGAAGCTTGGCAAGAAGGCGGGTTCAAGGATCATTTCGACTGATAAACTTTGGGGACCTATTTTATTAAATCATGTTTTGGGCCTAATATTTATACTTTTGGATTAAATGTTTTGAATAACTAAATTTGGGATTGGTTTTGAATGTTAAATGACTATCTTTTGCTATACTTGTGTGCGATACCAATCCAATAGTAACGCCCAAAACTTGATTAAGTCTTCCACTGCATCGAGATTTGGGGTGTTATGCGGGTAGTGGAGTGGTTGCATTAAATGAGGTAAATAAAACGCTTTCAAAACCGACTTTACAAATACTCACATGTGAAAAATTTACCCTTCTCACCACTATATAAATACCCCTCTCAAAACACATTAAAACACATACAAATTGTTTTCTGCATCAAAACTCTGTCAAAAAAATTTCTCAACACAGAAACATTGTGTGTTCTTTGATCATCAACCAGTTTAAGCAAAATCTTCTCTGTAAACAATTTAAAAAAGGTTTTTCATCACAAAACTCAAGAGACTTTCACCTCTTTGATTGTTCTTGTCAATAAAATTTTATCCAAAAACCCTAAAAACTTTCAATGGAAATGGCAAGAACACAATCTCTTCTTTTGCACCTCAGTGGGTGGGCAGTCTAGAAAACGTTGAGTTTAAAACAAATAACGTTATAGGCAATTTTGAATACCCACATGATGTCCCAGCCTATAATGGAATCATGAAATTTTTGCTTAATTGCCCACTGAAACAGGCCTTTGTTCAGTGTCCCTCAATATTGTACCAAAACCTCCTTAGGGAGTTTTGGGCAACTGCAGTGGCCTATGACCCGACACCCACAACTGATGAGACAGACCTTCGACCACTCAGAGAGTTTCTCATTAAGTTTACTATTTTAAACAGGGAACAATGACTCACCCTGGACTATAAAACTTTTGTATATCAACAGGGCTAGACTATAATCCGGACAATATGTTGCTCACCCTGACCCAGCCACTGTTAAGGCTGAGTTAGGCAAAATTGTTTTAGATCCAAATTTTTTGGACATAACCCCAGTCACCAAGAACTCTTTTCCCATGGCTTGGAAGTTCCTGTTCACTTTTGTGATTCAGGTTCTCGGCGGGAACCACTTATCCATTGAACAAGTTAACTCTATTTAGTTGATGATGGCATATAGCTTGATGACAGGGACTGCTGTCGACATAGGAAGATCATTTACAGTGATCTCGTAACCAAGCTACTGAGCAAAACTAGGGCAAAATACATTTCGTACCCTAGGTTTGTCTCATGTGCTTTGCAAGTGTTACTGGGTTGCAATTATCCTCATGCATACAAATATTGCGCTTTACCTGCAATCCTGAGCCCCTCAAATTTTCAAAGAGACATATCCCTTGTTACTGATATTGAATTGACAGCCCATATGGTTGATGTAAACAACCAGAGGGACTCGGTGTCTCCAACCACCCCGCCCCAAAAAGAGAAGGGGAAGTCTCGAGACTTGGACTAAAACCAAACCCAAGTCTCAGGGCCCTGGGCTTCTGGAACACAGCCTAAAAGGCAAAGAAAGCCCAAGACTGATTTGCCACCCAAGGGAGACCAAGCAACATCCACCCCAGTGACAACGAAGGACACTGATACATCACAGTTAGTGCCCTTGGTCCCACAAACTACTCCCCAAGATCCAGAGGGAAACATACAACCTGCTGGTAGGGGAGCGCCTTCCACAACCCATGATGAGGACATTCGAAAATCAAAGCTTTTGTCCGAGGGCACAGCTACTGATCCCAAAGACTCGGAGGGAAAGAAACAACCCGCCAATACGGAATTCACAGCCAATCCTGACTCCGGCGATGGCACTGGGAGAAACCCATCAGTGTTTGAGGGGTCACAAGGGGACAAAGACTCAGAGGGACAAAAACCACCCGTTGATACGGAACCCATCACCACCACTGGTTTACTTACTGTTGTTGAGGTTAATGAAATACTCTTTTCTGATGAAGAGCTTGCTGACAGTGATAATGAAATCCTTTCTGCTGGAGAAGAAATGGACGATGAGGTTCAACAACAAGAACAAGAACCTCAGCCTGATCCAAAGAAGCCTGAGGAGTCACCCTTTCATGACGACTCCTCTGCTTCCTCAGACTTTTCAACATCTGATGAATGGAAGCAGTATGACAACTCCATTCCACTCACTGAAAGGAAGCTGGTAATGTGGATTAAAAGGGCTACAAGGAGACTCTATTCTGGTGTTACTGATACCCTCTGGGATAAGCATGTTGAAGCAGCTGCCAGCTATGCCGATCTAAAAGATGAAGTGGTTACTGCCAATACAAACACTGATGAGCACATGGATCTCATGTATGAACATCTACACAGACTGGATGACAACCTGACGAAATTCCTCAAATACTTTCAAGAGTCTCACACCAAACTGGATGAGATCAGGGACTTTGTCAAAGAAGACCCAGCACTCAACTCCAAAGTTCTCGAGGCTACTGAGGTCTACATGAAGAATTCATCCAGTCTCACTGAACTGGTCAACATGCTCAACTCGCAAATGTTCGTGGTCTTCACTCTTCAAGATGATCTCTTCAATCCACCATGAGTTCACTTTGGATGCAAAGGTTACCGACCGCTAAATCATCATCTTCTATGGCTCGGAATCTTGGGCCTAGAATGATAGCTACTGAACTATCTCGTGCCAATCTTGGTTTGAAAAGGTCACAAGTCTTCAACAAGATACATTTGACATCAAATCCATGTTCTCGGAGATATATTAAGCCTTTAAAGGTCAAGCGCTCCCTCTCCTCAAGATCTCAAACAACTCTTGCTCTCACCAAGTTGCGACAATAATTGAGGGGAGAAAGCATCAAGAGACTCCTTCTTATACTAAGGAGGAGCCAGCTCAGCCTATATCAGAAACACCAATCTCGTCAGTCCCACCAAAAGCAACAACAACAACAACAACAACCTCAGTAACAATGACAACAGCAACAACAACACCAATAATCACAACTACACCTCCACTGGTAGCATCTTCTTCATCGGCTCAGGGTAAGGGAAAAGCCATAATGACTACAAAAGAGCCTGAAAAGATCCCCTATGAAATTAGTGTCATCAGAACCCGCTACTCCCGAATGTACCAAGGCCTACCTCGAGAAGAAAGAAAAGCGAAAGAAACAAGTCGAGGAGGAATAGAAAAGCGAGAAGCTCGGTTCAGTCGATATGAGGAAGTCAGAAGTTGGGGATCAATCCTAAAATTCTTGAAAAAGGACAAGCATGCCAAAAGTTCAAAGCCGCTCAGGACGCTGAATTAATTTCCTTTAAAAAGAAAAGGGAAGAAAAGAACAAGAGGAATGTTGCAATCAGGAAAGAAAGGATTGATCACTACAACTGGACCATGAAAAGCAGAAGGGCCGCTGAGAAAATCACTGATGTGAAAATCATCCCCAGATCCAAACCACTGGCAATGAATGTCTACAGGGAGGATGATAAAAGGTATTTTGAAGTTCATGATCCCTTAAAGTTCACTAAATTTATGAGCTTGGTCCCATCATCGAGAAGAAGCAAAATGCAATAGTTAAAGAACTAATGAAATCCATCAGGAAGCACTATGAAAGATTAAGGGAAGCACCAACACAGCTTAGGATACAACTAGCTCTTACTGCGGCTCAAGGATCTCAACCTCAGTCATCTCAAGGTAAAAGGAAAATGGTTGAATCTGAGCCTGAAGCCAAGGTGCTTGGCTTTAACTGCAACAGGGAGCTGCCTGAAGAGGTAAAGTTTGTGAACTGCTTGGTCATAGAAAAGCCTGAAAGAGGACTTTTCTTATTGATGTCTATGGTAACCCAGCATTCCAAAAGGTGGAGTGACATTGATCAGGCAGGTGTGGCTACAATGGCAAGCTACCTACCAGTGGCCTCTCAAATCAAAACTCCTGAAAACATCGGGTTTTGCACTGACCTGAATGCCAAGATAAGAGAGCACCCTGACAAAGCAACACTCCTCGCCAAGAAACCAAAGCTAAAAGCCCTGGGAATCCACCTTGATTGACATCATCAAATGCTTTATCATTTTGTATTTTGTATTAGTGATAGGAACCTTGTAATCTGATCAATAAACGATGTATGTTTTGTTAAAATATTCAGTGTTCCTTATTATGTTCATTAGTACATTCAGTGTAAGAAGAAGCCATTTGCTCACTTGCACTGATCAAACACTTAGGCTATTTGTATATCCAAATAGGGGAGACTGTTGGGTTCAGTGAATAACCAAACCCCTTGATTCTAGGATTTGAATAGAAAATACCCTAAGTGTTTAGTCCTTTAAACACTAACAAGTCACTGAGCGCATAGTCACTCAGTGAGCTATCTTCGGATACTCAGAAGAGACAAAGAAGAAGTCTCTCCACCGAAGGCGAAACTTAAGGGTCAAGACCGAGTCAAGAAGAAGATGGTGGATTCAAAGGTGATGACAATAACTCACCAATCCCAAACTCCTCATCAACTACTACCATCAAGACAAACTAAAGATGAAGATTGAAGGCTATGAAGATCAAGAATGAATGGGACAAGCGGGATAAGTGTGAATGATAAGACGGAGTCCTTATCAACCAAAGTCAAACTTTCCCCGAATCGTTAACTATCGTGCTCGGTGTCATCAACGACAAGAAGAAAGCGACCTTGTCACTTACTCTAAATAGCAATGTAAATGAGACAAAATACATCAAGATTTTGTCTTTGTAACTCGTCGCTTGTCCTGTAGGATAAAGTTAAAAACATACTTGTATAAATAGCATAAGAGATGAAGTGAAATATTTAAGCTTGTGCATTGTTAAATTTTGGAGTATCAATCTGTGGCAAACATATCATTCTATCAATTGCTAATGGCTTTCAAGTTATGTTCATTGCAGAGATTCTACAGGGGTTAATCATGGACAAAGAATAAAAGGTTTAAAGTTCCAAGAAGCTCGTTTCTGCTGAAGCTTTCTCATTTCTGCTGATGAGTCATTTATAGCCGTTAGAAGGGTCTTAGTGTAACTTAATCTCATATTTAATAAGTCCCTAATTCTAGGGTTAGAGACACTTGGGTGTGCAGTCATTGTATCACACTCTTCTCTTCTTTCTGATCATTTCATTGATCTTGTCTTATCTTGGTACTTACATGATTATTGTCTCATTGACATTAATCTAATCTTGTAAACATCTTGGATACTATTGTAAACTTAATCTAAGCTGACTATTGTGGCTTAGGTTTGAATAAAGGTTCTATTGTTCATCTTGTGTTGCTTATACTTTCGTACATGGTATCAGAGCTTGAGCTCATTGATTCTCTTGACAACAAATTGGTGGTTTGGGGTTATTACTCTTGGCGTAATCACTTTGGTTATCTTCTACTTACAATTAGCCCTAGACTAAGTGAATCTAGGGTAATTGTGATTTGTTCTTCCGCTGCATATTTCTCTGTAAGTCTAAGTCTTATCTCTTCTTCAAACATACAGTACTTAAGTCTTTGTGGGTGCAAACGGGTAGACTAACACCTTGATCTGCCACCTTTGAGTGGTACGAATACCTGCTCTGGTTTACCCTAGTCCACAGGCTTGGTGCTTGTTGTTTCTTAAATACAAGGTCTTATTTATTTGTCTATTTGGTCTTATTCTTATCTCTATCTGTGATTCTTTGTCTGTCTTATTATTATGGCTATTGGTGATGATAATATTGGTGGATCTTCCACTGAGAAAAGCTTATCCTTTGGTGATGCTTTGTATTTACACCCTAACAATACCAATGGTACTCCCATTATTTCTATTAAACTCATTGGAACTGAAAATTATAAAATATGGAATATGGCCATGACTTTTGCTTTAAGGAACCATAATAAGTTAGGGTTTATTGATGGTACTTGCATAAGAAATGACTCGAACCCTAGTCTTGCTAATCAATGGGATACTTGTAACTCTGTTGTGGTTACTTGGATTCTTAACTCTCTCACGAACTATTTCTTTGGGCTATCTATGCTAAACCGCTTATGAAATGTGGAATGATCTTAAAGATACTTATGATAAGGTTGATGGTTCACTATCTTTAATTTGCATAAAAATATAAACTCTCTTAGTCAAAGTGGGTCCTCTCTTGCGATTATTATAACAACCTTAACTCCTTATGGAAACAATTTGATTGTATTATTAGCTTGCCTCCACGCACTTGTGAGGTCGCAAAACATTTTGAAAACATAATCAACTAATCAAGTTAATGCAATTTCTTATGGGTCTTGATGACTCCTATGTCCCCATCGAAGCAATATTTTAACCGAGATCCTTTACCTAATGTCAAAACTGCTTTCTCTGTTGTCTCGGAGAAGAATCTCACGAAATGTTTCATCCGGGAATAGCTTTGCTAAACCCAATGCTACACCTTTCTTTGCAAAAACGTTTGATGGTGGAAAATTTTTGATAACAAAAAGGTTTTAACAACAAAGGTTCTCGGTTTTAATAATGGTAACAACTCAAATAGCGAGGACCAAACATGAATCTTAAATGTACTAATTGCAAAAACACGGTCACACCGTTGATAGATGTTATGATCTTGTTGGTTATCCTGCTTGGATATGTTAAAAGGAATTTTAATGGTAAACCTTTCAAGATAACAATGTTTCTTTGAAACTAATCATATCAACGATAATAGCGCTAGCAACTCTCCTGTTTCCTTGTCTAATGAACATCTCTCCGGACTTATGAGTCTTCTCAATGACAACAATGTGTCATCTCGCTAATGCCAACTTAGCGGTAAAATTTTTCAAGAACCTTCTTTAATGGCGGTGTCAAGTTTAATATAAACTTTAACAAATTTTTAACAACAACACAAAATCCTTATCGGAAACATCGGTCTTGGTTGGATTGTTGACTACGGTGCAAATCAAGACATGACGTGTCGAAAACTTTTAATCAATGTTGTTAACATTTCAAATCTTGGCTTAACTGTTGGACATCCCAACGGTACTCGAGCCTTAATTACTAAAATTGGTGATTTAAAGGTCAATAATGACCTAACTCTTTTGATGTACTTGTTGTTCCCGAGTACAATGTTAGTCTGTTGTCTGCTTCATAAAATTGCTAGAGACAATAAGATGTTTGTTGGGTTTAATGAATCTAATTGCTATATCTGATTTACATCAAAAAGGATTGTGGGGATTGGTAAACAATACAATGGGTTATATATGTTTGATATTGATTCTACATGTAAGATTATTTCTAATAACGCATATCTGTTTGTCATGTTTCTAGAAATCTACGGCATCAAAGACTTGGTCATCCTCTCGACCAAGTCCTACACATACTTAAACCCACTCTTAAATTTGATAGTACATCCGAAACCGATCATCTCTGTGATACTTGTAATAAAGCTAAACAAACCAGGAACCATTCCTCAAGTGAACATAAATCAACTAAAATTGGTCAACTTGTCCATCTTGATGTATGGGGACCATATAAAGTCACTAGCAGAGATGGTTACAAATATTTTTTAACAGTTGTTGATGACTATTCCAGGGCAGTGTGGGTTTATATGCTTAAGGGGAAGGATGATGTTTATGTTTCCATTGTTAACTTTACTCATATGCTATTAAATCAATTTGAACACAATGTTAATATTTTTAGAAGTGACAATGGGACAGAATTTGTCAATAATAAACTTCAACACTTTTTCCATGAAAAAGGAATTTTACATCAAACCTCTTGTGTTTATACACCACAACAAAATGGTATTGCTGAAAGGAAACATAGGCATCTCCTTAATGTAGCTAGATCCTCATGTTTGAGGGAATTACCTCTATATCTTTGGCCGGATGTGTTCTAACCGCCTATGTCATAAACAGTTACCTCTTGATTACATGCCAAGTCCCCTTCTTCCTTGTGTATGGGCATGACCCTTCACTCTCTCCTTAGAGTCTTTGGTCGCTTATGCTATGCCACCATTCTCAACATCTCGATAAATTTGGTAGTAGGTCCGAAAAAGTGTCCTTATTGGTTACTCAAATGAGAAAAAGGCTATAAACTCTTGAGCCTAGAAACAAAAATATCTTTTACTCCGTAGATGTCAAATTTTATGAAACTGTTTTCCTTCAAAATGAAAAATACATTGTCAAAACCTTTTGTTGAAACTTTTGTACCAAAAGATTTAAATCACAAAAATTTCTTTGACTCACAAATAAGTCCCAATGATGAAGGAGAGTGACATCCTATGATGATGGCACGGTGGTAAGTCATCCTACTAGGATTGACGAACTGGTTGCAACATCTATAGATGATAATACACACCACGAGGGCACCATATCACATGAATCACATCCCGCTAATGCATCTTCGATTCTCTTGATACAACACACGATTCTGCGAACAAGAAAGAGGCTTGCCGACCACTCTTCGCTAGAAGGTCAACCGAGTCTCCAAGTTGCCCGGTAATCTTAACGACTTTATTGTAGAAGGAAAAGTCAAATATGGTGTTGAAAAGGTTGTTAATTACTCTAATCTTAACAAAGATAATTCTTGCTTTGCATCTAGTCTTAATAAAAGTATTGAACCTACATTATGAAGAAGCTATCCTTGATAGTAATTGGGTTGATGCTATGAACTACGAAATTGAGGCCTTAAATGAAAACCATGCTTGGGATATAAGCGATCTACCTCTAATAGAACTCTATTAGCTACAAATGGATCTTCAAAATCAAATATAAAGCCAATGGTGAGGTTGATAGATACAAGGCTAGATTAGTTGTTAAAGGCTATAACCAAAGGGAAGGAATAGACTATGATGAAACTTTTTCTCCGGTTGTGAAAATGTCTACTGTTAGATGTCTTATTGCCTTAGCTGTAAAAAACAAATGGCCTCTTTTTCAACTTGATGTTAACAATGCTTTCTTGTATGGAGATCTTGATGAGGATATCTATATGACCATCCCCAGGGTTCGTAATGAGAACAATAAGAATAAAGTTTGTAAACTTGTCAAGTCTCTATATGGCCTAAAACAAGCTCCCGGAAAAGGAATGAAAAACTTGTCGGTGTTTTAAAAGAAAATAACTTTGTTCAATCATTAATGATCACTCTTTGTTCACCAAAACAGAATAAAAAGTTTATTGCTCTACTTGTTTATGTGATGATATTGTCCTTCTGAAACCGCATTGATGAGATAAACCTATTCAAAGAGTTTCTAAAATCAAAATTTCATATTAAAGACTTGGGAAATCTAAAATATTTTCTTGGCATTGAGGTTCTAAAAGCGGGAATGACATTTGTCTCTCCAAAGAAAATATTGTCTTGAACTCCTCAAAGAATTTGGCCTTCTTGGGTGCAAACACGTGTCCACTCCTATGGAACCCAACTCATCCTTCCATACATTCCCACTGATGATCCCTTACTTGTCAACATCATTGGTTATCGAAGTTACTTGGGAAACTTATCTATCTCACCCATACAAGACCGACATCTCATACTCGGTTCATTGTGCGGCACAATATATGCATTCTCCTTGAAATCTCATCCGGAATGTGCCCTCAATGTTCGAGATATCTAAAAGGAGCTCCAAGAAAGGTCTAAGGTACAATTTCAAAGAACTCGAAAATCATCTTGAAGGATATAGTGATGCTAATTGGGCCAAATGCAAGAAAACCGAAAAATCATCACGGTATTGTGTTTTCTTTAATGATTGTCGATCTCATGGAAAAGTAAAAACAAAACACTCTTTCAAAATCTTCCACAAGCGAGTATAGATCTATGTCTCTGCTGCTGTGAAATCATTTGGATTCAAAAATCTTAAAGGATCTAAAAGTTGATATTAAACTCCTGTTAATCTTTTTGTGATAACAAATCGCTTTACAACTTCATCAACCCCTGCTTTCCATGAAAGATCAAAACACTTTGAAATTGATGTTCACTTCACCGGGAAATAATTGCTAGAGGTGTTATTAGTGCAAAAAGATTGGGTCTTCAAACCAAACCACTGACATACTCACTAAAAACCTCCACTATATCGGCATAAATTTTGTGTGAAAAATTGATATTGTTTGATATGTTTGCCCATCGATTAAGGGGAATGTTAAATTTAGAGTATCAATCTGTGGCAAACATATCATTCTATCAATTGCTAATGGCTTTCAAGTTATGTTCATTGCAGAGATTCTATAGGGGTTAATCATGGACAAAGAATAAAAGGTTTAAAGTTTCAAGAAGCTCGTTTCTGCTGAAGCTTTCTCATTTCTGCTGATGAGTCATTTATAGCCGTTAGAAGAGTCTTAGTGTAACTTAATCTCCTATTTAATAAGTCCCTAATTCTAGGGTTAGAGACACTTGGGTGTGCAGTCATTGTATCACACTCTTATCTTCTTTCTGATCATTTCATTGATCTTGTCTTATCTTGGTACTTACATGATTATTGTCTCATTGACATTAATCTAATCTTGTAAACATCTTGGATACTATTGTAAACTTAATCTAAGCTGACTATTGTGGCTTAGGTTTGAATAAAGGTTCTATTGTTCATCTTGTGTTGCTTATACTTTCGTACATGCATTAATTGTAAATCACATACACAAGCAATCTTTCACTCATCCAAATACAACTATGTCCCTGAGATAGCTTAGTGGTTCATGTGTACTTGTGCTTAGACTTAGCCTAAGCTTAGTGAGGAGTCATACTAAACTTGTCATTTTAATCACAAGTACTGTTCCACAAGTACTTGGTTAATGTATTATTTTTTATTCGTTTTAATAAAAAATATAAACGTTGAGAATTACTCGGTGTGTTTATCTTATTAAAACTTATCTTTACTTGTATTTTTTCAGTCATCGTTCACAATTAGTTATTTTATTATTTTTTAAATGATTGTGAAACTGGAACAACAGTTGATTAGTATACATATGTCATAGTTCTTGAATAATTAAATACACGGGTGATAACTTAACTGATAGGTTGGTGTTGCAACATTATTATTAGCGATGTTATGTTGAATATAGATTAGCCTCCTAGCTATGTCAAGTCAAACTTGGTTAACATTTTCGTCGTTTTGTTTAATCTAAAGTTTGGAAGAAATTAAGTTGGCTGTATAATTTGACAAATGTCCTGGTATTTATTAATTTTTGATTTTTAAGTGTTTCATCTGCTGATGTTAAAAAAAAAAGTGTTTCATCTGCAATTAAAAAGTCGACTTTTTTACATTAGAACTCAAGCAAATTTATGGGTTGGATGTCATCATTTACTGCATGCAACAAGTAAACTACAAGAAACAAGAAATTAAAGGAATTTCTAGTATGTACTAAATAAACGTGACTAGCTTTCATTTGCCTCATAACCTTTTTTTTCTTATTTTTTTCTTTTTTATACATAAATAATTTCCATTCTATACACGCAATTAAGTTTTAGTTTTAAAACTTAAAAATTCTAATTATACATTTCGTTGCTCATTATAGGACTTAACCATCTTGGTGTTTAGTGTATGCCTAAAAAAATTGCTCTTTGTATACTCGTGGTATCACACACGCGAACAACTTTGCAAGAAATTTGATAGAAAATAGTAACGTTCTGACGAATAACTTGTTGGACAAGCGCTCACACAATTTCAACATTGTTTTTCACATATTGTCCTTAAAGCTAGATGACATGCGGGTGGATATTATTCAAAGATAATATTCATTCACATATATCAATTAAGATCACACTTTAGGAAATCGATAAACATAACAATTGAGTTATCTTTAAAAGGAGAGTTATTTTACATACAAAACTTTTCTTGCATACCAAGGGACTCATCTTCATCATTCATTTAAAAAAAATAATGGCTGAGATTAAAAGCATATGATATTATGTATCATATGTGATACTAGTATTAAATCATATATGATAAATCACATATGATATATATCATATATGATTTAACACTAATATCACGTGTGATTCAAATTAGTGTTAAATCGTATATGACTTTTTACGCAAATTTCGATAACGTAAAAAGCGAACAAAACTTAAAAAAAAACGTGAAAACCGCGAAAAAAATTTTTTGTCGAAAGTATATTAAAGTGTCTGTCTATAGAAAGATAATTAAATCTTCAGAATAAGATATTTTTTTTCGACGGCGATTAACGGTTTGAAAGATATTTATATTTGAAAAAAAGGATGAAAGTGGGTTTTTTTAATTGTTAGGATTAATTTCATCTATTAGATCTAATAAAAATGAATTGTGGAGATTGATCCGTAAAAAAGTTTTTTTGTCCTCAAATGATCTTAAATTTATCTTTAAAGCGTTAAAACATGCATTAATTACTTGTAACTTGATAATAGTAAAAATACAACATGAGAATATCCACTAGAAGTGATCGAGTTGGTTAAAAGGTCTGTAAGGTTGCCCCAGTAAGGGCACTCAATCTCCTTCATTTTTCTTTTTTACGTCAGCTTTCTTTCTCCAACGATCTTCAGGCGATTAAGTGCCCCAGTAACATGACATACACTATAAAAAACATACTCCAAAAAAATACCTTTTATATTTAATAAGGTTGGACGCAGTAAGCAATAGCGATCGACTTAGTCGATCGATCGTGTGTCGATCCCATTGATGTGGGCAATCGATCACCCTCAACATTTCACTCAACTCGGTCATGCCTGAGATCGAAATACATGGGACATTTAATATTATAAAAAGGTGGGTGGGGATAATAATGCAAACTTTGTTGGTATTGTCATCCTTTTTTAAGTTATGTACAAAGGTATATGAAAAACGAGATAAAAATGGTATATGAAAAACTATGGTAACTTTGTTGGTATTATTATCCAAACTTTAAGTTGTATACAAAAATGCAAGGTTCAAAAAAAAAGAAAAAAGAAAAAGAAATCCTACCGTTAGAAATAAATATTTGACAGTTAGAAATAAAGTTTTGTAATGTTTTTATTTTATTAGAATTATTATGTAACATTTTAATTATTAATGAAATTTTATTTTGTGTTAATTTTTTTTTTTTTTTTTTAAATGATCGTAGTCGCTTCTTCGGGCGCACCCAATCGCCTGAAGGTCGCTGGAGACAGATAACTGACGTGGCAGTGAAAATGAAGGGGATTGAAGCC
The DNA here is from genome assembly GCA_022545495.1 of Chrysanthemum lavandulifolium. Taxonomy (NCBI): domain Eukaryota; kingdom Viridiplantae; phylum Streptophyta; class Magnoliopsida; order Asterales; family Asteraceae; genus Chrysanthemum; species Chrysanthemum lavandulifolium. The sequence continues at coordinate 96,516,917 of CM040239.1, forward strand.
CCCTACTGGGAGCAGCCTAAATACAGACACAAAACCAAAGTGTAGTTGATCGTGTATGCGACCCACATCTACAAAAAAGGAGGGATTGATTATTCCCCACAGTAAGAGGATCGAGTGTGAATCAATCGTGTGAATCGATCGAAACCCCTTAATGCATTCGGCCTAACCATAAAAATGTGAGAGATTACATGTTCAAACCTTGGTTTGTGCAAACAGACGTAAAGCTGCCGTACCAACTTCCAAAAAGAAAGAGTAAAGTTTGTATGAAGGTAAGCTTCAGAATTTGTTGGAAAAAAAGATTAAAAAAAAGCAAAAACCACAAGAAAGCATACCTAATAATCAAGTCCTTTTAATAACTTAATTTATAACTACCTAATACCGTACCTCTTAAATTAAGTCCTCTTAATAACTTAATTTATATAACTACCTAATACCTACACAGAGTCGCTTTATTTTGGATACCCAAAAAAAAGCTGCTTACCAATGGACAAGATTTGACCGTCGGATCAAAGTGACAAAATTTAAGAATAAAAATATGGAAGGACCACTTTTGCCAATTCAGTAAACTTACCCCACCCAACCCCACCCCCAAACCACTCACTTTACCCAATTTCAGTATTAACAAGTTTCACTTTTTCTCTCTAACAAAAATAAAAAACTATCATAAAAATTTAAAATCAACCACTTTTAACGTTAAAATCAAAGAAAAAACACAAAAATGGAAGAATCGTCGAGTGCATAAGTAGATCCACCAAAAAAAGGGTTAAAAATGAACCTACTAAGTCTCGAGATGAAGGTACGATGCTTCCAACTAATTATTTAGTTGTTTTATTAGAATCTTTAGTGATTTTGTACTTATTTATGAATATTATTGCTACTTATGAAGATTTTGTGTATTTTTTGTTGATTTTATATGTTTATTGAAGGATTGTTATAATAAATTGATGAATATTGAAATAAAATATAGAAAAATGAATTTGTTTCGGTGTGCTTTTTATTGTGATTGTGATATGTTTTTGGTTGTGTTTTTTAGTGTTTACATTTGGTTGGGTTTCTGAGTAAAACACTTTGTATACATGAATGCACACTAAGTGTTTGATGAAATGTGTGAGTGAAAAGTATCGTACGTGTAGTATCATCAGTGATATTTGAAGTTGAACTGTATATATGTATTATCACTAGTGGTATTTGTATTATCACTTGTGAAATTTTTGTTTATTTGATAGGTTTTTTTGTTCACCTGTTAAGATTTATTATATGTAATGTATAGTATCACTTTTGATATTTTATTGTTATTGTTTTGTAATCATAGTTAAATTTTTCTTTTTGCTAAAAGTTTTGATGATATACTATTTACCGTGAGTAAATGCAGTTCTGTCATCAATCAAATTTTTTACTCTATCTCCAGAGATTCATAAAAGTAAAGGTATATTGAATGTATAAGCATGTCTCCTTTAGAAGAGTTAACTGTGATAAAACCCTGAATGTATGCGGCATACTTGATTTAACACTTAGCTTATGTGTTATATCACCAGTGATACATACACATTGAGTAGAATGTGTATGTATACTTTCAGTAGAATGTTATAATGGTATCTCTAAAAACATGGATATTTATTCTACAGTATGAACACTTTGCTATTTTTGTAGATTTTAGTAGTTTATTAAGGGATTGTTGTGAAAGTTAGCTGATTATTGTGATAATGAGAGACTTAACATGTTAAAATAAATATTGTGACTATAACATGCTTTTGTTAGATTTGTAGTAGATATATGTGCATAATGGATAGATTGGGCGTGCATCGATATATTTAAAAGCGGTATTTGACTATAGTATTAGTTGGTAGTGTATCACTTATGATACAACAGTTGCAATGATTGCTTATTGTTAGTATATCACCTGTGATACAACAGTTGCAACGATTGCTTATTTGTAGTATATCACCTGTGATATAACAGTTGTAATGATTGCTTATTGATAGTATATCACCTGTGATACAACAGTTGTAATGATTGCTTGTTGGTAGTACATCACCTATGCTATTTGATGACATATAGTTATTCAATTTATATATCACGTATGATATTAAAGAACAATGAACTATTCATACACTAATATGGTATATATTTTATGCAGATTTGAATATCAAAAATAAAAGAAGCAAAAAAGTAGGGGTTGAAGGTGAAAGAAAAAAAACCTTTGCTAAAAAAATAACAAAGTCAAACTAAGGAAGTGAACAAACGAACAACATCATCACCAACAACACTAACAATACCAAGCAAATTAAAAAAATCCGCTACTAGACATTTAAGCTTAGAAAACACATCAAGAACAAAAGCAGAAACATATACACCACCAAAAACTACTGAAAGAAACATATGTGATATCACCTGTGATATAACATGATCTACAACCACCAACACCACCAACAATAATTGTTGAACTTAAAACAGAGACTGCATGTAAGACAGCAAAGACAGTTGCAGAAAAAGAAGAAGAGGCTGCAAACTAAAAAGAATGAAGTGTGAAAGAAGACAAAAGTAGGGGATGCTCATAAAGCTGGCAAGAAGAAAGTTGTAGAAAATAAAAAGACAAAAGTATCAATTAGTAATTTCTTTTGCTGCTTAAATTGTAATTTTCTCTTGCTACTTAAATTGAAAACAATGGTTATTTCTATTCAGTTGTAAACAATGCTTTTGGTTTATCTGAATATAACATTCTTTCGGTAATTTTATTAGAGTATCACAAGTGATATTAATAAAAAGTCACTTAAAATTACCGTTGACTTCATGAAGAAAACTATGAAAATAAAAACATGACATATTCTCAAAATCAAACAAGAATATGATTTATTAAGCAATGCTTTTGAGTAACATAACGATTCATATTCTCAAAATCAGACATGATTAACAACAACAACACCACATCCAGCACCTCAACAGTCACCACATCATCTTCTTCATCTAGAACTAACAATAATAATAGTAACGGTAATTCTAACGCACAAACACAAGGAGTGGGAAAAGTGAATTTAAACACATAAATAATGTAAACATTTCATCATTTTCATGCTTTATCACAAAGTGTTAAAAATGAAAAAAAAAAAAAATATATTCCATAAACTCACAAAGACCTCATAAAAATGAATTCCAGTTATTTATCACAAGAGATATATAACTTCTAATTTATGACAAAAGACGGGGCTTGAAACCGGGAAGCTCAGCTGTAATTACTTTTCACATAGCACCATCTTGACCAATTACGATGATATTTGGATAATGAACAAAAGCTTTCTTGAATGCTTGGAGTAACCATACACAAGATTCGATAGTTTCGTTCTTAAGCAAACCGAACCAACAAGAACACATCTCCGGTGATTGCCAATTGCGATAAAAGGCACAAAACCATCATGTACGGAAGAGAAATATCTCAGGTGATAATATATACAAAATGTACAAAAAATAATGAAATCTCACAGGAGATATTACATCATAAAAAGCATACTTGTTAGTTTTGTATGTGGCATAAACAGAGATGATATCATCAAACTATTTGTGATTGCAATTTGCAAAAAAAAATGGCTCCATCAAACGAAAGAATCAACAACAACTGCAGCTATGGTTAAAAAAAAGCACAACATCTCCACAAAATAAATTGAAGAAGCTCAAACAACTTTGATATCGCTTGTGATATCATAACATCCTCCATTACCACATCTGATTCAACAAAATAAAAGAAAGTTGACACACCTGTGATATCATAGGTGATATCACATTTGATATCACTTGTGATATCACCTGTGATACAACTATAAAACCAGTAATACAGAAAATGAAAAAGGAGAAAAACGTAACCTCAAGTACAACACACTAGGTCTTCTTATCTTCTACAATTAACTGAATTACATGATCTCAAACGGGGTTTAAGTTGTAATCAACAACCTTTATTTTGAACTTTTCAAGTGGCCGAATATATGCAATCACATAAGGATTAGACTTCCCAATCATTTCCATGTTTTTCAAATTATTTGCCTTCACGATTGTTAAGGTAAGCAGTCCTTGTGGCTTAAGCTCTAGGTCAATGCGCAATTATCAAACAGTACATCAAATTTGCATCACCTTAGATATAGAGTGATGGAGAAAGCAAAATATAAAACGCACTAAAAATAATTCAAAAAGAAGTCATTCGGGAAAATTAAAATAAGCATCAATTAATGCAACATAGGATATGATTACTCATTTACAACAACTACAATGCACTTTGATTAATTCCTCAAAGCTTGTTTATTCAAATAAATATTTTTTATTTGGTTACATATATGAAATGATGGACAAACAGGAACATGCGATTGCTTCTCAACTTGTGCATCCCTCTCTTAGGAATTTTGTCAAACACCTTCTATGCATCAAATTTCCATCAATTCACCCATCCTAAAATGATATCATACTAAAATCTAATGCTACTCACAATCTAAAACATAAACTTAAAGTATCAAATAAACAAAATTTCACAAGTGATAATACAAGTATCATTTGGTGATATCTGCACGATCTGATTCAACTTCAAATATCACTGGTGATACTATACATACGATACATATCAGATTCGAAACAACAATCAAGCATAAAAACAGCATTCAAATGCAGTTAAAAACAAAAATTCAACAAACAACTTAATTAATAAGCAGAATTACATGAGCAGATAACAAGATTATCAAACATTTTTCACTCACACATTTCATCAAATACTTGGTGTGTAACTTAATAAGAAGGAATGCTAACAACTTGATCCACATAATTAACAACCGATCAACAATATTATCAACCGCAACAACATCAATCAAATCAGCTTCTGAAACAAATGGTCCATTCAAATCAAAAAGAAGATATAAAAAAAAGGATGATATGATCGGAAGGTGATGATGAGATGATGATCGAAATGGTGATGGTGATTGGAATGGTGATGGTGATGGTGATCCAACTGGTGATGATCAAAAGTGAGTTTATGTAAATTTCAATATTACAAAAACGTGATATACTATGTAAATTTCAATATTACAAAAACGTGAAAAAAAGAAAATTTTATTTCGTCGATAATATATGAAAGTGTCAGTTTATGAAAAGATAATAAAATGCTCGTTGTCACGGTATAATTTGTTTTGGTTAACGATTAACGGTTAATGAGATATTTAAATTATAAAAAAATGAGCATAATTCAATTCTTAATTAAAATATTAATTAATCTCCCATCTTTTTTCTCAACTAAAAAATAAGTGGCTGAAATTCGTCCCTTGATGTGCAGGAGAACTTTTAGTATGTAAATGATATTTTCTTCTTATTAAATTCCATAAATATTACATTGTGTTATAATCATACCCTTTATTGGGTATGTTTGGTGAAACGTAGCGGTAGCAGAAGCAGTAACAAATAACAACAAGCAGTAACAGTTAGCGGTAACTGTTTGTTGAATAAAAATGTTTGATAATGTAGTTGTAGCTATAATTATAAAGTGTAAAATGACGTAAAAAGACATACACACATTAACATAAAAATAACGCAACTAAATAAAAGAGGCATATATGTAATTTGAAAGTCAAAACGCTAACGACTAGATCTAAATGCTTCTTGCAAGTTTTGAATGAGAGCAGTTACATATGATTCAATCGCTAGTTGCTTGTTGCCAAACAAACATCAAATTTAAACTGCCAGTCGCTTTTCGCTAGTTGCTTCAAAACGCTCAGATATGTTTGGTGTCAACATGCCCATTGTGTGAAAAGCTCTTCAACCAATCAGTTATAAATGCAAGTTTTACTTATTTCATATATGATAATTTGTCGAGTAAATATTATGAGATAATTAGTTGTTCTTCAAAAAAAAATTTTAACGTAACGTACACAAATAATATATTAGATCAATAGCTTTCGGCTAGTGATGTGAATGGCTCATCAAACATAAAACTAAGTCTAATTAAAAATTTATCACGGATAGTATTTGTGTGATAAGTAAGGCTAGCCCCAATGAAGGGGATTTGCACTCGATCGCCTAGTATTCGATCGATCGAGTAGTCGATCGCCTTGTTGTGTTTGTAGTCGATCGCCCCAATGTTGGTCATGCATACGATCGACAACACAAAACAATAACCGTTGCAATTCAAAACAAAAAAAATAAAATAACCGTTTGAAATAAAAAAAAAATACAATTAAAACCACCCTATAAATACACAACATACTTACACACTAAACTCACAAATCTCATTTCACACATTCTCTATATTCTTTACACAATATGAGTTTTAATTCTTCGAGCTATTCATTGCCGATTCATCATCGATGATGAAAGCGAAGTTAATCTGAGTTTATGATGTTTGCGGAAGAGTGTTGGGAGGCTATTCAAGCCGACGGTTGTGACATTGACAAGCGTATGCTCATCACTCAAAGTCATGGGTTTCACGGGATGATAGGAAGCATCGATTGTGACGATTGGTAGTGGGAGAATTGCCGCATCTTTAAAAGCTCAATTTTGTAGGGGTGATCACGGCAAAGTCCTTTCATTTTATTGAAGCGATCGCGTCCCAAGATTTATGGATTTGGCATGCGTTCTTTGGTGTCGTAGGGATGAATAACGACGTAAATGTTTTACGAGCATCGCCTCTTTCAATGATCTCAAAGCGGGAGAGCACGGATGTGGAATTGTTGCTAACGGCGTGCCTTATAAGCGCGGATATTATCTTGCGATGGGATATATCCGGAATGGTCGGTTATTATGAAGTCCATTAAAATCCAGGGACGAATGATCACAAACGAATATTGTATAAGGCGATGCAAGCGCGAAAAAGATGTGGAGCGTCTTTGGTGTCTAAAGAAGAAGTGGCTAATGATTATTATGTAACGTTTAATTATTAATGAAATTTTATTTGTGTTAAAATTGTTTTTTACCAAAAAAAAAAAAAAAAAAAAAAAAAAAGAACTTGGTCGCGACACGGCTTTTCACGCTTATCTACTCTCTGGGCGCCTAATCGCGAAGGTCATGGAGAGAGAAATGACGTGGCGAGGAAAATGAGGATTGAATCCCTCATTGAAATTAGCATATCATCGTTAAAATTTATACACCAAATAAAAAATAAAAATAAAAAGCCAAAACGACATCTATGAGTAACAAAACATCTCTCCATGAAGCATCCTTTAGCTTTTGTAAACCAACCCTCACTATTTGACTTTCATTTCCTCTGTTCTCTCATTACACAAACATAAAAAAGTTGCTCCTGTTGGATTTCCTTCCTCTTCCAAAATATCTGGTCCTCTGTTTCAGATCTCATCTCTCTCACACACACTTTCACCTTCACTCTGTGTGACTATCAACACACCTTCACTCTGTTTACATGTATTGAATGAGAAATGCTGTAAAACTCATTTGTTCTATCATGTAATCAAATCAACCTATACTACAGTTCACCTTTCTATTATTTCACATAGTTTCAAATTTTACTGTGTGTTATATACTCAAGCTAGTAGTAAGCTAGCTAAATTTGTAAGTTTATATATATCACACAGTTACACCTTTCACTGTGTGTCATACTTATTTGACCAAAAAATGAATCCAAAACTGATTCATTTGATCGGATAATCTAGCTAGCTATATATACAGTTTATACTGTTTCTCTCTCACACAGTTACACCTTTCACTGTGTTTTTTTATAAAAAAAAAACCTAGCTAGCTCTCTGGATCATGAATATGTATATAAACACAGCATACTAGTACAAGTTTCTCTCTCACACAGTTACACCTTTCACTGCGTGTTATATTTATATATTTATATGTGTTGAAGAGATGTTGGATCTTAATATCGATATAGCACAACCATCTCTTGATGATCGGATTCATGAGACAAATAACGTTGTAGAAGATCGTCTATCCGGTACATCAGTTTCATCTGACGTGCTAGATAATGATCCTCCAGTCGCCAATGCTGATGACGTGGACTCAGTTACTTACGTCGCAAGGAACATCGAAAACTGTCCGTATCGTGAGAATGAGAGAAACGGGTTGAAAACGAGGCAGTTTTTTCCTGTTGGGTGTGATTTGGAAGTGGAGGAGGATGAGTTAGGTTCGAGGTCGAAAATAGGGTCTCAGTGGTTGAATTTGAAGGTTCCAGAAGTGCACGTGCCGAAACCGGCTGTGGCGAAGAAGAGTAGGCGTGGACCGAGGTCTAGAAGCTCGCAGTATCGTGGTGTGACGTTTTATCGAAGAACTGGTCGTTGGGAATCACATATTTGGTATGATTAATTTTTCGAACTTGATTTATTTAACATTTGATTAAGCTTATATTTAGGCTTATGATCTTATGTGATTTCGGTTTATTTTCCAAAAGTTCAAATTTTCCGGCTTATTTTAGGACTTGTGGGATTTTATAAGGTTATTATGATGTAGTAAGTTATAAGCTCATCTGTCCCAAAATAAGCCGGTAAATTTAAAATAACCCGAAATCATATAAGCTAGCTAGCCCACAAATAAGCTTAAACAAACACCTCCTTAATTTTTTTTATTATTGTGTTTATTATTGGGGGTAAAGTACGATATGTTTTCAAATGGTGATCGCTAAATTGTTTATGGTTTGATATTGATATAATTAAACTAACTAAATATGTTTGTTTTGTTTTGTATGTTCAGGGATTGTGGAAAACAAGTGTATTTAGGTGAGTATATGGTTGTTATTTCAATATTTGGTATCAGTTATATGTGTTTGGATTTATGATTATTAGATATTAACAATATTGTTTGATTATAGGTGGGTTTGATACTGCTCTTGCTGCAGCTAGGTTAGAGTTGAAACTTGAGAATTTTTTGCGTTAGATTATCGTTAATTTTTTTTAATGTGGTTTTGGACTAACTTGAATGATCGTGATTTGTGATTTAGAGCGTATGACCGGGCAGCTATTAAGTTCCGAGGAATTGATGCTGATATAAATTTTCATATAAACGAATATGAGGAGGATATGGCACAGGTAATGGCCTAACAGGAATTTTTTGTGAGATGCTTTGTGTCTGATTGAAGTGGAAGTTTGTTGACTGATGTGAGGTTAATGTTTCTGAATTGATGTAACAGGCAAAGAATTTGTCAAAAGAGGAATTCATTCATATACTACGTCGACAGAGCACAGGATTCGCTAGAGGAAGCTCGAAGTATCGAGGAGTGACTCTTCATAAATGCGGGAGATGGGAAGCTCGTATGGGTCAGCTACTTGGGAAAAAGTAAGGAACTATTCTAGTTACTGTTACGTGGTCTTGATGCTTTGCGGATGAAATATATACTTGATATAGATGTAGTATAATTTCTCATTTAGATTCCTAAGTATAATAGATTAATACCGTACTTAATGCGCTTAGGGCCCTTTTTTTATGTTCAAGATTACAAATGATTGGTTTGCAGGTATGTTTACCTTGGATTATTCGACAACGAAGTAGAAGCTGCAAGGTTCTTGTAATTTTATAATAACATAACTCATGAAACTTAATGAATAAAGGCATTTGAGGAGACATCTAACAACATTTGCAATCTGTATCTTTTGAAATCAGGGCGTATGACAAAGCTGCCATCAAATGTAATGGCAGGGAAGCTGTTACCAATTTTGAGCCAAGCATATATGGGACAGATATAAGCTTGGAAGCCATGGATGAAGGTACTGGTTCATTTCTGTATTTACTTTTAGAATGTGAATGTAAAACAATTTGTTGATATCATCTTCTCCGTTACTAAAAAAAAATCATTGTTTGCTACAGGAGGTCATAATCTTGATCTCAACCTATCGGTTTCTTCCGTCACAAACAGTCCGAAGCGGAATCACAATGTACAAAATCTGGATATGTGTTTTACAACCAGTGAATTACCTTATGAGAAAAGACTGAAGGTATGTGAAATTGTAGAATAGTAGAGTATCAATAAGAAGTTTGTTAATGTTAAAGTTTTGGTACTCTTTTGCTTACTTTGATAAGAATTATAAGTTTTTTAAATCTTGCTGAGCAACATTGTGTAGTGCCTGTTGCAAATTTTAGTGCAACGGAGAGTCCTATATTGTGTCATGAAATCTTCTGTTATTATATAGCAGTTCTAGCATTTGATGTTGGCAAAGGTCAGCGTTTATGAAAACATGATTGGAATAATAGCTAATGACTTCTCATTCTCTTATTCACAGGTTCAGCCTCATCCACCCGTAAGTTTGCATCATCCCCCCACAAATGTACATGAACAATCAGCAGTATCCAAGCACTACTCTGTTTCACAGGTTCAGCATCATCCCCCACAAATGTACATGGACCATCAGCAGTATCCAAGCACTACCCTGTTTCACAGGTTCAGCATCATCCCCCCGCAAATGTACATGGACAATCAGCAGTATCCACGCACTACCCACTATGGTCTAATATGTATACTAGTTCTACACCAAACTGTGAGGTAATTATTCCAACGATTTCCTATATTGCATTGCCAGTAAAATGTTACATACCTGGTCATGTATAATTGATATTGACAATAACGTATTTGATACAATCAACAATGCATCCTCATCCTTAGCAAACTAGTCATATCAAAGAAGGTGATTGGTATAAAACCATTTATTGCTTTACCTGAAAAGGTTCACTAGTCAACTCTTATATAGCATCTTTAAAACTTGTGAACATTGTGTACTTCAAAAGGATATCCTCAAATATATTTATGAAAAAACTACAGTGGTATCCAAATCGAAAAACCTAACCGGGACAAACTGGACCAGATGGGTATAGGCTATAGTTGCCTTAGTTCTAGACTGTTTAACAAAACAGTTCTCGGTTCAGAGCTTTGCTCAGTATTTGTTAAATAATCAGTTTTAGATTTAGCCTGGTTTCAGAACCTGAACCATACTGGTATTTTCGTATGATGTTCTATTTTTCAAACTTGGAACAGAGTCACTATAACTACTTTTAGAGTTTTAGCTAGAAACACCAAGTTTCAAATTTCGGTTTAAAGTGTAGTTTGGAAAAAAACCAGCTCTAAATAATAACTGAATAGGTGCCAAATGAGTTGCTAGTTCTATTAATCCTTATTTTCCGGTCGCCTATTTACGTCACAATGAACACCTCTAGTTAAATGTTTGTGAACTGACTTTCAAGCACGTTCTTCTATCAGGAAATAGCAATAGGAAAGGGATCTACGAATGTTCTTCCTTCGCAAGGGCTCTCAAACTCGGCTTGGCAAGTGCAGGTGCAAATGCAGATGCAAAATCAAATGCTAAGAAGCCATGGTGTAGCTCTTCCAGTTCCTGTTTCCTCTTATGCAGCATCATCAGGATTCTCTTCTTCCGTTCCCGTGTTCTCAAATTCCCCTTTCCAGTCAAGTAACAAGATTTATCACAATTCTTCCATCCGAATGCCGACGGGTACTTCCTTATACTACACAAATAATCATACTGGTTAAACCATATGCCATTTTGAGTACTGAGACCAGACACTGTGATTGTAAATTGCTTTCAATGGCAAAGCTCGCTGGCATAGTCCCTAGTGGCACATAATTCATTTTCGCTTATGTGTGTAAAAACAATACAAAAGAGTGAAAATTACGGTGATGAACATAAGCACAGACACCGTAACGTATGATTATTGTTGGTTGAATATTGTTACCATATAACGTGTGTGCTCATTCTGCTGAAGGTTAATCATGTGCAACAATGTGATACAAGTGTTTTGTTTATTGCTGTAGTATATATATGAACACATAAAAAACCATGGTTTTCAAAACCAAACAGGACATCAAATCGGCTTTTTTCCCTGTTAAACTCGGGTTTTTAAGGTTTAACCATTCAAACCAGCGGGTTTGGTCTGGTTTTCAAAACACTGCTAAAAACTCTAAGCTCAATTTTAGAAGGTATGATTATCTTTTTAGTTGTTCTAAAAAATAACCATATTAAAGAAAGAAGCATTGTGTTGATCTAACACGAAATATTTCCAAACTAAACAAGTTGCTATTTTTACGACTCATCCACAAGACCACAACCAAACAGTCAAGTACCAAGACTTTCTCAATAAGAGTAACCTGCTCATTTCATTTTTATCAAACTAAAAGAAGTTTTGAAGGTGCATTCTTTACATTCCAAATACCCGAGGGGTGTATACATCGCCCGAAGTGGGCATTTGGAACATATAGTCACCATAACCAGGCAAGAAACTCTCATACGTGAATTTTCCAACCTCGCTTCTAGCATTCTGTCGAGGAGCCTCCTGCAACTGGTTATGCTGTTGATACCCATTTGTAAACTTTGGTTGTTGAGCAAATAAAGACGTGTTGTAGCTCTGGTGGTGTAAATCCACTAGTCCAGAAGAAGGAAATTGAGGGGTGTGATGTTGTTGCTGCACTGTAGTTTGAGAAAATAGAGACTCTTGAGGAAGATGGGGCAGAATGGTGGCAGGTACAGACTGTTGTTGCATGAAAAACCAGTTTTTTGTGTCGTCATGAGATGAGGTAGAGCAGCGAGATGAATAGGATGAGGGCCATGAGTTGGTCAACCCGCTTGTGGATGATTTGCCTCCCACCATTGTAGCAGCAGGATCAATATAATCGTCACTGCTATTGCTAAGATTCCCCAGTGATGGCGAACGATAATGAGTGTTTGGTGCAACCTTGTAATAACTCCCTGAATATATACATGGAATAGAAAAAGCAGTCAATTAGGGACGCAAATCGATATCCAAAAATCCACATATCATCAATTCTATACTACCAAGCTTGGTAAAACCTCTAAAGGTGTTTCTTGCGTTGGGCTGTATCTGGACTAAAAAAACTCAGGTCATAACCTTAAGGTACAGGTTACTGGGTGTCTTTTTATGAGTCTGGAACTAGTGTCTGTGACGTTATAGGTTCTGAAATTTCTTTGCAGCTTCGTAGTTTTCCAATTTTCATTGATATTATGAAAGAAAAGTTAATTTTTTATAGTTACCCGTATAAACTCTTCATTTTATGAGTTTAAAACCTTTTAAAATATTTTCAAATTTTAAGAAAAGAATGAAAATATCCCGAAATAGTGAACGCAACACATATATCAGGGCTAGGTTGCCTGGTGGGAAGTTTGATTTTCCATTTCATTTTATGAGTTTAAAACCTTTTCAAATATTTTCAAATTTTAAGAAAAGAATGAAAATATACCGAAATAGTGAACGCAACACATATATCAGGGCTAGGTTGCCTGGTGGGAAGTTTGATTTTCCATGTTCGCCCTATTATATCAAATATAATCTTACATATGACCACTAATCTCACACTTCCAATAAATAATGCGCCCAGATAAACAATGCACTCAATTTGGCCGAATGATGTAACAGCAACAATGGACTAGGCACCTAGCTTTACGCAAGTGTGAAAGCTAAAGTTTTGTTCGAATAAGAAATTTCTGATGGGAAAACACCAAATTAAAGTTCTGACTCGTGGACAATAATCGCGGATATAAGTAAATATACAGAAAGACATACAGGGAGATTGCTTACCAGAGCCTGCAGCAACAGCCTGATCAGTTCGCATGCAGGAAGAAAAACCAGGTGGGGGTTTACTGAGCATGGAGAATCCTGGGGGAGTCAAGTTCTGAGCTCTAGATGCTATTGGTTAAAACAAACAAGCAAAAAATGAGATGTCTCAAGAAGATAACAGTAATGCACCTAAAACCCAAATCCCCCCCAAAAAAATTACTAAATGATACAACCCCGGTCATGGGCGCAACTCACTTGCTTGGGGCAATCAAGTGAGGTTGTGCTGTGTAAAAGACACAAAACGTGTATACTGTTCTGATACTTTTAGAGCATTGAGTGATCCTATTCAATCGAATATTGTGCAAGTGTGAGATATACGTACCCTGATGTTGGGACTTGTAACGATCATCTTTGTTCTCAAAAGAATCCTGAACAGCAGAAAAGTTAAGCCCTTGACCAATGTTGCTAGAAGGAGAAACCAAGTCAATTTTTTGACTAGAAAATGCATGTTCCTTTGCAAATGAGAATCTCGAGTGTTCGTTGTTCTGAACATTCCATGAAGATCCCTGTCGCCCATCTCTCGTTTCCATCAATCCAGTTACTGTTTGAGGGTACACTGAACTATCACCATCTAAATCCATGGAAAGAATATTGGATATTATAGTATTTTCAATTGCAGCAGAACTTTCATCATCATCATCCACTGGCGTATCATTATCAAGACGTCTCAAATGCTCCACAATTTCTTCATTAGAAAACGAATTAGAACCTCGGTATATCCTATCTGATTTAGCTAAACTTTGAAATTTCTTCTCATTGTATCCATCATTCAATTCAGAATTCACATACGGAGCCTGTACATTATCTTCTTTATCCACATAGCTACTCTGATTATGATAATCAGTATGCCACCAGGAGTTATAGCTGTAGTCCTTAGAAGTATCAGCAGGATCCTTTGATTCAGCAGAGATGAAAGAGGCTGTATGACTCAATTCAGCAGGATCCTTTGATTCAACAGAAGAGAAAGACGCTGTATGACTCGATTCAGCAGAATCCTTTGATTTTTGGTCATCAGAAATTTCTGAATTCTTTGAGAGCACAGAACCTGAGCTTTCAGTCTCAACATGGTCATCAGGGCTTACATTTAAGATCCGCTCTTCTTCAACTGAATTACTTGACCGCCCAACAATATCTACAAAAGTTGTAGTTTCTTTAGACGATCTGACAACTGCATCCTTGTCCTTAGAACTAGGTAAGTGATCGCCCGAAGCTACGATCTGAACAACAATATCATGGATTACTATGACGGCTAGAATCCAGAGAAAATATATTGGGCATGACAGAGGGCATAACAGTTAGTATTTTACCTTCTGGCCATCATTACGCAAAGAATCATCAGCTGAAGTACTATTTGATTGCTCAACTATAGGTGGCGGTAACATATTTCCACAGCGCCTAGGCGGATACTTGGTGGCACCAACTATTTCCTGAACCCGATTCCTGATATAAAATAATATTTTACAAAAGAAACATCGTTAAATTGACACAACAGAAAAATTATTAGACACAAAACCAGAGTCAATATCAAAGTAGATAGAACTTCTGCATATGATTGATTAATACCTAGTATGAACTGCAGCTACTTCATCTTTACCAAAACTGTCTTCTTCAGCACCCATGGTATGCAAATACAAACATGTAGGATTGTTGCAAGACTGACCAGCAAAAAGAATTCTCATATCAACTTATTTTTTCTAATTTTGAACTGAAACTTCTTAAATGAAGAAATATTAAAATTGGTGATTTGATGCACTCAATCATCTCATATTTACCGTATTTCTCAACCATGCATGACAATACTTCGCGGTTCCAAATGATGCCCTGTAAAAATTGAATTAAAAAACGGTATATAAGATATTAAATTACCGGCGAATACTGCATACAAGTGCATGCGTCAGGGTAGGAGCTTAGGCTTTTTTACAAAAGAAGCTTGTGAGCTTATGTATTATCAAAACACACCTATTCAAATAGTGTTTGGATTAGCTTATGTTGTTTGAAAATACACTGGTGGTAAAATGACTAAAAAGGACAATACTAAAGAAAAATGTTAGCAAACAAAAGTTACAGACTTAAAGCAAAAGAGAATTTGAGAGTAAATTCTAAATAATACAAATAAGCTAGAAAAACCAATGTATAAAGGCTTATAAATTTGGGTTTATTTGAGCTCAAAAAACACTTTTCTTAGCTTATGTGATTTCAAAACAGAATAAGCTCATAAGGTCCTTCAAATAGGATAATCCAAACACCCACTAAAAAGCAATGTGCTTACCTTAATAGCCTACCATCCAAGTCATAACCATGCACAGACTGAATACACCTCACTGCTTCCTCCTCTTTTGAGAAAGTAACATATCTAGGAACAAAAAAGGAAGAGAATCACGATCAAATGTTTAGCCATCATCAAACGAACATATAAAGATCATACAACCGGAGATTAGAAGCTCATATTATTCAACCTAACTACATACTGGTTAAGGTATTGTTGTTGAGACTTCTAATAATGCATAGATATTCTTAGCCACTAAACATAATATGTCATACAGTGGCACTAAAGACTATATCATTATGTTCTAATGGTACTATTTTATCAAGGCAAAACAAATATGACAAAATCAAAACAAAAAATATGCAAGATTGCAAGCAACACGTCATGGTCTGAACTCTGCAGCACGGACCATCAATGTTCCCGGGGGCAAACCTCACAAAACCAAGAAGCATTGGCACACTGGGGTTATCCTTTCCACAATGCCATTTTGTAGGCCCGATTATCTAGCCTCCCATCATGGATGCACACAATGAAAATGATAAACACAGAAAAGCCCAGTGTTTAGCTCATTTTCCCATATTTCTTATTATCTATCCTTGCATACTGAAGATGGGTTGCCCAGATTCATATACAGAATATGAAATGTATTTAGTAAAGGTACCCTGATATTTCACAGGAAAATATATCTGAATAACTCATAAGACACAGAAACCTATCCTAAATGTGTCAAACTATCTGGTGGGAGGCTGAACAGTATCATAAATAAAGAAACAGCAGAGAGCCAAAGAGGCAACATATTGATTATTACAAAAAGACAGTTATAAAGCTTGACTAGGTGTAACTGAAAGGAGACAATTAAAACTGTATCAAAGTTAAAACTGTATCAAAGTTAAAACTGTATTTATTAAGTGGCTATCAGCATGGGCGTTTATTATTTTAGACATTATATAAGCAACTTGAGTATGCAAAGTTAAAACTGTAACGTACACACTGCAAGTGTCATTGGTAAACTGCTGAAGAGTACCACCCGCCGTCCGAGAAAGGGAAACCTTTGTTACTTTTCCATATTGGCCAAAGTATTCTTTACGCTCCAATAGCTGCATCCAAAAAGTAACTTATTATCTATAATGATACATAATAAATACTAAAAAAAACGATGAATTCCACCATAATTGTGAAAATTGATCATCCATGCACAAAATGAGACAACAGATAAGCATGAAAGAGAAGTTTGAAAGTAGCATACTTCTTCATACGCATACTCAACAGGCAGCCCAATGATATACGCCATCCTTCGCTGAATTACTCGAACATTGCTAAGGTCCTTCCTTCCTTCATTTTGTTTTGGCTTTGCCTTTGTTACCTTTTGTTTACGACTTGAACTAATGCTAGCCACCCTGTGTGCACAAAGCACTTGTTTTATTTCTATATATCAAACTGAACAATAAAACAAATGGACATCCGAGCTTATAGCAACCTTTGAAAATTTGTTTCCAAGCCTACAACCCTATCCTTATCATAGGGTGTCCGACATGCAGGACAGCGCCCTTCTGTTGCATCCTTCTCCGCCATGTCCATTATGTGATGCCAACACCAGACACATACCTGCATCCAAAGTGTAACGGGATCAAAATAGCCCACAGTATAATTTGGATGCTGACTGCTACTAAGCCAGAAAAGTACTTTTACGGCATATGTTGTACAAAAAATATACCATAAGCTGATAAGCTGATAACCTTCACATTATTCAGTTTGAAATGAAGGTTAATCTCCTTGAAACAGTACTTGCTATAACTCGACTGGTTGCCAAACTCTAAAGGCAAGAAATGTGTTTGAGACGAATACGATGCTATCATATCAATTTCCTACTGTGTTTATGACTTTATGTTATAAAGTTTTGCAGTATAAATACCAGACATTAATAGTTTCATACATCCCTACATCCAAAAAGCTCTTTAGTGGATATTAACAATCAATGTACAAAATTACAGACTAAATATGTCATCAAAATCTATTACAAAAAAATGTAAGACTAAATAAAGTTTTTACAAACCTCATTAACAGTCGCTAGCCTTATAATAATCACAAATGGTACATTAACTCAATGCGCCATATAAGAAACATTCCATAGCAACCAATATAATAACACAGGTTACACAGCTAAATACCAAGTTACCAACATATGCCGAACAACCTAACAGTCCACATTAACAATTACAGCAAAACGATATAACCTATATAAAAAGCACAGAGTTTAGGTAGTGTTTGGTATGGCGTTTGCAACACAAGTTATGCCTCTCTATGAAAACGCAAATAATCACTTTTTTTATCGAATGGTTCGCCAAACACTATTTTCTAACTATCCAAGTTCACAGATAACACTTCCAAAACGCAATCACAAACCAATTAACAACCTCATAGACAATATAACCTATATAAAAAGCGCATAATTTAGGTAGTGCTTGGTTTACGCCTTTCAAAACTAGTTTTCTCAAAACTATTAACATTCTAACTATACTTATGCAGAGAATCACTTACAAAACGCAATCGCAAACACCGCTCTGAATTAAACAAACTAGCTTAACAACAACATAAACTACAAAAAAAAAAAAAAAAAAAAAAAAGCGTAAACGACAAACCTCATAACCACATTTACACGGATTCAACTGCTGATCAGTCCAATCCATCTCTTCAGCACACAACGGACACTTCTTCTCTTCTTCGTAACTCATCTTTCCTCTGTCACAACAACAAAAACAGATTCACACACTAAATTCACCGACAGAACACTAATTTTCACACACTAAACCCTAATGTTCACACACTATCACCAACAGAACACTAATTTTCACACACACAGCACACTAAGCCCTAATTTTCACACACTAAACCCTAATTTTCACACACATTCACAGACAGAACAATAATTTTCACACACACAATAAAATAGACCGTAAATCACACACTAAACCCTAAATTTAACACACACAGCACACTAAACCCTAAATTTCACACACTAAGCCCTAATTTCACACACTAAACCCTAACTTCAACAATAAAACCTAATGTTCACCGACAGAACACTAATTTTCACACACACACACAACACAACAAACCCTAAATTTCACACACTAAGCCCTAATTTCACACACTAAACCCTAATTCACAACCTACATTTCACAGAATCACACTACAACATCAACAATTTCATCATTACAGCATCATACACACACTACGAAGTGAAATAAACACTAATTTAAGCGAAATAAAGAAATGTTGAAAAATTAGGGTTTTGAAATAAAAGCAGTTAAAGCAGAATTAACTCACAGTGATTGAATCGTAACAAACAACAACAGAATGAGAGTTTGTTAGAAATGAGTCGATTTATATAAAGAAATGAACGCCACAGGATTGAATGAACGAATGAATGAATAAAAGAGTTTTTTTGTTTTTTTTGTTTTTTAATTTTTGTGATGTTATGATATACTATGAAGATTGGGGTTTTTTATTTGTTTATTTATTTGGGGGAAAATAAGGTTTTGTTTTTTAGTGTGAGGGTTTACTTTTTGAGGGATGATGGATCACGTGAGTGTTGGTGTGAGGGGGTTTGAGGTCTTTTTTAAGTTGCACATTTTTTGTCATTGAGGAGTTGAGAGACTTTAGACTTGGTTGTGCTTTTTTGGAGGGTAAAGGGGAAAGAAAATGTTTATCATGATATGGTATGAATTGAAGTTGTGTTTGTTATGTTTCAAAATAGTTGTGAAAAGATGGGTTGTTATTTGAAATGTCAAGGTTTAAAGACGATGTTGGTGTTTGTCATTATAAGCATGTTGGGTCATGACGAGTTTAATCTTTTTTGATTGTAGGATTGTCGTATTTGTAATATTTAAATCGTTGTAGTTTAGCAGTCTTAGTGTCAAAAATATTGGTGTATGTAATATAATATTTAAGGTCATGATAGTCTCTAGGATCGGTTAATATTGGTGTAAGTATTGTAATCTTTAAGGTCATGATAGTCTCTAGGGTCGGTTGATTGAACGTAAATTATATCGTTTTCAGGGAAAATATAAAATTTTTGTTTACGTCGTAGGAGTTTTGACGCAGGATGCAGAAACGGGTTTTGTAACCCTAACCAAGGATTGATAACTGAAGGTAAAACCTTTAAGGAATAAAACACTAACAATAGTAAAGAGCTAAAGACTATAAAACACACTTTTATTAATGGTCAAAAGTGAATTACAATGATAATGAACCCTATATGTGATATTTGTTGGGATAGAAAATTTGTAGAAAAAAGAACCTAATTAAAGTAAAAACCGACCTAATAAAAAAACTGCATTTGGCACCTTTACGACGTAAAAAAAAATCTGTATATTAAACACTATTCGAGAGCTATACGGCGTAACAAAGTTTATAGTGTTACGCCGTAGATTGCCGTAGTGAAAATAAAATCTACGGCTCTTGGTCTCGAATTCTGACTCGTCAAAGTTAAGTGAACTTTACTATTATGAAATAGTCCAAAATATTAAAGTATAATATCCTAATATTTGTATAGTGTCTCGCGGGCCAACTTTGAGTTCAAGGCCTGGTCCGATAGCATATCAGACAAGCTTGCCACGGATAAGGCCTGATTTGGTCTGAATTTTAGCCCGTCAGTGAAAAATCCATATTCTTTTAAGTTAGGTTATTTCAAAGCTAAAGTACGGAAAATGATTTTGAAACGAGATTATGCACCCGCGCGTTGCGACGGGTTTTTTGCATTTAATTTTTTATGCTATATGAGTTTTGTTATATGTGTGGTATGTGTATATATAAAGGGCACGTGTAGTTGATGCAAGAATGTGCTAAACAAAAAAAGTTGCAGAGTTGGTATCACCATAAATTAGTTTCATATGCATTTACAGCTATGATCTACACTTTAGATGGTTCCACAGTTAGAGTGTAACTTTGGTACAAAAGATTAACACATTATCGTCTATTTGTGTGTCTTCAGGCATCGTGGCCGACCTAGAAAGCTGAGCATCTGTATTTCCAACCACCACTGCTGGGTCAGCTCTAGCCGTCATGGCAATGGCATGTACCATTGTGTGCTCACGATGCCTCACCTCTCACCCTTCGGCTTATCTTTAGCACCTGAAACACCATAAAAAATAAATGATTCAATGTAGCAAAGCCAAACAAATTATAAGTATATATTAAATCACAATGGAAACGTCGACGTTTTGGCGTCTTCTGATCAGTACAGATCTTCTGATCTTGGTAGGGTTCTTCTGATAAAAAAACCGCTACAATACCATGCTACAATACAAAAAAAAAAAAAAAAAAAAAAGTTTATAAAATCTTTAAAATTTATGAAAAGGTTTATAAAAATTTATAAAAAATTTATAAAAATTTATAAAAAGGTTTACAAAAGGTTATTAAAAAATTTATAAAAGTTTATAAAAAGTTTATAAAATCTTTATAAAAAGTTTATAAAAAATTTATAAGGAATTTATAAATTTTTTATAAAAAAGGTTTATAAAAATTGATAAAAAAGTTTATAAAAGTTTAAAAAAAAAGTTTATAAAAATTTATAAGATATTTATAAAAATTTATGAAAAGGTTTATAAAAATTTATAAAAAAATTTATAAAAATTTATAAAAAGGTTTATAAAAGTTTATAAAAAAATTTATAAAAAGTTTATAAAAAAGTTTATAAAAATTTATAAAAATTTATAAGAAATTTATATAAAAAACGCATAATTTTTTTAAATCGGGAAAAAGGTTTTTTAAAAAACCCAATATATATTTTAAGTAGATTTTAAGAAAAAAATAACACAAAAATATTAAAAATACAAAAAAAAAACATAACGTAAAAAGTGCACAAATGTATTTTAACAAAAAAAAAAAAAAAAAAAAAAAAAAAAAACTCGGCTAAAAATTCGCCACTATGCAACGCATGACCAAATCTTTCTCGTTGAAATATTTTTGTCCTAAAGCATTCATCCAAATGGTGTCTTCATGTTCTTGACGGCTATTGCAAATAGGAGTATGCTCTTCCTTATCTAACTTCTATCAGACATTTTTTTTGCAGCATAGACAAAGTAGTAATTGATTAAATAAGGCAATCAGCACAAAATGTTCTCCATAAATGAACTCATTTACAAATTAGTTAAATGACACATTCCTACTGACTAATTCCCATTCCAATCTGTTAACATCTAAACACCCATCAACTAACAACTATTATTATTCCCTAAAATGGTTTGTGATAGCTTTATACAACGCCACAGCCCGTCGATACATTTGTCACAGTTTTTTTAAATTTTCACACATCATCTAAACTGCTTCCAACCATTTGCGTTTACAATCAACACCAGTGATTCCAACACAATTTGTAACTTAACTAAATCATGCATTATCAGTCCTTAAAGGATATATATAACAAATACTACAGTACAAAACTAAAAGACTTTTTAACGACTCAAATGTTTAACTAATTCTCTAAACTAAGTTATCAAAGCTATTCGAAAAAAAGACATTTGTTTAAAGAAGTATTACACTTACCGCTTTCAATTACGTATTAGTTCAGTGGCAGGATGAATTGTAATAAGTGGAATTTTACGATCAACGGGTAGGAGTTGAGTATGGTAGAAGAGCTATTCGAAAGAGCCTCACAAACTTCAAATCCATTTGAGCAACTGCACATTTAAAACATATCCATAATCAACAAACAATCTCTATAGCCTCATGAGAAAGAAATCAATTTAAGAATGCATATGCAAGAAAAATGAGCCATGAACATTTTTTATACGTATTGTATGGTGAACCAAGAAGAAAAATCACAGTTCACTTTAGATGATACTGGCTTAAACTTGGAAGTGATTACCCTGTTTTCATTTTCTTTTAAATAGTCTAAAGTGGTTAAGGTTTAAAACAGTTTAAGCTGTGTTAGTTTTTGTGTTTAGGCTGTGGTCGGGTTGTTATTGCGGTTCAGGGAAGCCAAACCCACAAAGGGTGTGTCGTGAGTTTCTTAAGCAACCACAACCCAAGAGCGTGTTGTGTTTGACCGTGCTAGTTTAGCCTTGCCCTCGATTCGACCACAACCACCCACGAAGGGTGTCGGGTGAAGCCTTGTTTCAGCTTAGCGCAAAACACCAAGCGGTGTTTGTTTTATGCTATCACAGCACATCCCAAACGGGTTGTTTGATGCTGATTTTCAGCTACTAAATGGGTGTATTTGCTGCTGATTTTCAGCTCCAAAATGGGTGCGTTTGCTGCTAATTTTCAGCTTAAAAGTGATTGCTTTTGCTGCTGATTTTCAGACCCTAAAGGGGTGTG
Organism: Chrysanthemum lavandulifolium; assembly: GCA_022545495.1. Lineage (NCBI taxonomy): Eukaryota > Viridiplantae > Streptophyta > Magnoliopsida > Asterales > Asteraceae > Chrysanthemum > Chrysanthemum lavandulifolium. Next base: position 96,540,051 of record CM040239.1, read on the forward strand.
TTTTGAATCGGTTTTCAGCCCCTAAATGGCTACGTTTTCAGCCCCTAAAAAGGCGCATGCGTTGCTGATTTTCTGCACCAACTGGTGTGTTTGGTTGGCTGAAATTCTGCACCAACTGGCGCGTTTGGGTTGCTGAATTCTTGCACCAACAGGTGCGTTTGGGTTGCTGAATTTCTGCACCATCAGGTGCGTTTGGGTTGTTTATGTTTTTCTGCAAACGGGTGCGCTTGGTTTTGTTGTTTTCAGCCACCAAGGACGTTTAGTTCTGCTTATTTTCAGCGCAATTAGATAACATGAAAACTTAGGTAGCAATGTTATCATATATTTTTGTCATTTAACTACATGTAAAATGTTGTGTATGATGACCTAAAACACACCTGTTAAGCATCCGCCATATTAGTGAATTTTCACAATGTATGGCCTTTTCCACAATTGTTTCGTCCACAATGCCAGCATCCCCTTTTAAGCCACAGAAACAACAATCTGCAAAAAAATAGGCTATAAAATTACTTATACACAACACTAAGCCATCTTACTTTTCACTTGCTTTAAATAGCATATGAGTTACATCAAATAATAAATATTATAATAATTAAGCTAACAACTTGATGTATTCGACATTACGAAATAACAGATTACGTAATACATAAGTTGTGATTAACTTAAAGATCATCATCATTCACACTTATAAGTAATAAATTGTAAGCATTGACAAATTTTAATAATTTAATTTCACAATTTATAAATTTGACCTTATTTTTTTTTTGCTGGTATTTTTTGTGAATTGGTGAGGTTTAAAACTTTCTAAAAACGCACAAAATTAATAGGCCCTTAAATAAGCTTACCAAGACACGGCTGAAAAGTTGGCCAAACACATAATCCACTCATACAGATTGAGCACTTGAAGATCTTTGTAAACGTCGCACTTCTGCTAAATAGCTCCTTCTCCTGCATTACCAAAAAGAAAGCGGTAAAACTCAATTACCCATTATAATCATTTCATATGGGACATACAATTAAGACTAACAAACATTTTTTCTTAAATATTGGGAAAGCACTTCATATATTATTGCACACACATTTGTTTTTTTTTTTGCAACAAAAGTTCTGACACTTGATTGTATGTGCTTTTTGATAGTTATTGTGTGCTTTTAGGTTCTTTTTGTGTACCCTGCGGCCAGACAAACAGGTGCCTCTAAGGTCTAAGGACCTTGACATTTCATCAAACAGTTTATGGGCATCATCCAACTTGCCACCAAATATGCAAAACGGAGTGACTCAATCATACTTGATGAACGGAGTGACTCAATCAACACTTGATAACAACCTTAATCAGGCAATCCCATAAACATAACCCTAATTTTACCTTTGTCCCCCATGATCCTAACTCAAACCACATCGTCAGCCGCAGAAAATTAGGCAGCAGTATAATACTGATTTTTAAGGTTACGGTTTGCAAACTTACCTACATATTATCTTAAACATCAAGACAACCATCTTGTAGCCGATGTATAAGAAAAATGAATGATTTTGGAGAAGGCGATGGATGTGTGGGAGGGAAGAAGAAGCTTATCTATTATCTATTGAAAAAACTATGCTTTTTGCCATGAATGAATCATATTGTGTGTCTGTGTTTTTAGGCCGTGATATTGATGATGGTGATGGATGTAAGATTGTGATGTGAGGAGAAAAGTTTAGAAGCTTCAATATGTCGGCAAGTGATACATCTCATATAAAAAACTATGAAACGGACCAAGATAAGGATTCCTTTTGCAAGGCCTAGTTGACTTGAGGGGTACTTGTTGCCATTTTACCAAAGTATCAAAACGACGTCGTTTCACAATTGTCGTTTTACCCTTTAAATTTGGCACCAAATTGTCGTTTCAGCCAATTTTTTCAAACGCCAATACGGCGTCGTTTCTTACAAGGATTAAAAAATATAACGAGATAATGCACCCGCGCGTTGCGGCGGGTTTTTTGCATTTAATTTTTTATGCTATATGAGTAAGATCCCTATTTTACGTTTTCCTAAGTTCGAGTAGTCACTATATACTTGGTTGTTGGTGCGATGGAACACAGCCGAACCTCAAAGCCAAAACTCTCACACAATCAATTTGCCACTCTTCATGAGTTATTCCTGCCGGAATGTGGAACTGTAAAGCCGCATCGAGATGCTACCTATTAAGGATTGATAAATTAATGTATTGAAAAATATACAGTAAAAAACTCTGAAAGTAACATGTATTACAGAATTTTATAAATCAAGCGACGGTTGATATGATATGCATATCACCTACGCGAGATCGGATGCAACAAAAAAAAAACTCACAGTTAAATAACACGTAAACAAAACATACTTACATGCTTAGTACGCATCTTTCCACTACCTGTAACACCATATGAAAATATAATCCCTGCATAATAACTTTTTTCGCGTGAGCTATAACAGCTACTACTACAAAAACAATTAAACTCTCTGGGCAATAAACAGTTGGTATTTAAATTTGCGTCTGCAACGATCAAAAAAATAACTTCAAGCTGTTACTTAAACTTTATACTATTATGAATCTTGAAAAAAAGTTACCACATATGTTGTAACCATTAAGTAAGATGGTCATCAACGACTTAAAGCTATAGGCTATAAAGAATGTCCGCAAAAAGTTGTTGCACATTTGGCCATCTTCCCGATAAGTGTAGGCTAGCTAAAAAAAGAATATTCTTTTCAGGATGAAGATGAATACACTTTGTTGCTCATAAAGTGTTGGCCTTTAAGTTTCGTTATTTGTTGTTAGGATTACCCGCCACTTACCTTACTAATACCAATTTCAACATAAGTTGGTCAACTTAAACTCGTATGAACTCCGCAAACTAATACCAGTTTCACATTTCGGAATCAAATTACAGACCATGATCTCCCAATACATGGAGGTGTTAAAATAGACGGGTCAGGTAAATCGCGTAATGAGTCAAACAGATGCATGGTCGTCCGACCAACACGTTTTAACCATCTATTAATATTGTTGTTCGGCTCTTTCATGTTATAAATATACTTATGAAACTATATTTTACAATAATTTTGATAGTTAAATGCATCCGATTTAAACCCCTTTTGAGCTATTCAGCCCATTATCTTTGTAGCATTTTTTTCTCAGTTGACCCGTTAAAAATAAAACGTAACCCAAATTGATTAAATGCCAGTTCATAAGTAAACACCTCTAATACGTAACAATGGTACAAAAGTATGTAATATAGTAACTTACATTGGAAGTGAGGCATTATGCCTTAACAGTAGAGTGGTATTATTTTCTCCTTTACCTAAGCTTTCCTCAATATGTGCAAGTTGCCTCTTAAACCTATCAACTCCACCAAAACATATAACGACAAAATCATTATGTTAGAATAAGAAGAAACGCACTTAGCTGAATGTTAACCAAACCAACAAAAATGAAATAAGAAAAGTTGTACGCATATATACCAAACATTGTCGTCAAAAGAGAGCATCAACTGAATCTATAATACCAACCAAACTTAAGTCGAGAAGTTTTCTGCATCCTTGATCACCAATAGGAACAGTTACAGCCTCATTTATGGCCTGCCAAAAATAAGCACAAACGATTAAAAGACCTTGTTGACTTTTAAATTCAAAGAGGGTAAAAACGACCAATGGTTTCATATTTGATAAAAATGCAGGCATTTGGGTGATAATGCAGATATGGTAGTGATAAAAGGTACTTGACATTTTTATACTGTATAAAAACCAAAGGAATTCTATGAGCGCCTAAAGTCCTTTTAAATCTCTCAAGTTCGTCCAATACCTTCGTTAAGTACTACTCAAAAGTGAAGACAATTAGTTATACGCTGCGATAGATCTGACGTTCTCTAAAGTCAAAAGCACCCATAAGCCTTCGCCAAACATAGCCTTAATCTAACACAAACACCCCACAAACATCACTGTCAGAAATTCAAATCGTTAAACTCTTTTACCAATATTCTTAATCGAAAAAAACATAACCGTCAGTAAAATCCAAATGACAGAATACCAGTTTGTAATTAAAAAAAATTCAATTCTTGCACAATGTTGTTTTTTTACCATTCAAACACAATTTCAAACGGTATAAATAAAAAGGACAAAAGCAATTATTTATTTATTATTTTCATTTGAGCATAGTCTATGTGTTTCGAAATACAACAGTAAAAAAAGCATAAAAAATAAACTTTGCTGGTAGCTTAATTTAAGCAAACTATTTTTGTATATAAAGAATCAAAACACAATCAGATCACACGTAAAATCCTTATTATTAACAACGATCTGTTACGACTGATTTATAAAATATAGCATATCACAATATATAAAAACTGATAAATAAATTAAATATACGCACCGTCCATCTCGACGATGGGATTTTGCAACTTTGATCTTCTCGAAACCCATTTTTTCTTTCTTTCTTACTGGTCGGAGATTTTAGTTGTGACGGAGAGAAATAAGTTTGTATGTGTATGTGTGTGTGTGAAGTTTGGCGGTGATGTTTATCCCCAAATGTGAGAATCCCAGCATTTGAAGTTCTTAGGTGAAGGTTCTGGGTTATGTGATATGCGAAGGTTCTAGGTTATGTGATATTTAGGTTTAGGATTATGAGTGAGTCGGTGATGTAATTCGGGTTGTGTCAACCCGAAACGACAAAGATCACCTTTTTTCAATGCTCAATACGACAAAAAGAAGGGTTAATTTACTGTAGAAACTCCTCACATACTTTCGGGTTGGGCCGGGTCATATACTGTAGATTACGACGTCGTTTCCGACATGAATTAAGAAAATTTATAATTTATAATAATGCTACTGACACTATTGTTGTTGCCTGGTAACATGCCACCACAGAGTTGGTGTTTATATCATACTATACGAGTAGTATATATTCTCAAGTGACGAGGCCCTTATGTTTTTAATTAGCATTGTAATCTTTTTCAAGCAAAGTAGTAAAGGTAAAGAAATTAGCATAGATATGATTCAACTACTACACATAGCACTTCTATAACTGTATTTTCTATTATTTGACAGGCTGACAGTTGCCGCTACTATAATCGTATTTTCTATTATTTCAAACAGGCGAACAAGTTCATGGCTGGCCTTTTTCAATCAAAAACTAATTTTTTCAAAACTACGTATGTTGATCTAAGTGTCATAACATTCTTACATAACTTCGTTGGATTACATTAAAGAACCCAACGCTGCGCCGAATCTGAAACCAAAATTATCAAACGCGAAAGAAATAAAACAATGTTGATTTTCAATGCACGCATAAATTCAAGATTGCTATGTGTTACATGGTACTTATTGTACAGAGATCTGCGACATGATCATCCCAAACACTAAGGGCGTGTTTGTTTGATTAAGATATTTCGCATCTGAAGCTCACTACCGCATCTTACTAGTAAGAGGTGGCTATAATGTCTGAATCTGAATGAAAAAGTGTTGTTTATTTTTTTATAATTGTCTGAATGGTTTTTAATTTTCCCTTTTTTAAGTATATATTAAACTATGCAATCGATTAATAAGTAGATAGTGTAAACTTAAAACAAAACATTTTTATCATAGATTCACAATTATAAATCATTAAATAAAGAGTAAATTACACCGATTCGTCTTTGTGGTTTCGTTGACCGCATTTATCGTTCTTTAACCAAAAAAATCGATCGTCGCCCTGTAAGACTAACGTTATGCGCTGCTTATCCTCCCTCTAATACGTACCACTAACGCCTGTTAAGTTTATACATGTGACACCCATGTGAGGTACACAGTCTTTTACATCTATTAACAATTTAAAAGTCATATTATTCAATCTTCTTTTTCTGCTTCTCACTCTACTTATTCTGCTTCTCACTCTAAAACAATCTCACCCTTTAATAATATTTTACATTGCTCACTACCACTAACCAATTAAAAAACCCCGAAATCAATATGCAAACACAGGAGAAGATTCCCATCAGTTATTTGGCCATCACAAAAAGAACCCAAAATTTCGTCACCACCATCACCTGAACCCATCGCAGGCCATAATCAAACTTCCGGATCTAACCCCACAAAACGATGAAGACATTGAAACCTCGTCACTATCATGTTGCCAATGTTTAGATCAATTCAACTACACATCAGATTATTAAAATCGTTTAAACCCAATTTAAAATCATTTAAACCCAATGTTTAGATCCATTCAACTACACATCAGGTATGAGGTAATTTTGTATTTGTATTTTAAGAAAAAGAATAATAAATAAACCTCAATTTAATTAATTTGTATGTAAAATTAAGGATATATAACATAAGGATTAGATATTGATGGTGTGGGCTATATCTTAAAGCTTGTAAGTTGGTACAACATAAATGGTTGTTTGTGGTTTTGTGGGTTTTTATAAGACAAGAATAAAGAAATGGTTTGGGAACTGGGATTTTAGCATGATTTACGGAGTAATATGAATTAATTACTATGATTTAGATTGATGTAAATAACTTATAGATTAGTTTGTTTGGTTTTTTAGTGTTCTTTAAGATGGAGGCGTGGAAAAATTTTAGTCATGTAAGAGATATATTGGAATGTAGATTTTGGTGGGTTTGAGATGGCTTCAAGAATTCAAGAAAACTGTTGATTGTTGAAGATGGGTGTTAGTTTGTATGAGTATAATGGTAGTGGTGGTAACAGGGATGACGAGATGACAATGATGGTGGTGGTGGGAGCATTGGTGGAGAGGAGGTGATAGGGTGGTAGTGGGACTTTGAAGATGAGTAGTAGAGAAAGAGGTGATAGGAGCAGTGGAAAAGACTCATATACCCTCACATGGGTGTCATATGCATAAACTTATCGGCGTTAGTGGTAGTGTTAGAGGAGGAAACCACGTAGCATGCGTTTCTTAAGGACAGAATTCACAGTTTTTTTTTTGTCGAAGGACGATAAAATTTGCGGTGAACAAGCAAACCACAGACGACAGTAATTTACTCTTAAATAAATTTTCTTAATACATATCCAAAATTTAATATAATAAAACTATTACATAAATCGTCTTAAAATAAAACATAAGTTTAACGCAATGAACAACAATTAAGTAACTTAATCAATACCAAATAATTTAAAACATAGCTTTGCATAATTTGAAGATGAATGAGTTGAAAGGTTTTGAAGATGAATGAGTTGAAGGGGTGTTAATAAGATGTAGTAAGATCTTTTCATCGATTTTACCGAGTTAGATATATTAGCCTACCACGTCTCGACCCATGATGAAAAACAAATAAATAAAATGTCGAATCGCTTCACTTGTAAGAGATGAGAATTAAGAAGATTTTTTTTTTTTTAAACAAATATACTCTAAGACGTTTTCCAAAACTTCTCTCATGCAAAGACGTTTTCCAAAAGCCTTTCTCAAATATGGAACAGATCTAGTGAGAATAAAATTTGAAATGAAAAAAATGAGAAGAAATTTAAGCCACACATTTTAAATAAGGTGAAGAAATTTAAAAGGAGATACGTCTATATTTGTAGGTGCATCTGAAATATACGGCTCTAGTTTCTTCTCATCTTCCTCATTTTAATTTTATTTCTAATTTGATGCTTACTCTTCTCAAATAACTTATTTCTACCAATTAATAGCTTTTGTCGGCAACTTCAAATGCTTCAATTCAAGTTCAACAAGTTAATTATTTTTGCTAGAAATTTTTAGACACGCTTTCTGTTACAATCAACAAGTCATTTGAATAATATTTAAAAACAGGAAAATATTATAATTGCTCAAATTGATATTGTATCCCAAAATAACGTAACACGTCTTTTTAAATGTGGTATTTCCTTTGTGTACAGCCAATACATGCAACGAATACGGAATTTGAATATTCATTAGAAATAGAAATCATTTTCATGCTAATACATACGCGCAAAGAGATTGTGTTTAACTACATTGCTCCGACAAACGTATCAAAATGTTGCAGCGAGTCTTTAACCACGCTAGCATGTTCAAACGATTTTCATCTCAAACCCTAACACTAAGATCATGTCAAACACTCATCAGCCCCATCGCAGCACAACCACAGTCCGTACACCTGCCTAGGCTGCATTCATTTCTGACTGCTACTGCGGCGCGTGAGTTACACGCGCCAAGGTTGAACTCTTTACAAGCGAAATGCTTTTCGACGTCGTCAGTGGTGGATACGGTGGAGTGGAAGGAGATGGATGTGGTGGCGAAGGTTACGGAGGTTATTGACTTTAGTTATTTTGCTAAGACTTTTATGTCTGTCAGAGCGTTTTTTTTGGGTAAAAGGTATTATAGTTATAATACAAGTTCGAAGTTGAAATGTTTTTTAATTTATTGGTATGTTTTAGTGTTTGGGATTGTTTGTTAAATGTGTTTATTTTGCGTTTTGAAACAACGGATGAGCTGTTGTCACAGGAGATGCTTGTTTAATGTTTTACGCCAAAGACTAAACTTGAAATTCGCGGTCTGTGGGGGCTGTCAGAGGGTCGGTTACCCTTTCGTTAGACTTGAAATTTAGAGTTATCAACTATGCTATAAGCAGTTAAGTTGTTGAAACAAGCAATCATAAACTGCGTATAGTACCCCTCATTAAGTAGTTCGAAGTGTTGCTTTTTCGGACCACATGCTGTAAAAATTAAGAAGCATAATTTTAACAGAGCCAAATCGCAAAAAAAGTACCACATTTGAGGTCAATTCGAACTTTAGGCACTCAACTTTTTTTCAATTTAAGGTATCAAGTTATTTTTTGTGCAATGCAAGTTTTTTTCAACTTTTCGAAAGATGTTGATTGTTTTTCAGCTGAAATTGTTTAAAAGTTTGATGCATCGTTATAGCTGATCGTTTAAAAGTCATTGGGGCTAAAATATGACAGGTAGCTGCTTTCAAAAATCGAAAAAACCTTTACATTGCACGGAAAATAACTTTGATACTTTAAATTGAGAAAATAAGTTGAGTACTTAAAATTCAAATAAACCTAAAGTGTAATACATTTTTGTGCACTTTGCACTTTTAACAAGTAATCCCAAACATGTCCTTAACCTCTTAAAATTGCAGAGCTTAAGAATAAAAAATTGGGAGAGTATGAATGTATGATGAACAGATTTTTCTACTCCTATTTGAGATTCAAGGATGGGATAACGTTATAACTATTCAATTTGATTGTACTTTTCTACGAATATATATAGCAACTGTTTGGCTGTAATGTGAATTTCACTTTGTGATTTGGTGTCAGCGTGGATGTCGTAAGTCTAAGGAAAAAGTACAGACGCAATTGCGTAAGTTTGCGTTACATAAGCGGTATGCCCCGAGATCATGTTGTATTGAGATTTGGCAACACCAAGCCTAAGACGATCGTAAGTCTCTTTTGGTCATTCAATTAAAGGTTTCCGTGGCATATATGTTCTTGTATGTTTAGTTACGTGCATTAGTTAATTTGTGATGCTTTTCTTTAAGCTAGAAGAAGTAACTAAATATGTATCATCATACACATGCTTCTTTCAGGCTTTGGATGCTATAATTGGGAGTGACATCCGCTATATGGTAGTTAATGATTATGGTTCGGTTATCTTACTTAATTTTCGTGATTCTGAAATTAATGAGCATTTGGAAATGGTAAAAGTGCATGCCTCAGATGGTAAAGTCTCATCAGTATATAATTACCTCCTCCCCGAAAACGCCCCCCTTAAGCTAAATGTCTGTGGAGGCAACACCGCCCCCTATCGTTGGAGTATTTGTCTCGGATCAAAATATGGAGGTGAAATGCATTTGTACATGTTTAAAATGTGATGTAGGCTTTATTACACAATCCGAAAAAGTTGTCTTTGGGATGGATCGCTATATATTGATGATACTTGCATTTTCAATATTTCTTTTTTCAGTTCTCTGATGTAAGTTTAGTATGCGCCTAGCCATAAATGTTTCTTCCTAACATGCATTGATTTGGAATTTCACAATCCAATGAACTAACCGTTGGGTCGATGTTATACATATATATTCCATCGCTTACATTACAAAAAACAAAATCTAGAATGACATGAACAGCTAAACTTGTCACACACAGGTAACAAGTTAATTTGCAGTTATTGATATGGTATTTTATACCTTAGGTCACTCAAACATAGACCAAAAATTGTAGGTAGGTACCTCAATATCAATACTCTGATGGGGAGACAACGTCATCGATCTTCAAGATCATCTTCACGACTTGGGTGGCAAGTAAGATCTGTTGTTGCTTCCCGATTAAGGTCTCAAATACATTTTGCTCACGCATGTCGTTAGTACCAGTATCGTTGCAGTCAATGCCACAGCAATGATTGTTTTCCTACATTAACAAACAAAAATGTGTTATTATTTGCAAACACAATTTCGGGTCTACGGTCTAGAACCATTTACTAGAGCTTTGCAACTTTGACCCATTTAACCTACAATGGGTCGATTTGGGTTGCATTTAACCCCACAACCATTTTTATTTATTAATAAAAGGTTAGTAATATAAGCTACACAGCTTTTGTAGTGATACTAATACACAAATTATTTATAAAACTCAAAAAAACAAGTAAAATAATGAAGTGGTGGTGTCAACTGGGCCATTATCATTTAAAAAATATACATAACTTTCCAAGTTATTTACCCAACTTCCATGTTTTCGTGGCCCTTTTTGCCACTACTTTCTTGGGCGTCTATAATGTGTGTGTGTGTGTTCAATAATCTTTAACTCGGTTATCAGTAAAACAATAATAAAAGTTACTGTCGGTGTTACCTTCATTTGCTGTCCTTTCACTGCAGATAGTGTTTCAATGGGTGACAAACCACAATTCTCCGCAAGAGCCATAGGTACAGCATCCAAAGCATCGGCAAAAGCCCTGATGGCATACTGTCCAACAAAAAAATGGGAGAAGTTTAGTACATGTTCATATAAATGAGAACCGCATTCAAATCTTTGTTTTAAGATAAATGCGGGTACCTGTTCAACTCCAGTATATTTATCAGCAGCGGCTTCTACAGCAATTGAGCATGAAATTTCTGCTGCACCACCACCATACACGATAGAGTTATTGCGAATGAGATTTCTAGCAACACACAATGCATCGTGAATGCTACGTTTGGTCTCCTCTATTATCATCTTGTTACCTGATTCATCACAGAAGTTTCAAGTAAATAAATTGATATAGACTAACAAAATTAGCTTTTGTTAACCAAGCAACAAACAGAATACTTTAGTGTCCGAGAACAAGTGTATGAATAAACTATATTCAAACACATTCATGATGCTAACTTACACCCATGAATAAATATGGTTACAGCCCTTGAGTTTGCACAATGCTCAATATATAGCATCCGGTCTTCTGTGGTACCAAATGCCTTCTCTCTAACCATACCAGCCTGCCATAAAAAAATTAATTACGTTACAGTAAGATTATAAGGATTCTAACATGCATTTTATGCAATTAAAAGATTAGACATTTTGACGTGGATTATCATAACAATTACCTTTCCTAGCTTTTCGGGTGTTAGTTCCTGGAACCTGGGAACAATTCTACCACCTGCAGAAGACAAACAAGCATTGAGAAGGTATCTACTATCTAGCAGTTATAGTTGACAACAAAATCTAAACAAATGATTGTTTTAAATTATAATTGGTAAGCACAAACCAGTTGCGATAGCTATAAGTTCCAGTTCTACACCACCAACCCATCTGACAGCAGGCAAGTTTCTGTGCATCAGTAAGTGATTTGCTTCATCGTCAAATCCCCATTGGCAGATTACCAATGTTGCCCCTACGTCCTGAAACAAGTCAAAGTCAAACGGCATGAGATTCCAACATGTCAACAACTAAGTACACGTGTATCAACAACCACCAATTTACTAATGAGAGGATCGATTGTTATAAGTAGTTATAACTATTAAAACCTTGTAAACCAAGATATTAACAAATAAAAAACTAGATTTTACTATAGTTTGGCAAATCATACTTGTTACGCTGCTTATTTTTCACAAATAATGCTAATTTTGTTTTAAAAAAGGTCAAAATCAACCCCAGCCCATTTTGACTCTGTCACCCAACCCACCAGACTTGCCCAATTTGCAACGATCTTAAAAATGATACTTGAAGACTATAGATAACACCATACCTTGCATTTCTGAACCATATCATCAAAGTACTGCTGCTCTTGCTTGAGTAGAGTCTGGAACTTTTCAACGGTGTCAATGTCAACCTTATTCTTGGTCTTGGGCTTTGGGGGCTCAAATGGGCAAGTCAAGATCGCGATATTCGCATCTTGAATTTGCTTTGGCATTTTGGGTGACTCATATCTTTGTCAAGAAGGATTCCATAGATAAGTTCGGTATCCTCCAATTTCCCACCAACTTTCCCCTCGACTTTAATAAGGTCTAAGTTAACATCTCTCCTCTCCAAATCAGCAACGGCCATGACTCCCTTTACAGCAATCTCAGCCAAACTTCTCTTGCATCGGTTCACGCTGAGATATAAAACTTGATCAAATTAGCAACGGGCTTGACTCCCTTTAAAGGCATTTCTTAAGTTTGACTTTCTAGAAGAATCGATACTAGTTTTAGAAATAACTAATAAAAATGTTTTGATGACAAAGTTTTAGCTTTCACAAGATGAGAAAACTAAGATCTGAAGCATTTCTTGCACGAGTGATTACAAAATGCAACCATTTTTCAAGTTTATACGAAATGACCCTAAATTTCGCCACACGCAAAACATTAAAAGTAGATATTTCATGTAAAAACAAGTTAGAAAAGTATACATATTGCGTATCATTTACATGATTATTTTTGCAATTTTAATGTTTTCAAAATATGTGAATAATATAGAACACACGTGCCCAAAAGTTTAAGAAAAAATTGTGGCGGTGAAATTAAACTTACATTTTGGACGATAAGGTAGTCATACAAGTTTGAACCAAAGGCTCAATATTTGTGGCGCTGAAATCAAACTTATCTGCTATTGATTTTAGATGATCAACAGCAATCCTTGAAGATATTTCAAAACCCTCTGCAACACGAATGGGATGAATTCCACGTTCCAACAGTTTCTCAGCTTGTTCTAGTAGTGCCCCAGCCATAACAACTACGCCAGTTGTTCCATCACCAATCTCGTAGTCTTGACTCCGTGATAGTTCAACCATAAGCTTTCCAATTTGATTGTCAACATCCATCTGCTGCAAGATCGTTGCACCATCATTTGCTGAATAGAGATTTAAAAAAAAAAAAGTAGTTCGGAAAATGAAATAATTGCTTAGTTGCTTTAGATAAACAAAATATATAGATTAACGACCCTACTTAACCAAATCAAGAAACTAAAAATACAGTCTAATATCATGAACACAAGAATTGAAATCCCATCGTCATAGTTCTCTATTTTTGGCGCAGCTCAATGTCTAATAAGAAATCAGTGAAATGCAAATATAGTGTATATACTTTTTACGCAAACGATTATAAAAACAAACCTACATAAATACGAGAAATGATCCATATTATCAAATAAAACCATAAAAAAACAATCATAACAACACAAACATTAAGAGAGATATGAAACATACTAATAGTAATATCACCATGAGGACTCTGAAGGATCTTATCCATCCCTTTAGGACCAAGAGAAGTCCTTAATATCCTAAAAATGCAACACCGGCCGCGATATTCGCTTTCTGTGCATCTATTCCTCTTAACCTGCTTTTGCTCTCTTGTTCTCTTAAGATAAAAAACGACCGACAATATTCATCGAACGCTAACGCCATTTTTCTTTTTTTTAAGGTTCTTGTTTTTGTTATGTCGATGAAAGATGGGCACACACAGTAATCAGAGTGTGTCGAGTGTGTGGGGTGTCTTTTTTTGACTTTTATACCCTGTTTTGGTTTTGGTTTTGGTTTTCCCGGTATTTTGATTGGGCTATGTTTTAAAACCGGTCCGGTCAAATATCGCCTTGGGTTTTTATTTTGAACCTGAATGAGTATGTGGTTTTATCGACCGCGCGATCCGGTTTGATATACTTGACCTGGTCATGACTTTTGTAATTTTTTTCCTTTATTTTAAACAACAAAAACTTTTTCTTTCCTCTAAAATTAATAAAACCGTTTTGTCATTTCATTTTCGGTAAACTCAAAATTTATGTCAGGTTAAGTTTTATATTTGTATGGACAAACATATTATAATTTGAAAAGTTTATAGTTAAATTGAAAAGTTAAAATGATGGTGACTCGTGTGGTTATGTTTTGATTAAACAACAAATTAGAGTTATAAATTAGAACTATAATTGACCGAGAGTCATCTCATTTTGATAACTAGAACTATAATTGACTGTTTATTTTTTGTTTTTTAGTATTGTAGATATGGAAATTATATCTATAATACTAAAAGCGTCTGTTTCAGAACAAACTAACGCATTAAACGCAAACTTTCCAAACTTCAGAAAAATTTCGAGGGTTTAAGTGGCATACTGCAGTAAGTTCAAACATTAAACGCAAAGTTTCACAACTTAGCACAAACAATCCCCGAGGTTTAAGCGTTGTTGCAAAGTAAGTCCAAACATTAAATGCAAAGTTTCACAACTTGGCAAAATAGTCCCAAGGTTTAAATGTCACGCAGTAAGTCTCTGAGTTCAATCCGCACGCGTCGCGCGATTCCACACTCGTAAATACTAAAACCCAATTGGTCATCTCATTTTTGTCAGTTCAATTGATGTAATATCGAAATTGAACAAATAGTTATTGTATCAAAGATGTTATGAAAAGTATACATATCATAGAACCGGTTCGACCCGACGACTCGACCAGGTCAATTAAAAAACCGGGTTATAAAACATTGGTGTTGGGTGCGCTGTTATCAAAAATTGAGACCAACAATATTATTCGATTATATGTTTTTCGTGACAATAATTTTACGCATGGCGATAGTTTTAGTGAATAAATTTATTGCATACTATATAATATAAAATTGATAGAGTATCAGGGCATCACGATGCAATGTGATATTTGGCGATGAAAGGCACTTGCTATTTATCCTAGGTCAATATTTTTATGATGAATTAGTATTGGCTTATTTGGTTTATACCATGCGGTATATTAGTTGTATTTTTGAATGAGAGCGTATATTAAAAATAACATTAATTATATGTTTTGTATAGATTTGTTGGTGCATTAAATAATTGTAAACAAAGTTTTTTGAACTTGTAATATTTAAAATCTTGAAAATCTTAAAAAATTTGAGGAGAGATGGTCTAAAATACATTATAGATAAGCTCATTTTCTCTTACTTATTTTGAAACTTTCGTCTTGTATAAGTTTGTTGTAACATAATAAAAACTGAAAAGTTTTCAAATAAGACGAAACATATAAGCTTAAACAAACATTCTCATAATAAAATACTACATTTTTAAGGCTTGTTTATTAACGAGGATTTCAACCCACGTGTTGTAGAGCGTTTGTATACTATAGTGTTGCAGCCGTTGGAAAAGCAGACTCTATCTAAACGCGTTGTGGGGGAGCTTTCGTATACGATAGTATTTTGTGAGCTAGAAGAATAGTTATTTTCTAAATTAAGATCACCTTTATTGTGTTAACTACAAAACGTTATTGATTAACTACTGTATATCAAACAACTATTACATGACAACAACAACAACAAACTTAACTCAAAACTTTAAAGACAATTGAAAAAGCACATTCAAAGAAGTGAGTTGCTACATCTTGAACAATTTGAAGACAATCTCCGAAGTACACCAAATGTTGGTTACCGCGTAGAAGAAAATATCATGAACAAGACTCACGAGGTTCTTTACATTAAGGAAGGAGGGGTAAAGAAGAAAAGAAACAATAAGAAATCAAAAAACAAAAACTTATCTTTTGATCATTTAATATATATTTTAATTTATATGTATTAAACAAAAAATTAATCCAAAACAAGCCTAAAACTCATCACTAAGCCCAAGTACGAACGGAGGAATGGCGTGTTGGTACCAAAAACGGACGAACGACGCTTTGTAGTGCACCGTTCATCCTGCCATTCGCCAACTTTTAGCCAATCTACTCACATATGTTGTTGGTTACTTTTTTGTTCAATTTATAAACGTTAAATAACGGTAGAAAAAGGTACAAAATAACTTAAACCCTCATTTTCATCTATAAATTTCCACTTTTAACATCTATTTTTCAAACATTCCAACCAAATCACAATTTATACACTTTCACTTACAATTTAATCAATTCTTCCATATTTCATATACTTTTAATTTTCATGGATCTTTCTGACGGTGAAACTCGAGCTGAAGAATTATTACGTATATACGATTAACACAAAGAATTTCTAGCCTTTGATAACGATGAACCAACTAGTTCACACATTCGGACGTATATATCCCAAGAATATGAAGCCGTCGAACAACGTCTACTGAGTGATTATTTTGGGGATGATCCAAAATATCCCGAAAGGAATTTTATGCGACGATTCTGGATGAGTCAAAAACTATTTTTACAAATAATACCGCCGCCAATATACAACAAACATGGGTCGAAAGATGCGACGTACATGCAAAGAACCAAAGGAACTACGTGACCAAGAGGTGCATACCAACCTTCGACATGATCTTGTGGATCATCTTTGGCAATGACAGCTAGAACGACAACAACAAAGCGATATGTAGTCTATTTATGTATCGTACTTTTTTTTCGAAATGTCGTAATTTATTTTATATATTGTAATTTTAGTTTAAGTTTAATAAATTTTGTTTGTTTAAAATAAAATAAAAGGGAAAATAATGAGACGAATAACATGTTATTGGGTTTTTTTTACTGGGGAGGATAGTTTAGTAGTTGTTGATGTGTTATTGGCACCCTTATGATGTGGCGTTGAAATGACAGACGAATAACGTATTATTCACCTCTACTACACCAAGCACCCTAAAGACATATAAGTTTCATTTTGACTGATAGTGCTTTGCATGTTCCAACAAAAACAAATTAATTAAGAATTGATGTTTTTGATGCCTAACTCTATAAGCCAGAAGTCCAAATTGCCAAAAAGAAAGAAAACAACAAATACAAGATATTGACATAATGCACAAGAAAATGCATGACCATTAATCATTATCAACTGCTTTACAATTTCATCATGCCCAAAATGGCAAAACCTAAGACCAATTGCTTATCACTCTTATCAGAGCGAGCTCATTAGCGGCTTTATATCTATTATGGAAATTAACTTTCAACCTTTAACCGAGCCTAACTAAACTTCAGCCATGCATGATGCCCTTCATGAAGATTTAAAACGTCAATACCATGATCCTAAGAATTTTTTTTCCCAAACATCATCAATCTTTTTAAGATCTAGTTAAAAAAAACATGGTATCAATTAAGCTATGAAAAATCGCTGTTAGTAAAAACACTAAGGTACCACGGAGTGGCTCTCGGGTAGGGGGGCGGGTACTTGAAACCGAGCGGCTACACCATTCCGCCGAGCTCGGGTTGGTGTCTCGGGTTGGATTTGCGAGCTCCGAAGCCGAAGAAGAACGTTGGGAAATTAAGACGTTGGGGAGCGTTTGGTTCCATTTAACGGCTAGTAGCCGAATAAAAAAAAAAAAAAAAATCTTCCTATTTAACACCCTTTTACATTTCAAAAAACATAATTACCTTTTAACATATCAAAAAAAAAACACACACTAAATAATCTCTCCAAAAAAAATGTCACCGATTCTTCCGATTACGTTGTTCCTTCTTCGTCCGACGAGATATCCACGGGTAGCTCGTTGCAAAATATGCTTCAACTAGCGGCTCAAGATTATGAAGACACGGCAAGTTTAGCCGAACTAGCGTAAATCGTCATCGGATATAGGTCTTGAAACGTTAGAGAATGATTGGTTCGTTGAAACACCAAAGTAAAACGACGATTACTTTAAAAAAAATTGAATGGAGAAAAGCCTGTTTTTGCAAATAGTGGGTGACATTGAGCGAGATACCCATATTTTCAAGAAGGCTATGATGCGCGATTTAAAAAGTTTCACGGCGAACAAAAATCACATCTACGTTAGGCAACTCGCAACCAGAATCCGCCCGATGAGTATGACGAATATTTATGCATGTCTCAAAGAACGGGACGTGAAAGTCTTGATAATTTTGTAAGGCCATCATTGAGTTGTGCGGTCGGGAGTACTACGTAGTAGTGACGACAAAGACACGACCTTCTCGCATTTTCCGTGCCCATGAAGCGAAAGCATCACCTCCCCGGATGCTTGGTAGCCTTGATTGCATACACGCCGATGGAAAATTGTCCCAGACATTCGAGAGGCAATATACGAGAGGTGACTATGGTGTTCCACTATTATGCTTGAAGTCACGCGCCACAAGATATGTGGATTTGGCATGCTTTTTGGTCCACCGGTCAAACAACGATATCAACGTATTGCATCGGCCGACTTGATCTTGCGACTCAAAATGGAACGGCGATGAATAGTTCATTCCACGTGAATGGACGCTTACAAACGCCAGCTACTATTTGGCAGATGGAATCTATCCTAAGTGGTCCACACTTGTTAAAGCATACCCGTATCCAAGCGACCCAAAGGAAAAGAGATTTACGGTTACAAGAGGGAGCGAGAAAGGATGTCGAGAGAGCTTGGTGCTCAAAGGAAAATGGAAAATTCTTGAACGACCACTCGAGCTATGACCAAAGCGAAAATTGCCAATCGTGTTACGCGCGTGTTATTTTGCATAATATGGTTATAAAACGCGAGGGAGGCAATCTCACGGTTCATATAATGGATCCGCCGGTCCACCAAATGTTCGACGACAGTGTGGTAGCGGAGTTACTAGACGAATTTCTCCACGACCGCCTTCGATATGATCTCACTGAGCACGAAGCACGTGAAGACTTACGATCTCGATGATTAATGGCTTGTTTTATTTTAATCTAGTTATTTTAAGTATTATGTTATGTTTTTTTTTAAGTATTATGTAATGTTTTTATTTTTAATTAAATGGTATGTTTTATTATAAATATTGTATGTGATTTTATGTATTTAAAAAAAAAATGAATTGGTCTTAGGTACCACCCCACTAATTAGGGTAGTGTTAGGGTAGTATTGGGGTAGTTTTGAGTTGGAAGATTTTTATCGGACAAGGTGACGCCTTGACCCTTAAGATTAGGGAAGAACTTGACTCCTTCCTCCCAACAATCTAACATGACATAAGAGAAATTGTGATGTTGCAACATGCAAATGATTTTGACCCCTTAGAGAAAAACTATATTTTTTTTCTCAAAATTCAACTTAGGTCAATACCATCAATGGAGGCAATATCATCAATGTTAACATTTAAAATCTAATTTATAAAATATTATATAATTATGTTTTCTTTTTTGTTTTAAAGGTACAATAGACTTGCAGTATACCTTTAGCCAACATTTGGTCTCCTCTTTGGGAGATTATGAGTTAAAGATTTAGTTAATATAGGGTTTAATTTTCATTATATTAAAAGATAAACACTACAAAAAAATATCTCTATTCTCCGCACTTATTTCACTACGGTATGTTTAAGTGTGGACATTTTTTATATAGATAATAATTTTGCTACACTAATATGTGTTACAACTATTTTAAGGGCCCGTTTGGTTTGTGGGTTTAGATTGGGTTTAGGTTAGAAAAGTGGGCCCCATCTCTTTTTTAAGTGTTTGGTAGTATATGGGTTTGGACTTAATACTAAATAATAAGGATTGTGTTAAAGTAAGGGGGAGTGGTAGGTTTTAATATAAAGTATGGGACCCACTTTATTTTCTCTCTATCTCTCTCCTCTCACATTTTATATAAATCATTTTTTTAGAATATAATATAATTTTAAATATTTTTCTCTCTCCTACATTAAATTCAAATCCAAATCCTAATCTACAACTTTACATTCAAATCCAAATCCTAATCTAAACCCATCTATAAACCAAACGGGCCCTAAAAACTAATCCACATATATAATTGTGTACAATTACAATAAAACTACACTTATATGTGTAGCAAATGTTTCCACACTTTTTATTATAAACATTTTTTGCAATTTTGCCACACTTTTAGGTGTGGACATTCAAAAAAATTTCTACACTTTTAACTATAGAAATTTGGATAATATCTCCACACTTACATATGTAAAAAAATTTGTCACACCCATTATTACCGCACATGAGAAAGTGTGAAATCAATAATTTTACACATTTTTAACTTTGGCCAATGTGAAGAATTCAACTAGTTTTTTTGCAGTGAAAGTAATTTTGTTGTGTTGTGTCACCCTTTTCCTAGTGCTACTGGTTCCACTAGTTTTTGTGTTCCCATCAATTACAAAACTAAAATACTACTGTCTACTTGTTAAATATATAAATTAACTAAATATTTATTCTACAAATTTACTAAAATCATAATATCACAATGATGAAGAAAATACAAATGAAAAAGATTAACAAAGATATATAACTTGGTTATTGTGGCATGCAAAACAGCTTTGATGATGCAATAGTTTCAAACAAGATGCAAGACTCAAAAACAACTTTCCTCACCACCAAAAAGGTTGATCCAAAAGTCAAAATTTAATGGCATGAAGATGGAAATCACGACATCGAACGTAAACAAACACACAAGTTGTAGATCATGAATGAAGCGAGAGTAATGTGTTGAAAATGAGTTTTGCAAATGAGTTTTGCAAATTTTGGACACTATTTAATATATGTATATGTTATATATTTTATGTTTCTTAGTAGCTTTATGCTCTCTCGACGAGAGCTTCAAGAACGAGCTAAAGTATGTCCAAAATGGAGTTGAAATGAATGAGATATCGTGTCTCAGCGAGGCGACTTGAAACATAAAACTTGGAAAATAGGAGAATCCCACATCGCCCAAAACAAGAAGTGGATGCTTGTTTATAAGGAATTCATAGTATTGGCTATCAAATTCTTTAGGTTGGTTATGCTCCCACCCCACGCCAGCAGGGGGTTGCAAAAATGGGATTTCCGTCAAAATGAGTTCAAGATTCGAACTCATGTCGACACGACATGCAGCCTTCGCGCCTCACACGCTGATCGTTTCAGAAAAACTAAAGATTTGCGAACTGCTTTTGATATAACAGATTCGTGTATATGGTCGAATATTTTTCTTGGAGGACAAGTTGAGTCTTCAATATAAATAAAGCCATATATCTCATACGTTTTACACATTCTGAAAACGCAGCCCCGCACGTAAACGCTCCAACCATCTCTTCGATCGTAACTCGCCTTCGTGCAAGTAGTCTAGTCCCATTGCAAGCTGCTATGACGTTGTACCTCAGGAAATGCATTTAACTGCTTTTAAGGAATCGTGTTCAACACGAGCCTCGTCAATTCTCTTTATCGCTTTTATTTAAATTACGTTGAATAGTCTCTCCGCTCTACTTACCCATTCTATCTAAGTTATTTAATTACCGCCGGTTATTTATTGTAATTATAATCGATTTTCATAAATAAAGTGTACACCGCTTCCCACGCCTTAAAACAGATTCGGTTTAACCGAATTTATATCACTTTGTTAAAAATCGGATTAATAATTATCGTGTTTTATAACCGGTTTCATCGAAACCTTGTTGTATTTCTTTGAAATCGCCGATTAAATGCTTTAACATACGATTTGGTCTAACAGATCTATAACGCTTTTTAAGCGCTTTATTATCGCTTTAACGAAACCGAGATAGAGTTTCTTAACCGATTACTCGATCCATCAAAACCAAGCTAGAGTTTTGTTGAATCGATCCGTACAAGTAGATACCATTTAAAACATTTTGTTTAATTGTTTGTGTTTGATCTTTCGGATGACAAACACCACTCCCGTGACTACTCTTGTTAACGCGATCGGTGCGCCAGCTTACTAACACCGTTGTTAATCATATCGAAAACCAGAGAAATTCAATGGGAAGAATTTCAAGAGGTGGCAACAAAAGATGTTCTTTATCTCACTACTTTGAACCTTGCGCGTTTCTAAAAGAGAACCCACCAACGTGGAACCTCCCGCAGAAGGTCAATCCTCTAATCAACAGTCGTTCAAGCCTTGAAGCATGGAAACATTCAGATTTTTTGTGTCACAACTATGTTCTAATGGTTTGGTTGATTCTTTTACAACGTAGATCGCAAGACCAAGACCGCCAAAGAATTATGGGAGTCATTGGAACGCAAGTACAAAACCGAGGATGCCGGTACAAAGAAGTTCGTGGTAGCTCGCTTTTGGATTACAAGATGGATGATTCAAAGAATGTGATGAGTCGTGTTCAAGATCCGCAGGTTTTGCTACACGACATTCATGTCGAGGAATGACTTTGAGTGAAACTTTCAAGTTGTCGCTATTATTGAAAAGTTACCCAAGTCGGGTAGAATTCAAGAACCACCGGCATAAGCGAAAGGAGATGAGTGTCAAGACTTGGTTGTTCGTCTTCGTATTGAACAGACAACAAGTCGGCTCAAAACACGTATCACTGATTCGCAAAGGCAAATATGGTTGAGCATGTTTCTGGCCATCTTCAAAGTCCAATGTCAAAGCTAAAGGCAAAGGAAAAGGAAAGAATGACAAGAAGGCAAAGGGAAGTCCGATTACCTTGCTCCTAAAGTCGCAATTGTGAAACAAAGTTCCAAGGGGTGTGTTTTAATTGTGACCGCCAGTCACCGTGTCGCTAATCGTAAGATGTCGAAGGGTGACTCCACGCCAAAGCTAATATGTTGAATGAAGATGTGGACATGATTGCTATGGTGTCCGATGTCATTGCCATGATCTCCGGTTAACCTCGTAGGTTCCAACAACAGGAATGGTGGGTGGATACTGGGCTACCGTCGCGCAGCGTCGATAAGAGTATGTTTCACTCTTCGTAGCGGTTGATAGTGGAGAGAAGCCGTATACGGGCAACTCGCAATCGCCGAAATCATGGCGAAGGAGATGTAATCTTGAAGATGACATCCGAGAAAGAGCTCAAGTTGACTAATGTCTTGTATGTTCCGTAGATTCGCAAGAATCTTGTGTCCGTCGGTCGTTGAACAAGTTTGGTTTTCGCCTTGTTTTTAGTCCGATAAGTTTGTTCTTTCTAAGAATCAAGTGTATGTTGGTAGGGATATGCCCGAATGGTATGTTTAAACTCAATGTAATGGTTGTTAAGAAAGATATCAATAATATGAATTCTTCGCTACTTGATCGAGTCTTCTAATATGTGGCATGGCCGCTTGGACATGTAAATTTTAATTGATGCGTCGCTTGATTAAATTTAATTGCATACCTAATTTCCATATTGACTCAAAATATAAATGTGAAACTTGTGTTGAAGCCAAACTTACAAGAGCATCTTCAAATTGGTTGAACGAAAAACCAACCACTTGATATGATACACACCGACATATGTGATTTGAAATCACTACCCACAAAAGGTGGCAATAAGTACTTTATCACGCTTATTGATGATTGTACAAAGTATTGCTATGTTTACTTATCGAAAAGTAAAGATGAAGCTATAGACAAGTTTGTTCTATACAAAACGAAGTTGAGAATCAACTTAGTAAGAAAACAAGGTGGTCCGGTGATAGAGGAGTGAATATGTGTCTCCATTCACGACCATATGTGCAAAACATGGAATTAGACACGAGTTCACCGCTCTCTATTCACCTCAAAGAATAACGGTATTGCCGAAGGAAGAACCGCACTTGAAAGAAATGGTTAATGCCATGTTGATAAGTTCTCGTTTGCCGGACATGACGGGGAAGCCATTCTAACGGGCTACTTATCTTTAAATAAGATACCTGTAAGGAAAAAGAAGAGACCCTTATGAATTATGGATGGGAAGAAAGCCATCATATCAAGATTACGAAAGTGGGGTGTCTAGCAAAGGTAGCTATACCGACTCCCAAGGCCCAAAAGATTGGACCTAATCATGGATTGTATATTCACCTGATATGCTAAGAATAGCAATGCTTATCGCTTCATTGTACATGATTCAAAAACCGGATATACAAAAGGGTACATTAATGGAATCAAGGAATGCTTCACTCTTTGAAACTATATTTCCTTGTTTAACGAAGGAACTCGAAGTTCATCTAGAATAGATGAAGAAGTTGTCCAAGATAAGAGACAACGAGATGATAATGATCTCAAGATGAGAGACAAGATCAAACCGAGGAAGAAGAGGTTGAACCTAGAAGAAGTAAAAGGGCAAGAACCGAGAAATTGTTTGGACCCGATTTTGTTTCTTTTGGTTGAAAACGAACCTACTTCTACCGAGAAGCGGTTACTCCTCGTAAGGGCCTCAATGGAAAGAAGCCATTAAAAGTGAAATATATTCTATTTTACAAAACCATACTGGGAGCTCGTGGATTTACCTCCGTTTGTAAACCACTAGGCTATAAATGGATCTTCAAGAAGAAGATGAAAGCCGATGGCACCATTGACAAGTACAAAGCAAGATTGGTAATCAAAGGATTTAGACAACGAGAAGGTCTTGATTACTTTGATACATATTCGCCTGCTACGCTAATAACCTCGATCGAGATGATACTTGCTATCGCATTAAGAAATTTGAAGTTCACCAAATGGATGTGAAACGCATTTCTAAACGGAGATTTAGAAGAAGAAATTTACATGAATCAACCCGAGGGTTTCATGGCTCCTGGACAAGAGAACAAAGTTCAGAGGCTTGTTAAGTCATTATATGGCTTAAAGCAAGCTCCCAAACAATGGCATCAAAATTTGACCACGCCATGCTGTAGAGTGGATTCAAAATTAATGAATGCGACAAGTGTGTTTATGTTAAAGACACAAATAGTGGATATGTAATCTTGTGTTTATATGTTGATGATATGCTTATCGCTGGCGATGAATGACAAGATGATCAAATCTACTAAAGACATGTTGAAATCAAAGTTTGACATGAAGGATACGGGTTCACCGATGTGATCCTTGGAATAAAGATCATACAAACTCGTAATGGACTTGTGTTAAGTCACACATTATGTGGACAAAATTTTAATACTCATAATGCGGGATTTCGCCTAGCTAGAACTCCAATTGACACCAGAAGCATCTATCTAAAATAGAGGCTTAGGTGTTGCCCAATTAGTAGTATTCAAGAGTTATTGGCATGTTAATGTACTTAATGACAAATTCGACCGACTTAGCATATGTCCGTTAGAAAAAGCTAAGTAGGTATACTAGTAACCCAAGCTATGCACATGGGCGCCTATGACTAGGGTACTTCACTATTTGAGATATAGTCGCGACATGGATCGCATTATGATCGATATCCAAATTGTTATCGAAGGATACAAAGATGCAAATTGATATATGACATAAAGGATTCTAGATCGACTAGTGGATATGTGTTTACACTAGGAGGGCGCTTATATCTCGAAGTCTTCCAAGCAAACCGTTATAGCTAAGTCCACGATGGAATCGAATTTATCGCGTAGATAAATGCGACAAGAGGCGGAATGGCTACGCCAATTGTGAGAGGACATACCAAGGTGGCCTAAACCGTAACGACTATTAGTATACATTGTGATAGTCAATCGCTATTGGCGAGCTCATAGCATAATGTATAATGGAAAGTCCGACATATCCGCCGTCGACATAATTCGACACGACAACTACTCTCCACAGAGTTATCTCAATCGACTATGTGAAGTCAAGGATAACATCGCGGATCCGCTACGAAAGGCTTAAACAGAGAGTTAGTAAGTAAGTCGCCCAGAGGAATGGGACTAAAGCCTTGAAGGAATGAGTTTCATGAAGGAAAACCTAACCCGCTTGACTGGAGATCCCAAGATTGGGTTCAATAGACAACCTAATCATAGAAATGCGGGAAGTCACGCCAATGTGGGGAGTTACTAAATATTGTAACTTTCCTAGTCCATTCCTATAACAAATGCGACTTGTTGAGAGGTTAAACATATGGCTTTAATGATTCAAGATGAAATCATAAAGCATAAAGATGAAATCACAAAACATATGTTTTAATGATTCAAGATGAAATCACCCATGTGAGAGAGAAGGTCGTCGTCAAGGAAATGTCGGGGAGCAATTCCTAAGAGCTCTTGCAGAACCGTGCTAGTATTCATGACCATAACGAATACGACCATGAGGACTTGACAATGTCGTGGAGAGTCTTGTGAAGTGTAATGTCGCTTACATAAATGGATAATGAGTTCAAGGACATCGCGCCTACTTAGATCTAGGAGACTGTGCATCTCACAAGGAAGGTTCAAAGGGTTACACCCACCTATCCTATGCAAGACTTAACCGCAAATTTCAATTAAACTTTCGTGTGTTTTCGACGATTTCCATTCATGCTGGGGATTGTTGAAAATGAGTTTTGCAAAATGAGTTTTGCAAATTTTGGACACTATTTAATATATGTATATGTTATATATATTTATGTTTCTTAGTAGCTTTATGCTCTCCTCACGAGAGCTTCGAACGAGCTAAAGTATGTCCAAAATGGAGTTGAAATGAATGAGATATCGTGTCTCAAAGCCGAGGCACTCAAACATAAAACTTGGAAAATGAGAATCCCACATCGCCCAAAACAAAGAAGTGGATGTTGTTTATAAGGAATTCATAGTATTGGCTATCAAATTCCTTTAGGTTGGTTATGCTCCCACTCCTACGCTGCCGCAGCGCGGGGGGTGCGAAATGGATTCGGGTCAAAATGAGTTCAAGATTCAACTCATGCGAGCCTGCATGACCCTGCGGACACGAATGCAATTCAAGCCTCGTGACACGCGCATATCTTTTGTCAGTCAGAATCTATTTTAGGAATAGGTTTAAACTTATCAAGTAAGTTTACGTAAATCGGTTTATGTTTTTAAAAGATATGCAAATCGCTTTAATGTTTTAAAGATTTGCTAACTGCTTTTGATATAATGATTTTCGTATATGGTGAATATTTTCTTGGAGGACAAGTTGAGTCTTCAATATAAATAAAGCCATATCTCATACGCTTTACACATTCAAAACGCAGCCCCGCATGTAAACGTTCCAACCATCTCTTCGATCGTAAACACCGCCTTTCCGCGATCTTCGGTGCAAGTAGTCTTGTCCTACCAAGGCAATGTACGTACGTCAGAATTCGGGAAATGATTTACTTAACTGCTTTTAAGGAATCGTGTTCAACACGAGCCTGCGCACTTTTCTTTATCGCTTTTATTTAAATTACGCTGAATAAGGTCTGCCTTCCGCTTCTACCCATTCACATCTGCTATTTAATTACTGTCGGTTATTTATTGTAATTATAATCTGATTTTCATAAATAAAGTGTACACCGTTTCCCACATAATATTATATAACTTGCAATAATTCCCAAACATGTTAGCCATGTTATATAAATTGCGTTGGAAGAACAAACATGCCTAACACGATAAAAAAACCGTCCGAAAAACAAGAATAAGTTTTTAAATTTTTATACGGAAAAAATGCATACCCTACTTTAAAAATCTAGAGCCGCCACTGGTCACGGAAATATGTGTTTAGATCTTTATGTGTGCTGGTGTAAGATTCTATAACCAAATGCAAATTTAAGATGACCAAATGCAAGCATGAGCATGATAGATATTTATATTTATATTAGTATATATACTAAATGTCAGGACCCTTTAGTGCAAAGTGTTTGCATTAAATGCAAACTTGCCAATTTGGCGAAAACAGCCGGCGAGGTGCAGTTGTCGTTGCAGCAAGTCCTTTAACATTAATAATCTTCGCAACTGGCAAAACAACCCTCAAGTTTAAATGTCATCGAAGAAGTCGCTTAGTTAATCCCACGCATCGCGGCTTTCCAACACTGATATACTAAAAGGGAGGACCTTTTTGCAAAACATGCATTTAATGCAAAGTTTCAAATTGGCAAGAATAGCCCACGATGTTCAGTGCTACAGCAGTAGTTCAAACATTAAACGCAAAGATTCACAACTCTAAAAATTTATATATATACTAGGGAGGACCCTTGCAAAACATGCATTTAATGCAAAGTTTCAAATTAGCAAGAATAGCCCTCGATGTTCAAGGCTACCGTAGCAGTTCAAACATTAAATGCAAAGATTCACAACTTGGCAAAAATGCCTCGAGGCTTAAGTTTGTCAGTCAGAAAGTAGGTCCAAACATTAAATGCAAAGTTTCACAACTTGGCAAAAAAAACCTCGGCGCTTTAGTTGTCACCACAGTAAGTTCTTTAGTTCAATCCCGCAAAGATCGCTACGGCTTCCACACTCGTTGTGACTAAAAAGCAAGCTTTGACTTAGAATGCAAGGTGTCCACATGCATTATGTATAGTGTATTGTTGCTTATACATTTGATGTTG
Source organism: Chrysanthemum lavandulifolium (assembly GCA_022545495.1). Taxonomy (NCBI): domain Eukaryota; kingdom Viridiplantae; phylum Streptophyta; class Magnoliopsida; order Asterales; family Asteraceae; genus Chrysanthemum; species Chrysanthemum lavandulifolium. Next base: position 96,568,406 of record CM040239.1, read on the forward strand.
ACTTAACAATTGTGGCCTCTTTTGTATTGCAACATGCACTCATTATATACTTGTATAGTTGTATAGCTATTGGGTTGGTATCATCTCATGAAAGCCACTATCACTTAATTAACCTCATTGAGCTACAATATAAGCAGATCCACATTTACCTTTTGATTGCACCACAAAGAAGTATTCATGGCTCTTTCAACTAAAACCACTCTTCTTATTTCATTTCTACTACTCACTTACATATGTTCAGGTACATTCTTCCATTTGGCAATATTTAAGCTTGTGTAGTACTTGTTATGATATCGTTAACTAATCATTGTTTTCTTCCATGTTGATAGTGAGCGGCAGTAGTGGTGGCGAATATCATGTTAACTCTTTGCACAAGGTAATTATCTTCTCTTGTTCTAACGTAGTAACGTACTAACGTGTGACTTTCCTGTGGGCATTGTTTAATAACATTGTGTTTTATTAGGTGAGGGGTTTGCACGCCACCAAGATTTCTTTGTAGATCATCAAAGTCAATTAAGAAAAGAAAGTTTAATAGTGTAAATGGTTTATAAAGAAATTTTGGTATTACGCAAATTACCTCCCTTTTACTAGTAAACCAACTTGTTGAGTATTCTGATTTGCGTCATAGAACTCAGTATTGCAACTTGAGATCTTTGGATATGTGTGATGCTCCTAAAAACATGCATTTAATGCAAAGTTTCTCAAATTGGCAAGAATAGCCCCTGATGTTCAGTAGTCCACTACAAAGAAGTCCAAACATTAAATCGCAAAGATTCACAACTTTAAAAATTTATATATATACTAAAAGGAGGACCTTTTTGCAAAACACGCATTTAATGCAAAGTTTCAAATTGGCAAGAATAGCCCGATGTTCAAGTGGTACCGAAAGTAAGTTCAAACATTAAATGCAAAGATTCACAACTTAGCAAAAAAATTTGAGGTTTAAGTGTCGTTGCAAAGTAGGTCCAAACATTAAATGCAAAGTTTCACAACTTGGCAAAACAATCCCTGAGGTTTAAGTGTCATTCACAAGTAGTTCTTTTAGTTCAATCCCGCAAAGATCGCTCGGCTTCCACACCGTCATGACTAAAAAGCAAGCTTTGACTTAGAATGCAAGGTGTCCACATGCATTATGTATAGTGTATTGTTGCTTATACATTTGATGTTGACTTAACAATTGTGGCCTCTTTTGTATTGCAACATGCACTCATTATATACTTGTATAGTTGTATAGCTATTGGGTTGGTATCATCTCATGAAAGCCACTATCACTTAATTAACCTCATTGAGCTACAATATAAGCAGATCCACATTTACCTTTTGATTGCACCACAAAGAAGTATTCATGGCTCTTTCAACTAAAACCACTCTTCTTATTTCATTTCTACTACTCACTTACATATGTTCAGGTACATTCTTCCATTTGGCAATATTTAAGCTTGTGTAGTACTTGTTATGATATCGTTAACTAATCATTGTTTTCTTCCATGTTGATAGTGAGCGGCAGTAGTGGTGGCGAATATCATGTTAACTCTTTGCACAAGGTAATTATCTTCTCTTGTTCTAACGTAGTAACGTACTAACGTGTGACTTTCCTGTGGGCATTGTTTAATAACATTGTGTTTTTATTAGGTGAGGGGGGTTTGCACGCCACCAAGATTTCTTTGTAGATCATCAAAGTCAATTAAGAAAAGAAAGTTTAATAGTGTAAATGGTTTATAAAGAAATTTTGGTATTACGCAAATTACCTCCCTTTTACTAGTAAACCAACTTGTTGAGTATTCTGATTTGCGTCATAGAACTCAGTATTGCAACTTGAGATCTTTGGATATGTGTGATGCTCCTAATTAATGGGTTTAATAGGGAATAGCCCGATGTCAAAGAATTGAAACTTCACCAAAATTGGTTATCTAAAAATAAAAGAAAGTCACGCTACAAGAAAATAGATATTTAATGTTCTAATGACAGAAAAAGTTCACTAAATCTAACATATGACAGAAATTTCGAGGTTTAAGTTCACTAAATCTAAACATATCAGTGACACTTTTAAAAGGTGTCAGCAAAAACCGTCAAAATTTTGATATTTAACGACACTTTTCATAAACAAAATATGTCACCAAAGGCAAAATGTATGTACTTTGATACTTTTTGTGTCATTGTAAATAAACTTTACATACTGGACTTCTACCTACACTTTTTTTGGTATCATGTGGGAGAAGCAAATACTTTTAACCTCAGTGACACTATAAGCAGATCCATACTTTTGATGATACTTTTTAACTTTTCAACTACACCTTTCTTACTATTGGTGACAATTTTTTGTATCATTAGATGACAATTTTTAAGTAGTGTCAAAGTTTTTCGTTACACTTGGTATAGCATAGTCGAAAGTGCTAGAGCAGTAGTGGTGGCGAATATCATGTTAACTCTTTGCACAAGGTAATTATCTTCTCTTGTTCTAACGTAGTAACGTACTAACGTGTGACTTTCCTGTGGGCATTGTTTAATAACATTGTGTTTTTATTAGGTGAGGGGTTTGCACGCCACCAAGATTTCTTTGTAGATCATCAAAGTCAATTAAGAAAAGAAAGTTTAATAGTGTAAATGGTTTATAAAGAAATTTTGGTATTACAAATTACCTCCTTTTACTAGTAAACCAACTTGTTGAGTATTCTGATTTGCGTCATAGAACTCAGTATTGCAACTTGAGATCTTTGGATATGTGTGATGCTCCTAATTAATGGGTTTAATAGGGGTCAAAGAATTGAAACTTCACCAAAATTGGTTATCTACAAGTAAAAGAAAGTCACGCTACAAGAAAATAGATATTTAATGTTCTAATGACAGAAAAAAGTTCACTAAATCTAACATATGACAGAAAAAAGTTCACTAAATCTAACATATCAGTGACACTTTTTAAAAGGTGTCAGCAAAAACCTAAAATTTTGATATTTAACGACACTTTTCATAAACAAAATATGTCACCAAAGGCAAAAATATGTACTTATACTTTTTTGTGTCATTGTAAATAAACTTTTACATACTGGACTTCTACCTACACTTTTTTTTTTTATGTGTGGGAGAAGCAAATAGTTTTTTAGTGACACTTCTTTTATACTTTTGATGATACTTTTTTAACTTTTAACGACACCTTTTTTACTATTGGTGACAATTTTTTTTGTATCATTAGATGACAATTTTTTTTGTAGTGTCAAAGTTTTTCTACACTTGGTATAGCATAGTCGAAAAATGCTAGAGCATCCACAATGTAATTAAAAAAAAAAGTCTAAAACCCATAAAAATGTTTATCTTTTCTTAACCAGAGTGAGTTTGTATTTTTGCATGAAGAGATCTAAGATGCTAAATTAATCCATGTGTGTTATTGTGATGCATTATATAATCTGGTAAAAAAAATTATGCATAGTGAGATAAGTTTTATAAATATGTGACTTGATTAGTTTATAAACCTATTAAAAACTCTTAACATGGTCATTCTATAAATCTATTGTTAACGTTGGTTTTTTTTTCTTCATGTAGGATGGTTTCAGGATACACGCAAGGAAGCTTTTAATGCTTGATGCGGTGTTAGACTATGTCGATGCCGGAGCCAATCCAAGGAATGATCCAAAGAAGGGGAGGGGAGGTGGAAGGAACCCATAATGACCGCATTTTTAAGCTCAAGGGAGCCACAAATCGAGTTTTGGTTGTGTATCAGATTAACCTGAAGCATTAGTATTATAGATGCCTTTGTGGGCACGGTAAATTGAAGGGAGTTAAAGGGTATCTCTATAACATGCTCCTCTATTTTGTTCTATGACTGTATCACTATAACAATAAATAAAAGTCATATTAACTCAAGTATGAGGCAATACAATATATCAATGCATGCACAGAAGATGCTCTAGTATATGATCAGCATTTTTTTTTTTTGAAAATTGACTTTCTATACTACCCTATTACATGAAATCCTATTACATGAAATCCCATTGCCAAGGTTTGAACCTTGGTCTTTTCCCCCAAAGGCAAATGCCTTACCAACTCTGCTAGGCAGATGTTGGCTATATGATCAGCATTTAGTCTATTGCTTTGTTCCACAAGAAAATGGCAAAAAGCCATAAGACAACCCACCCAAACACCAAGTGCCCTCCTAATCAATGTGTTTTTGTGCTTGTTTTCTTCTATAATTAAGGTATCTAAATCAATACTATTTGAGGCACTATGTTCTCACTAAAGGTTAGGTCCGTTGAAGATTGAATTCCCCTCTAAGTTCTTATGTTTCAATCGTCACTATTCTCAAATAATCCTAATGACCATAACTCACAAACAGATTTGGGCCTCTATAATACTCCATTACAATTCGAGCGACGAAACCTCAAAGCTCGAGTTGGACTTTAACTATTAAAAAATAAAGCTAAACACAAAAATAAAACTAACGATGATTATCATGATAAAAAAACCAAGACTTTGATAGGTAACCGGTCAACGTTTTTTCTTTTTGACGACTGTCTGGACTTTTAAAGACGCGTGACGGAGCGTTCGACGGGAGGCGACAATCCCAATATACTTTTCTTTAAAGTTTCATTACGAATCCGGGCGTGATGGTGTATGTACCACTACTACACAAACGGGTTTTCATGAAAATCATGGAAATCCGTGGGAAAGGCGCTTTTCACGGTTTCGCATGAATTTCGTTTCGTAAAAAGCCCATGGTAAATATTTTCCTGATTTTCCCACGAAACGTTGATTATTTCACGAATATTATTGTGGATAATCAGGTGGGTTCTTTCCATGATTTCTCACGAAATTCACAATTTAGAAATGTAATTTTCACACATATCCGTGGTTTTTGTAGCAATTTCCAACGATTTTCACACTCTTTCTCCCATGATTAGTCGCACAAAATTTCACAGTTTAGTAGCAATATCCGTGGTTTTTCACAAATTTAATCAATTTTCACACTATAATTTCTTTGCGGAAATTTCGTGTGAAACCTAATCAAAATTTTATATAATTCAATAAATTTTTAATATTTTATCTGATTTTTTTTTCTGATGGCTTATTGGTATTTTTTTTTCCTTTTTAATTTTTGGCAAATATATTAAAAACACAAATCATCAAAGTAATTAACAACAAACAACCAAAATACAAAAATTCAAAAACCAATCCAATATGAATAATCTAATAAATACCAAATTAATATTCAACAAAATGCATAAATGGTTTAATGCATTATACATCCGGGAAAACAACACTACTACATCATTTCAAAATCCACAGAAACAACTATGATTGTTTTATTGCATTATAGATCTCATCTTCCATCTTTTTTCTACAACCATTTATTTGTCATTCATTCCGAAAACTCTTTTCGGCAGTTGCTTCTAGTCGATTGTACATCCCGCTTCGCTGAGGTTGTTTCAGTGGCCCAACTTAATATATATTACAAGATCTACAATAAAATGAAGAATAATAAGCACACAAAAACACTTGAAAAAACCTTAAATAAACTAAAATAACCAAAGCTTATAAGATATACTAAACTCGAAAAAACCAAAAAACTTTAAAAGAAAACTAAACTCGAAAACTTACCTGATTCGTGACTCATATCAAACAAGAACGATATTTCCGAATCTGTACAAAAACAAGAAACCGAGACATTAAGAACAAAACCAAAAAAAAAATCAAACGTACCATTTAATATAGGTAGCCCCCAAGCATTCAAACAATATAGGTAGCAAAAGCAAGGGCCAGTAGCACATTTTTTTTGGTTTTATGTGGCTGCTAGTAGAGATTAGAGAAAGAAATTGAAGTACATTTTTTTTGTGTGGCTGAGTGTAGATGGAGGATAGATTGGTTTAGGGTTATCTAAATGAGAATAGTTAGTTGGTTGTGTCTTGGGCTTTTTAGCCGAATTTTGATAAGAGTAATGGGCCTATCCGGATTTTGGGCTCTCACAAGGAATACTCGGTTCGGTTATCGGGTTGTTTGGTTTATTTGGTTCGGTTAAATCGGTTAAAAAAAATTCCGCGTCAAACCGAAATCCGAATTGAACCGAACTAGAATTCAACCGAACCGAACCGAACTGACAAAACAATTTGAATTCATATAGGTTTGGGTTGACCGAATAACACGAATTACCGATTATATATTTTACGTAAATTTTATTATATAGATTTTAGCAAATAAAATTATTTCAATCATAAAAGTGTTTTTATATTAGGATAAAACTTAATGGTCTTTTTATATATAAACATATAAAAATTATATATATTTAAGGAAATTCGGTTTTCGGTTCAGATAGCCAAAACCATATCCAAACCGAAAAATGAATTTTTAGTTTTGTTCGGTTCGGTTAAAACTGAATTTTGGTGTCCATATGGTTAATTTTTTATATAACTTTGGTTAAAGATTGATAGAGCTTATAATTCTTACGGGTTAATTATATCGACGAGGCTAGATTTAGTATTTTAACGACAAAGTAACTACGGGTTTTTACGGTGTTATTGATGTGTTCACTATAGATAGCTAGCCAATTATATTGATATGGGAGTCGGTAAAGAGTTAGGCAAAATAAGTGGTATTGTAGAGGAGTGTAGATCAACATCTACTCATGGGGTATAGATTGGTATTGATTTGTATATTGCTTTCAGTTGATATGGTATGTACACATTCATGATACTCATAAAAATAGTTACATTAATAAATGAACAAATAAAATATGAAACTACAAATGCATATGAAGACATACTAAGTAATGGGGGAGTGTGTAAGTATACAGATGCATAAAACCGATATTGTTTGTGGGAAATTTGTGGGTATTTACACACATAAATCCCACGGATTCATGAAGATTAAGTAGGTAATTAGGTGGGAAATTAAGCGACTTTCCCATAAACATAATCATTTTCTTTTACTTTTTCTAATATAGTTACACGTTCATGCATCCGCGTCCATATACCTACATACAAAACATATATAGATACAATGGGGTCATAAGCGAGACACAGCTAGACATATAAGTGTAGATATCTACACATATACAATGGTTTGTTCCACATAAGGTTATACCTAAACCTACACATATACTTATAATACTCGCATAAATAGTTACATTAATAAACAAAAACATAAAATATGAAACTTAAACCACATATGAAGACATACAAGATAATGGGGAATGTGTAAGTATACAAAAACATAAAAACGATATTGTTTTTGGGAAATCCATGGTATTTGCACACATATTTCCACGGGATAATTAGATTGGTAGGTAATCCATAGAAAATTACGGACGAATTTCCCACAGAGATAATCGTTTTCTATTAATTTTCTAATATAGTTACGTTCATGCATATAACGTTAGTATACCTACATACAAAACATATGGAGATACAATGAAGTTCATAAGCAGACATCTGAGAACATATCGTGTAGATATCTACACATATACAATAGTTTATTACACACGTACACTTGTGATACTAACATAATAGTTAAATTAATAAACAAACACATATAATAATGAAACTACCAAACACATATGAAAACATACTAAGTAATGTGGAAATGTGTAAATATACATAAACATAAAAACAATATTTTTTGTGGGAAATCCGTGGGAAAGTACCGACGTATTTCCCACGACTAACACAAAAACAACATTTTGTGGGAAATACGTGGCTAGTGACCCATGATTTCCACGGACAAGTTAAATAGTTATTTTAAATTTGCCACATAATTTTGGTGCGTGGCTAATATGTGTGAAATGTGCCACTAGTTTCCCATGACGTATAATCAACACGAATAGTGTGAATATTGTCACAACTCGTGGGAAATTTGTGTGAGTTCACGAAAACTTCAGTCAGATTAGTGTGTAAATAGTGGAAATCCGTGGGAAATTCGACATATTTCCCACGAATTTTGGTCGACAATTTGGTGTGTAATTTGTTGGTATTCCGTGGGAAATTTCACACAGTTTCGTTTCCGTGGGAAAAAATCTGTGGGTAAAAGCAGTTTGTGTAGTAGTGTACCTCTATGTTGTTTGAGAGTTATAAGCAAAACAGTGAGCCATGTTTTTTTGAATGCATTGGCTTGTTACAATGCGTGACAGCACGGGGCAGAAGCTACAGTGGTGATTCTGGTATTATTTTCTTCATAATTTCAATACAAAACCAATGACGCTGACGATGTTAGTTAACTCCTTATTGTTTGACAGTTATGATCAAAACATTGACCATGTAGTATTAGTCGATATATTATCCACCTTGTGCCCTTTATTAGTTTATTAGGCCTAGCCCGTTATTTATGTATCTAGAATAATCCTTTATACACTATATATCTATACTACTATATAAAACATTTGGGACATGCTATTAATAAAATGCTTAAAAATTCAGATTCAACAAATTACTTATAATGGAAAGAAACGTTTTACAAAACTTGTATCATACATATAATTAAGAGCAAATTCACAAACTAGGCCAAAAACTCAACCTTGGTCCATTTTGTGGTCACTTTCATGTCCTTTTTCCCATTTTGGTCATGCTCATTGCTCACTCCATTAATTTAATGACAAGTGTCCTGCAAGTACAAGTAGTAGGTGGAGATATTTTTAACTTTTAGCTTAAATTACAAATATACCACTACACATCTGAACACACTTGCATCATCATCATCATCATCATCGCCATTTTCTCCTACTAGCTACTACCTAGCATTGACCTACAAACCCATACCACCACCACACGTGCCTCCTCCACTATACCACCCTCAAAAGACTCCCCACACTCCCTCTTTCCGATCTACTACTTCACTCGCCAAACACCTCCCCGCCTCTGTCGTTTCACCAGCGCCACCGCACCATCACTACTGCGCCACCACGGTCTCCTTTTGTGTTATAAGCGAAGGTAGGTTAAAACCCACGAGTTTTAGCTCGTATTTCTTGGTAGCTCAATGTTAAGTCACGAGTTGACTCGGTTTCATGTCGGGTTTGGTTATAAAAATGTGGTATAAACTTGTTGGTATCCGTGTTTGGGTCTTGTGTTTACGTCGTGTGCCGGAACATCTTGTTGTCCAGCAGATTGTTTTTGTTGTGTTTGATGGTTTGTTCGGATATGTGTTGGATCTGTGAGATTTTGATGGTGGTGGGTGTGTATTATTCGTGTGATGATTTTGAAGGTTTAGACCGACTGGATCTGTTTTTGATCAAGTGTGAGTGGTCTTGTGTTTTGAGAGTGATGGTGTGATAATTTTTTTATGGTGAATGGATAACAGATATAGGCGTTTATTTTGTTAGGCTCTCGATGAGGTCTTGTTTGATATGCTTGTCTTATGGTTTTGATGTTTATTTTCTTGTTGTTATTCTTGTTGTTTGGGTTTGGATGAAACCCTATCTGGAAGGTGACTTGGTAAATTTTGAGGTTGAAAATGGGTTGGTATTGATGGTGGCGGAATCTGCGAGATGAAGGTGGCGAATCTGCGAGATGAAGGTGGCGGGAATCGGTTGGCGATGGTGGTTGGCGGTGATGGTTGGCGGTGGTGGTTGGCGGTGGTGGTTGGCGGAGGTGGTGGTCGAATCTGCAGATGAAAACGTGGGTGTGAAATGAGAGAGAAGAAGGAGATGAGGGTATTTTAGACAATGTACTATCATGCCAAATAAAACAAATATCAATCATTGGTAAACTCTACCTAAATTTTGTACTTGCACTTGACATGTGTCATGATTTGGATCGAGTCGAGCAGTCGAGCATGACCAAAATGAGAAAAAGGACATGAAAGTGACCACAAAAGGGACCATGGTTGACTTTTTGGCCTAGTTTGAGAATTTGCTCTATAATTAAAGATGAAGAAAGAGAATTAAATGTTTTAAATAATTAATAAATACACATAAATTAAAAGTTACATTACATCTTGAAAATTAAATGCTTAACTTGTAACAGCCCATTAAATGTATTTTAACAACCCTTCAATTTATTAAATACAAAACCAATATAAAAACCCTTCCAATAAACTCACGCAAAACACCATTTCATTTTCATCTCTCCCTCTCTCTCAAGAACCTAAAATAAACACTCTTATGCTAGATACCAACTGCTGCCACTAACTAAACCCGATGCCACCACCGCTAATGGCATGTGTCGGCACTACAACCCCGTGACAACACCCATTGATCCAAATCCTTCAATGAGTGGCAGCCGTGCATCCTTCAAAAAGTTAAGAAGTGTCTTGGGTTCTGAACATATGTTACGAAAATCAAAAACCCTCCACAACTCTCATCTAACTACACCAAGGAAAAAAAAACGACTACGAGATTTGAGGTTAAATCCTTTAAAGAATAGATTTTGAAAGATCTTTCAAGCTTACACATAACCCGTCATCGATCTTGCTTTGTAAAAGGTATTACCTCAACAAACAACAAAACCCATCTCAAACAAATAAGAAAACACATGATCTCAGGTTCCTTTTTAACTTTCCAAGTTCGTTCTTAAAGACAAAAACGAACGATGATATCATCATAGATTTGTGAATGTTAAAACATCACTTTTTTGTCCGAATATAAAGAAAGAATGATAACAAACCTGTTATATTCAATCTTTGTTTCATTTAATAAGACACGAATCAAAAAACAAACCTACCCGAGACAATAAAAGATCTTGAAGACGTGATGAAGCTTCAGTTTGTATCAAAAACGAACCAACGGATCTAAGTTGTGTTTGTGTCAAGCCGAAAGTAACCATAGAGGGTGTTTGAAGTAGGTTTGTTTTTCGAAGATATGCATCAAGAAACCAAAGGGACATGGTGATTGTAGTTGATGCGGTTGTTGTTGATACTATGAGAAAGAAAGAAAAAAGATATTGGTACTGCTTTTGGGAGATAAAGGAGAAGTGGTAGGCGTGGTTTTAGTATGTGAGATTAAGGTTGGTAATGAGACAAATTATTATGTCTATGTTATGTATCTCTAAGAATTAGGGTTGGTTAATGGATATAGAATTGGGCTTATTGGAATATAATGACTTATATTGGTTAATTTTGGGCTGGTATGGCTATAATAAGTGGGTTAATCCGAAAATTAGTCATAAAATTGTGATATACTTGTATTTTAAAATGCTAAAGTGACTAATTTTGTGGGTGTCTTTTATTTCGGAGGTTGGTATTGACCCTTGTCAAGATTCACTTAACCATAAAAAGGTTAGACTGGGTACTTAAGATTCACTTAACCATAAAAAGGCTAGACCATGGGTATTTGTAATATTTTTAAATGTCTTTGAATTGTTATGTAATGTTCTTTTTTATTATTAATAAAATTTAATTTTGTTGTTAAAAAAATTGAAAAAAAGAAAATGTTGGTCGCCCAAGGAAGATTTAAAATGTAAAACATTTGCTTGCCATAAAAGTAGTCACCGGATACCCGCCGCATTGCCGGATACCCTTTTGAAATGTATGAAACAAGTAAGACAATCATTCTAAACTTACATGGTAATCATAGACAAATAATCTTTCCGCTATTTTTCTCTAATAAATCCCATAACTCTCCTCGCTCCCCAAATCTCACGTATCAAAAGTCATACCCCTCCTAAAACCTTAATTCTCTCCTTTTTCTTACATGTCATTCTAGAATCACTTTCACATAGTGCAACCTACAGGATACGTTATATCCTTGTGTTTTTGCCAGGTATATAGTTTTTTATCTAATACTTTGTGACACAAACTATGGCATGTAACAATTAAGGGTGTTCACGGATCGGGTAATATCCACGGTAATCGAATACCAAAACTGAATCGAAAAAAACTGAACTGAATTCGTAACCGAACCGAATTGGTCAAAACCGAATCGAACGGAACCAAATATTCGGTTATCGATTTGGAATATGGTTTTGGCAATGAAAAACAAAAACCGAGCCGAGATCGAATTCATATAAATATATATTTTTCTATGTATTTTTATTAAAAAAAACACTAAAACTCTTTCTTAATATAAATATAACATTATTTAAGCTTGAAAAAATTTTGTATTAAAAATATATATATAAATAAATGAAAAATAATTAAAATGATGTAATTCGAGTTATTCCTTTTGATTTTCGGCTATAGGGTTCGGTTTTCGGTTATTCGGTTCGGTTGAATCAAATATGAATTCGGTTCGGTTCAGTTTTACTCAGAAAACAATTAACCGAACGGAATAAATCAGATTAACCCGATGACCGAACCGATGAACACTCCTAGTAACAATCACCCTAGAATTGTTCGTCCCATTCAAACACAACACTAGATAAACTCAGGCCCAAGTATTCGGCCCCATTTAGGACCCACGTGGTAGGCCCATCTGCCAAGTCGATGTTCCCAAATGTACAACAAGGGTTTCGCCCAACAAGCCCGATCCACTGGTCCGCTTTCTTCCCGAGGTATTCTTGTCCCAACTTCAACTTAAAAGACGTTGCTCCCTAATGCATAGCACTATGACTCTCGAGGATCCGACTTGAACATGGACATAGGTGCATCTACTCATCTAAACTCACTTTCTCGTAACTTAAATACTAATTTTAATACATGCTTATATCCATATGTTCATGTTCGCGACGGAAAAACTATACCCATCACCAATTCCTTAACATACTTCCCACCCTTAATCGTCCTTTGTATGTTCATAATGTTCTTGTCACCCCTAATATAATCAAAAATCTTATTTATGTTTGTCAGTTTACTAGGATAATAAATATACAATTGTATATGATGAATTTGGTTTCTCTGTAAATGATTTCATTACTCGTCACATTCTCCTCAAATGTGACAGTTCAGGGGACCTCTACTCGGTTACCAACCCATCTCATATCCCTTATGCATTGCTTTTTTTCAGTCCTGCTACGTGGCCCCAACTTCTGAGACACACGGGTTTGAAAGTGCTACGATCTCTTATTTCTCGTAATTTAGTTTTGTATAATAAAGAGAAATCTTCACATATTTGTCATGCTTGTCAACTTGGCAAACATGTGAAGCTTCCGCTTGTCAATTTGGATACTCGTGTTTCTATTTGTTTTGAAATTATCATTTTGATTTTAGACTTCTCCCATTGTTAGTGTTGGTGGTTTTAAATCGTATGTGTTGTTTCTTGATCACTTTTCTCATTACTTGTGGATTTACTCATTACATCATAAATCTGATGTGTTTCAAAAGTTTACACATTTTCTTTCTTATGTCAAATCCAATTTAAGTGTGAAATTAAAGCTTTCTAGTGTGACCATGGCGGTGAGTTTAATAACACCAACCTTTTTCACCTTTTTTTTTAGAAAAATGGAATTCAATTTCCTTTTTCTTGTCCCTGAACCTCTCAACAAAACGGAAAATCAGAAAGGATGATTAGAACTATTAACAATGTCATATGTACTCTGATTTCCAAGCCCACTTTCCACCTTCATTTTTGGCCGAGGCACTTCATATGGTCATCTACCTCATCAACCTTCTTCCGTCAACCGAAATTAACAATGACATACCATTCACACAATTATTTCACAAAGAACCCTATTATTCTCGTCTTTGCATCTTCGGATCGTCGCTACCAGCGCCTTGATTCCCCTATAAATTAGCCCCTCGAGCCACACCATGTATTTTTGGGCTATCCCGCTACCATCGCGGATACCATTTTCTGGACCTTTCCACTAACAAAATTATATTCTCTCGACATGTCACGTTTGACGAAAAACAATTCCCTTACATCTCTATTTCAAATATCACATTTTTTAACATGTCTCCTCTTACCCGAACTTTAATGCATACCACATCTTCTCCTAGCATCCCGACCCAATCTAGTCCATCGTCTCCCATGTCCCAACCAAATACAACCTAGCACCCACCCAACCCACTATCTACAAACTCCCCTTTTATGGCCCAACACCAACAACATGTTACCTTAACTCACTCTGAAACACCTACCGGTCCATCATCTGCGGCCCATCTCGTGCGCCTACCGTCCCAACTACCTCAACCCACCTCCACCTACTCGGACTCACCCGATGGTCACATGTGCTCAAGTTGGCATTGTTAAGAGTAATACGCGCTTTAATTTTCATACATCTCACGTATCTCCTCTCCCTAAATCCCCTTTCGTTGCATTATCCGACTCTAATTGGTGTGATGCTATGTATGATGAATGTAATGCATTAGTAAAAAATGGTACTTGGGTTCTTGTTCTGAAACCAACAAATGTTAGTGTGGTTTGGTCTATGTGGTTGTTTAGACATAAGTATCATGCAGATGGATCTCTAAGCCGGTATTAGGCCCATCTTATTGCTAACGGGCGTAGTCAGCATACTGGTGTTGATTGTGGTGACACGATTAGCACATATACGAAACAATTTATAATTTGAAGATATGTAAATGAAACTCTTATGTTTTGTGTTGTAGCGAGGAAGTTAACCCGAACTTTGTAGCGGGTTTCAAATATCTTACTTTGTTCCAGTTATATTTTTTCGCAAGATGTTGATAACCGGCTCACAATATTTATATTTAAGTAAATTGATCGAAAACTATTCGCGAAACAAGTTAGCAAGTATTCATTGTTTTTATAAAATATTTTATATAATAAAAGAAAACCTCAAGTGGTAACTTTCGTATTTCGAAAAAAAATATATTTTCTTATTAAGCAATATTTTTTTAATTGTTATTTATTTATTTTAATTAGATTAACCTAAAACTTGGTAGATTAATACGAATCCATGTTTAAATACAATCCTAATCCTAATTAAGAGTTTATCTCTACAACCTCACTATAAGTAGGAGATTAATACATACAGATAATACGCTAAAACTTTTCATCTATCTTTGTGAGAAAATTGTTATGGCCTTCACTTCATGTAAATGTAATTTATGTTTCTTACTTAATTACAACTATTTTAATTATGACCCCATGGCTCAATAATAATTGAAAGCCCAACATGCTACGTATGGACAAAATTAGTGTGTTAAATATTGCAATATTGCATGCAATATGAGAACATATTGGCTAATTATTCAACAGTACAACAACCAAACATCTTTATATGAACATACGTTTTTTTATGATTAGATTCTTATATACCGATATATAGAAAGTGCAATTTAAAGTTAAGAGTTGTAAAGACGATTATTTGATCCTTAATATACATGAAATTCAATATTTTTAATTAGGTTGTTTGTTTTCTAATTGATAGTAATACATAAACAAATTTCTAGAAAAACCTCGTGTGTGCACTTGATTTATAACTAGTAGATATATAAACTATATAAGCTGAAATTAATAATGGTATTTTTTTTTTATAATATTAACTTAAATACTTAATAATAGCGTTGGTTTATGTATGGCGTAACATATTTTGGTGGAAGAGGTAAGTTTATAGAAACTTAAGGGGTTGTCTTTGTTTCTTTTCCAACTGTACACTTTTTCTTTTCTTGCTCCATAAGTCAACTCCCCATTATATTAAATCAAACACTACTCTCAGAATTTTCACAAATCAAAAACCTTAACTATAATCTGTTTATCATCATTAATGGCGAGATACGACAGTTCTATTACTGTTTTTTCACCTGATGGTCGTTTGCTCCAAGTTGAACACGCTTTGGAAGCTGTTCGAAAAGGTAACGCTGCTGTTGGTGTTCGCGGTACCGATATCGTTGTCCTCGGTGTCGAGAAGAAGTCCTCTGTTAAACTTCAAAACTCTAGGTTTACTTTATAACTTTTACTTTTATTAATTGTGATATTGTGATTTTTTATGCTATGCATGGCTATGTAGAAACCAAAATAATACTGAAAAATATATTGATAATGATCTTTCCACCAAACCAAAAGCAACCAAATAAACATGAGAATCTCTGTATTACGTAACATGAATGTTTTATAATTAATATTTATAAAGGTTATGTTATGCATGAATATGAGGTACGAGTTTAGAATTATATACCAGTTGTATTGTATCTATAAAGATAGAGGGAGCGTGGTGATCATTGTGTCTAATCTAAGTCTAAGATCCCCGCGTGGGTCCCTCGGAATCCGGCTATGTGGTAGTGAATAAGTTGTTCATGCAACCATCAGTGTCCTTAACTCCTTAACTCAACAGTATTACTACTATTTTTTATCCGGTGGCCAGATACCATAGCATAGTGAAGTCACTAGAAATTGATTTGAATTGAATTCTCACCTGTGCCGTTAAGTTTTGGTTATAGAATGAAGTTTTGGTTATAGAATGATCATGTCAGAAACTCAATTTTGTCTACAAGTTTAGAATTATATGCTAGTTGTATTGTATTTATAAAGATTATGTTATCCTTGCCCCTTATCTTATTTGCATTGTTAACATCTATTTGATTTTGGATAGTTATACCATGTACATACCATGATGCTAAGTGCAGTCTTTGTTCCTTTCTGCATCTTTTCTTCTGTATTTGCAGATCAGTTAGGAAAATTGTAAACCTGGATGATCACATTGCATTGGCTTATGCTGGACTCAAAGCAGATGCACGTGTTCTTATTAACAAGGCAAGGATGGAGTGCCAGAGCCACAAGCTTACTGTTGAGGATCCAGTAACTGTGGAGTATATCACACGTTACATTGCAGGTCTTCAACAGAAATATACCCAAAGTGGTGGAGTCAGGCCGTTCGGGCTGTCAACCCTAATCGTAGGATTTGATCCTTATACTAATGTTCCATCATTATATCAGACTGATCCTTCAGGAACATTTTCTGCGCGGAAAGCTAATGCCACTGGCAGGAACTCCAATTCCATGAGGGAATTTTTGGAGAAAAATTATAAGGAGACCTCTGGTCAAGAAACTATCAAACTTACTATCCGAGCTCTGCTTGAAGTAAGTATTCGATAAGTCAATTGCCTATCTTTATTTCACATGTTAATCTGCATACCAATTCAGTTTCTTTTATACTACTCTGACAGTAGACTGTATTAGTCAAACTCAGTTTCTTTTATAGAAATCGGAATGAGTTACCAGCCATTTTATCTGTAGTGTTCCTGAATTAATAAATTACCATGCTCTAGATGGTCATCCTTTCATATGTGTAGCCTAGGATTGCATGTATTAATGTGTTATCGAATTGATCATGGTTTTATTAACATTCTTTAGTATAGTTTTAAGGGGTGTATGTGATTAAACTATTAAAGTATTTGTATGTGTATGATTTTTAATAACCAAAGTTAGATAATCGGCTATGAGCTATAGAAGATGGTGTTTGGATGTATTGCAGTTGTAATACTCAGATATTTGTACGAATATCTGAAGGGCTATTATATAAAATGACATTATTGTGAATTAAGAAGAGGTGTAAATGTGTAATTTAAAAAATTTAATTTTGGACAGATATATTTGTTGCTGTTTGTATTAAACTTGTTATCTGACCTTAAATTATGAGAATCAGAAGCATTGTATGTTTACTTAAGCACTAAAAGATGATTGTTGTAACTTAAGATGAGTAATTTCAAAACACAGAATCCGGCCACCCTTTTACCTGATTTGACATTATCATGTTAGTATACTGCCATAGATTTTGGAGTGAGGAGCATTACAGTTAGTCATATGGAAATATTATAGATGGTTGTTGTAAGTTCCATCTACTTATGCAAGAATGTGTCTGATTTTGGGAGTAACATATCCGGTTACCTACTCACTTACAGTAGTACATATATTTCTGTGATGTTTCATTTTGAAATAAAACTTATTTTTATTTGTGTTACTAAACTTAGGTTGTTGAGAGTGGAGGGAAGAACATAGAAGTTGCTGTCATGACAAAGGAGGGACTCCGACAACTAGATGAAGCTGAAATTGATACTATTGTTGCAGAGATTGAAGCTGAAAAAGCAGCTGCCGAAGCTGCAAAGAAGGGTCCTGCTAAGGAATGATGTGCTAAAGTTCTATCCCTTTGCTCACTTGGTTTAATTGTTGTTTCTTAGATCTTGTCAGACCTTTTCAACATATGTATGTCCTGTGAAGTCTTTTAACATGTCACTGGTATGTTGCAAGGAATTTTATTAAAGGAACTTAAATATATGCATTGAGTGAATCTATCACCCTTTTATGGCCACCATATATTGCTTTGGTGCTTGATGAAACTTGTTGAATGTTTTCTTAATATCAACATTGTTCTTGAACTTCGGTGGAGACCTGGCCAGGCGTTGTCTGGTGAATTGGTTGTAGCCCACAAACAAAAATGTCATAGTTCTGGTTTCACAAGAGGTGTAATGTATATTTCATCCTGAACCAAAAGACTGGGCATATCTTAACTCGGCTAATTATGTTTGTTGAGGTCGATTTAATACTCAGATAAGCTATAGAACAGGGCCTTGTTTCTGTGCATGAAATTTTACAAGACACTCTCATTGATGCCTCAAGTGGTATTTAATATGTTTCATGTGAGATTGTGAATTACAAGATAATATAGGGAACAGGGTAAGGTGAAAACAATGCTCTATAAGTTCTACGTTTACCAAAAAAATTAAATTGTGTTTTTCATCATAAATAATAAAACTTATAGGTTCACACTAAACAAATACTACAAGTTAGTGTGATATGCAAATGAGAAAACGACTCATATTACTCTTTTTTATAAATTTAACCTTTGCGTAAACGGGTTTAAAAATTAAATACGACTATAATTATCCTTAACGGGAATATAAATGTCAAAATGAAAGCAATAGTTACTATGAAATGAAAATAAATAAACGAAATTGTACATATAGCAACGACTCATGTGATTCTGCAATAAAGTTTAAATAAAATATCCAGAAAAACATTTTTTCTAAACTTTATCAAAGGTCATTACTCGTGCTATTAAACACGGATAATGTCTATAACATGATATTAATATATAATTTATGCAACAACATCAACCTCAACAACATAACAATTATACAAAGTCAAATTATTTATCCAACAAATAATATTCAAAATATTAATCAATAATAATAAATAATGAAAATTTTATGTGAGACCTCTTGCGTGCAAGAGAATTATAACTGGTATTTGATAAAGGATAAAAGATTTGAGATGAATATAGAATTGATTTCGGAAAAAAGTATCCATCAACTCGGAGAGCTCAGAAGACAATTAGAGCACAAGGTGTCTCGGAGCCATAGGGCACGTGTTATAGCACTTTTTGACGCTACTTAAGCTTTTCCTCCTATAACTCATACCCTATAACTTAACTAAAAAACAATATCCGTCAATCACTCAAGTTATATGACACTCGCAGACCCTATAGTTTCTAAATTTTTTCATTTATTAAAATAAAACTCAAATTAAACTAAAATTAAAATTTCATCAATAAAATAAAAGATATAAAAAGTACATGCAATTAAAGAGAGACATAAAAGTAAAAGCACATGAACTAAACTAGTTTTGGAGAAAATATTTGGCTCGGATTTTCTTTTTGGCATCTTCGATAATATGCTTGCATACCGGATCCATCTCGTTGGTGTTGATTGCAAGCATCTTTAGGTCCTCGTTCCGTGTTTGAGATTTGATTAATTCCACTCTCGCCCTAGTCTCATTTCTCATTTCTTTCATCTTCGCCTCACGGTCTAAAACGAGTTGTTGTTGCATCATATCATGAAAAGCTTATTGTGAGTTGGAAGTGGCGGGTGAGTTTAAAGACCATTGACTTTTTGCCCTATGGTGTTCTTTGTCGTGCGGACTCGTCAAAGCATCATCTCCAAATAGCTTGGTATCTTTTTCGTTTGGTCGTCCTCGGGTTCTTCTTACATGTGACAAATCTGGATTCATCTATTTATGTATTCTTTCAAAAGATTCAAAGTTTTTTTATGAGGAAAAGCTTTCTTTTCGATGTCATAATACAAGAGGTCAACACACGTCGTCAAACTTCATTATTTTAACCACTAAGCCTCGCGGTTTGGTTAACAATCTCATTATACTTACGACTTTTCAGTTGATGGGAGTCCACTTTTCGGTCTAACATTTTTTGTTACGCGTCATGTACCCCTTGTTCGTAGCTTGTTCATTGTTTTCTGCAAGAATTTTATACCAAAACGTATCATTGTTTTTTTCGGATCATGTGTTCGGATCATCAGATACATGTAATCAACATTCTGCCAAAATTAACTCTTTGGTTTGATCCATGGCGTACGAGTTATTTTGGTTTTTTCTTTTCTTTTTCGCGAGGTTTTTTTCCGTTGTCTTTGCCTTTGTCACGTTTCTTGGGTACCGACAGCTTCGCGGCTACGAATTGTTAGGGTTGTGGGGATTGTTGTCCGGTCTATTGGTATTATTGTTAGGAAAATTTGGGTTGGTAGAGTAGTTAGGTTGGTTGGAGTTGTTGTCGGGAAATTTGGGATTGTTGGAATTGTTGTTGATGTTTGAATTGCTATAATAGTTGAAGTTGCTCGGGTGTAAATTGGTTGTAAAATGGGTTAAGTTTGAGGTAATGGAATTTGAAGATGGTAGTGTGTATGGATTAG
Organism: Chrysanthemum lavandulifolium; assembly: GCA_022545495.1. NCBI lineage: Eukaryota > Viridiplantae > Streptophyta > Magnoliopsida > Asterales > Asteraceae > Chrysanthemum > Chrysanthemum lavandulifolium. The sequence continues at coordinate 96,588,854 of CM040239.1, forward strand.
ATGAAGATGATGAGTTCAATATCTAACTTTCTGGGTTGGTGAGCATTTGATTGATCCATAAACATTGATCGAGATTCATTTTTGTAAGTTAGAAGTAGAAATAAAAATAAGTATTGTTGAGATGTGAAGGCAGAAATGTGTATAAAAATAGAAAATGTAAGGGGTTTTTAGATAATTTTTAAAGGGTAAATGCTTTTTTTTCATTTTTTTTTCAAAGAAACCGCTAGTAGCATGCATTTAACTTCTCTCAAATTTTTTTGAAAAACCCAATCCAATCGTTATAATTAAAAAAAAAAAAAAAAAAAAAAATAACTAACTCTGGTGGTGACAACACGGAGGGTTATAACACGAAAGGGGTGTCGGTCGGCGTCATAAGACGGCCGCTAGAGAGTTATAGCGCCTTATGGCTCCGGACACCGGGCTCTTAGCCTAAATTATACTCCATGCGTTCTAAATTAATATCATCTCTCATATTTCACAAAGGTTAATAAAAGTGAACTTTTTACAATATTAACTAATAAAATTTCATTATCAATCACTTCAAATTATTTTGATCGGTTGAAATTGAAAATATACGTTAATTCAAGACAACAAAAAATAGTGAAATAGACTCATATTTTGAGCATCATCAAATTGTAAGAAAGTGAAAGTACATTTTATTAAAAAAACCATATTACAATAACGATAAAAGAGTTTTTATTTTATTTTATTTATTTACTAGCTTATAAGACCCGTTGACACCGGGTTATTATTTAAAAAAATAGATAAATGAGATGATAATAAAAGTAATAAGATGAAAAAAGATGTTCCAAAAAGATGAAAAATTAGTATGTAAACAAAATAAAAAAAATAATGAAAGAAAACAAATAGTGAATCTGTTATTTATTAATATGAAGTCACAAGTAAAACATTTGTGTGAATTACAATAAACATGTAAAAAGCAGTTAAGTATCACATTAAGTGAGTATCCGAACATACCGTTGATAACCGATCAAAGACCGTGAAGAACCTCTTTATAGACTACATTTGTAGTAGTCTTCAATAAATTACTATCGGCATCAGAAACAACAACCTTCAACCATTTTTGCTTTTGACGCGTGAAAGAGCCACATATAATTGTCCGTGTGTGAAAACAGGACGTGGTAGGTATAAACGAACTTTCGAAAGTGATTGGCCTTGGCTCTTGTTATCGTCATGGCAAATGAAAATGACACAGGAAATTGTTTGCGCACGATATTGAGTGGTAAACGTTTATTTGATGGAGTAATTTTCAACCTTGGAAGTATAACCGTATTCCCAAAATGTGTTCCGTTAATTATTTTGGCTTGAATAAAAGTTCGTGTTAATTTAGTGACTTGAAGCCTTGTCCCATTACATAAACCTTGTGATTGATTAATGTTTCTCAGCAACATTATTGGGACACCCACCTTCAATGCAAGCCTATGGTTTGGAACACCCAAAAATTTTAATCCGTTGATAAATTCCGGTGAAAAAACGAATTGATCTATAGCACCACCACATTCATTTTATATATGTTGTCACAACTAAGATAAACCATTTCCTCACCAGGAAAGGTCTTAAGAAAATGATCGTTAATAGTGTCAACCACTTCATTGGTTGGAGCAAGAATGGCCTTTTCCTGGAAGTAGGACAGATCATGTATGTTATTCAAAAGGTTTTGGTAAGTGAAATGAATAACAAATTGTACCGAATCATCAGTTTCATGTATTAGAATATCTTCGGTATATCTATCAAAACCTCCGTCGTGTAGTCCTCCGGTCTCCCATATCCTACTTTCAATATCCAATCCATAAATTCCTTTATCTCGATTACATCTTGAGGCGTGATCCAACAATTAGGCGATCTTGGCGGTTAATTTTAAGACTTTGCGGTGATCCCACAAGTAGATCTGATTCTACTCATCATAAAGGAAGTAGATCAGGTTTCTTCATAAAAACAATCATCTAAAAATAACAATTCATCTAAAAATGCCAAATAAAAATTTAATATGTACTATATAGGAAGTAGATCCGGTTCGCTCATAAAAACAAACATTTAAAAATAACAATTCATCTAAAAATGCCAAATTTTAGTTTTTATATGGACCATATAAGAGTAGATCCAGGTTCGCATAAAAACAATCATCTAAAAATAAGAATTCATCTAAAAATGCCAAATAAAAGTTTAATATGAATATATAGGAAGTAGATCTGGTCTTGCTCATAAAAAAAAATCATCAAAAATAATGATTCATCTAAAAATGCCGCATAAAAGTTTATATGGACCATTTAGGATCCAATCATAACATCGAAAACAATCATCTAAAACAATCATATATGAAGTAGATCCAGTTCTTCTCATAAAAAACAATCATCTAAAAATTACAATTCATCTAAAAAATGCCAAATAAAAAATTTAATATGGACCATATACGAAGTAGATCAAGTTCTGCTCATAAAAAATAATCATCTAAAAAATAACAATTCATCTAAAAAAATGCTAAATTTTTACTTTTCATATGAACCATATAGTAGTAGATCAAGTTCTGCTCATAAAAAAACAATCATCTAAAAAATGCGAAATAAAAAGTTTAATATGGACCAAATAGAAGTAGATCCAGTTCTCATCAGAAAAAAATCATCTAAAAAATAACAATTCATCTAAAAAATGCCGCATAAAAAGATTATATGGACTATATAGGAAGTAGATCCAGTCCTGCTCATCGTAAACAATCATCTAAAACAATCATATTGAAAGTAGATCCAGTTCTATTCATAAAAAACAATCATCTAAAAAATAACAATTGATCTAAAAATGCTAAATAAAAATTTAATATGAATATATAGGAAGTAGATCCAGTTCGCTTCATCATAAAACAATTATCTAAAAATGCCAAATTTTAGTTTTATAAGGACTATATAGGAGTAGATCCAGGTTCTACTCATCAAAAACAATCATCTAAAAATAAGAATTCATCTAAAAATACAAAATAAAAGTTTAATATGGACTATATAAAAATTAGATGCGGTCCGCTTTCATAAAAAAATCAACTAAAAAATAACAATTCATCTAAAAATGCCGCATAAAAAGTTTATATGACCATATAGTAAGTATATCCATCTCTTAACATCGAACTAAAACAATCATCTAAAACAATCATATAGGAAGTAGATCAGGTTCGCTTATCTAAAACAATCATTTAAAAATAACAATACATCTAAAAGTGCCAAATAAAAAATTTAATATGAATATATATGAAGTAGATCAGGTCATAACATAAAAACAATTATAAAAAATGCAAATTTTTAGTTTTTATATGGACCATATAAGAAAGAGATCGTTCTCACTCATAAAAAACAATCATCTAAAAGATAAGAATTCATCTAAAAAATGTCAAATAAAAAGTTTAATATAGACCATATATGAAGTAGATCAAGTGCTGCTCATAAAAAAATATCATCTAAAAATAACAATTCATCTAAAAAATGCCGCATAAAAAGTTTATATGAACCATATAGGAAGTAGATCCAGTCCTGCTTATCGAACTAAAACAATCATATAGGAAGTAGATGCAGTTCTGCTCATAAAAAACAATCATCTAAAAAATGCCAAAGAAAAAGTTTAATATTTACCATATAAGAAGTAGATCCAAATCATATTCATCAAAAATATCTAAAAAATAAGAATTCATCTAAAATGCCAAATAAAAATTTAACCATATAGGAAGTAGATCGGGTTACGCTTCATAAAAAAAATTATCTAGAAAATAATAATTCATCTAAAAATTCCAAATATTAGTTTTTATATGAATATATAGGAGTAGATTCATTATCTTCATAAAAAGCAATCATCTAAAAATAAGAAATTATCTAAAAATTCCAAATAAAAAGTTTAATATAGACGATATAGGAAGTAAATCAGGTCACAGTGCATAAAAAAAGCATCTAAAATAACAATTCATCTAAAAATGCCGATAAAAAGTTTATATGGACAATTTAGGAAGTAGATCAAATTAACTTATCAAAAACAATCATATAGAAAGTAGATCAGGTTCTTCCTGCGAAAACAATTGTCTAAAAATAACAATTCATCTAAAAATGCAAAATTTTAGTTTTATATGGACCAGTATAAGTAGATCAGGTTCTGTCATAAAAACAATCATCTAAAAATTAAGAATTCATCTAAAAATGCCAAATAAAATGTTTAATATGGACCATATAAGAAGTAGATTGAGTCCTGCTCAAAAAAAAATCATCTGCCGCATAAAAAGTTTATATGGACTATATAGGAAGTAGATACAGTCCTACTCATCGAACTAAAACAATCATCTAAAACAATCATATAGGAAGTATATCCAGTTCTGCTCATAAAAAACAATCATATAAAAAATAACAATTCATCTAAAAATGCCAAATAAAATTTTTAATATGAACCATATAGGAAGTAGATCCAATTCTACTCATAAAAAACAATCATCTAAAAAATGCAAAATTTTTAGCTTTTATATGGACCATATAGTAGTAGATCAAGTTCTCGCTCATAAAAACAATCATCTAAAAATAAGAATTCATCTAAAAATGCGAAATAAAAGTTTAATATGACTTTATATAGAAAGTAGATCCAGGTCGCTAATAAAAAATATCATCTAAAAATAACAATTCATCTAAAAATGCCGCATAAAAGTTTATATGGACCATATAGGAAGTAGATCCAGTCCTGCTCACCGAACTAAAACAATCATATAGGAAGTAGATCCAGTTCTGCTCATCAAAAACAATCATCTAAAAAATAAGAATTCATCTAAAAAATGCAAAATTTTTAGTTTTTATATGGACCATATAGGAGTAGATCAATTTCTGCTCATAAAAAACAATCATCTAGAAAATAAGAATTCATCTAAAAAATGCCAAATAAAAAGTTTAACATGGACCATATAGGAAGTAGATCCAGTCCTGCTCATAAAAAAAAATCATCTAAAAAATAACAATTAATATAAAAAATGCCGCATAAAAAGTTTATATGGACCATATAGGAAGTAGATCCAGTCCTGCTTATCGAACTAAAACAATCATATAGGAAGCAGATCCAGTTCTACTCATAAAAACAATCATATAGGAAATAGATGCAGTTCTACTCATATTGGTTTTAACGATCTTAGTGCCTTCCGTTTTTCTTTGTCACGCTTTCTTTCTTTTCTTCTTCAAGTAGTTTAACCTACAAAATAAAAGAGCAATTCAACCCACTATATGTTGCCCACTAACTGGTAGATATAAAATTTCGAGTTTTCTTAGATATTTAGCAATGCAAATGTGTGGTTGAAAGTGAACCGCAATAAACGTTTTGCATCAATAACCAACATGTACATAATAAAAACATGCTTTCCCAAATATGCGATACAGAAAATTAGTGCAGGAAAATAATGTAAAAAAACATTATCCAAGAAATCACATACCAATTGCTTAACTGCTTAACACTAAAATAATTACATTTTGTAAATTGCAGTTAGCCACGTAGAGATAAGTTAAAATCATATCTATGCATCGTTACCTCCAATTTTGATGGTCTTGAAATGCAAATATATGTAGTGAGCGTTAATTAAGTAATAACCCAATGTCCATAACAATATATGAGAAGTTAGTGCAAATTCTCCATCAAGGCCTTCTAAGCTGTGGCAAACATTTAGCTACTGAGATTTACTGAATTGGTTTAAACTAATCAAAACAAATAGTAACAATCCAAATACATCCATAGTTGAAAGGTGGGGCTACTCTAAAAACCCGTGAAATTCATGGATATTTTAAAGAGACGTCATAGAAAATAATTTATAACGTGTGTTACGAAGCATGACATTACAAAGAATCACACTCGTATAAGCAATTGTAAATATAAAGTTGGTGCTAATGAAGCATGTCTTCTATCGTCCAACATTTACTAAAGCTCATGACTTGGATTATCAGTAGCACCCTACAACCAAAAGGTAAATATAAAAAACCTTATCAATTGGAGTCAATATGTACTCAAACTTAAAATTAACTCTTCACATATATTTATAGAACTTTAATATATACTAATTTGTATGAATTTGGTTACTCAAACTCAAAATCGACTCAAACTAACCACATTTTCTATTCCTATACTTAGGGTTATAGTTATGAACATGGAATGTGGATGTGCACTATCAGATTATACCTTCAACACCTGTAGTGATACATGATCAGGTTGTAGTGTTGGTGACGATTAACCCCATTCTTTACATGTGGTATGCACCAGATTCAGTTACATCACATATCTTTTCACCTATCCTGGTGTTTTGATAAGTTCCCTACACATAGGTCCATTATTAATCACCATCCGATAATTCAGGTCCTATTTTACTCGATTCCAAAACCTCATTACTTAATATTAGATTCATTGTTTGGTTCCACAAAGCTACATTTGACAGTATAATAACACAAAGTATGCGGTTTTGTAACATAATAGTGATTTGAGTTAAATTTAGTTGTAAAATTACTTTACATAGTTCTTTGTAATCGGTTTGGTCTTGTTTTATGTTGCTTTTTCTATTCTCTTCTGAATCTGAGGCTCCACCCGAATAGATGGCGTCACTCACTCATTCTTCTTGGTAGTACATTTTTTGATATGATTGCTGGTCTGAAAACAAACAACATTAAGAAATAAGTTATCTTGCATTCACTCATCGATCATCATTGTTTTAAGCTTATAACTATAAACCGAAAATGTATACCTGAGCTTAAACTCCATTGACAACTTTTATACTCGAACCGTTAAAGGGATTGTTAAAGATGTCCTTGAGAACAACTATTCCTTAGCACGACAACAGGACCAACATCGATGCTCTTTGATATCCTTATAGTGATATATAATTATGGTTAAAACTTATGTTTAGTGGTTACGCTTGCTATGATTAGGTCTCGCAAACTGTTTGAGCAGGCTATTGTTCGGAAACTATCAATGGTCCATTAGTTCTAACAATTAGGTACACTAAATATCAAGTAAGAAACTATCAATCCATTCGGAATTATAGTATATAACTGTCATATAAAAATGGTGTTCGGATATTAAGCTACTTGAATAACCTTACCTAAACACCCCCTAAGTTATGAAAATCCCCAAACACGCTAATAACCGGAACAACATATCCTAGTACGTCACAGTTGGCTCCATTTTAGCAAAATCTAATAATTAACCATACAACATCTTACGTGTACCTACACTTCCTTATAACCATTTGTCATTATAAACTAATCCTCTAATAATATAAAGTATACCAAATTTAAGAAAGTTAGAACCTAATCGGCATAAACGACATTAAAGTTTAACATGAAAAATTACCTTTTAGTGCGGTTTGTACATTTACCAAACAAACATATCTAGTTTTCCAACTCATTTGAATAGTTATAATATATCTAATTATGTTATATCGTGTCTACGGTCACAACGAGAAAAGTGTGTTTAAAACACGGTTTAATGAATTAATATTTGCCACTATTTTTAGGGTATATATGTCCTATATCAAAATTTAATACACCAATTCATTATATTAACTAATACTAATAAATCGAATAATGGGGTTACACGGTCATAGTTCTAACGTGTAACCAAATGCTTGCATCACGCTAAATCATTTTATATAAAAGGTGATAATATTATTGCATTCGTAACATTTATTATTGATAATATCTAATAAAGGTTAAAATGGAGTAATAGCCTATCGCAGTGAGATAGCGATCTTGTGTAACATAAAATTACCCGTCTTGACTCAAACCCAAAATGATGAGTCACTCGACCCATCGGTTTCACTACCCTTCAAATCAAAGTAAGAAAAAGATACTTACCTGTAACAACCTTTATTTGTGACTCCATTTTGATCCATAATGTTGTTCCACTGACATCCACAACACGACCCTGGTATTCTTTCCAGGGACCAACTGAATTTTGATGCATGTTTTAGACAAAGAATCTCTTCCTCTTCCTCCACCTATGTGCCTCCCACCAGCTACATTGTATCAAAAATGTTGATTAAAAGGATCCATAAAATCTAATATAGATAATAACTCAACTCATTGTAGTCGACTTTTCACAATCAAAATCATCTTTTCAAAGTTATCGAGAAATTTAGTTATTGGATCACTACTAAATGCGTCAAAAGTGTCACCTTTAATAAAATGGTACATTTATTGGAGCAATACCATATCATAATTTTTTAATAAATCTTTGAAATAGTAACCATATAACCAATATCTACCGACCACCTGCCACTCTATGGTAACATATATGCCTAAGAACCTACATAATTATTGCCTCAAAGTCAGCAACAAAATTCTTAACTATTAACAAAGAATATGATAATTTAATGCAGTGCATCACAAACTTAAATAAGCGTAGTTAGATTAAATTTCGAAAACAAAGAACCTCAAGCTTGATATCTAAGAAAGTGACAAATAGTAGTAAAAATGATCCCTTTGTATGTCCTTTGTTTCTGTTAGAATATGTTGTAGATAATAGGTTATTAAAAACCATGATGACAAAGAGATATATATATATATAAGGTTCAACCAATATTTTATTAGTTAGCTTACTTATTTCCACTACTTCTTTAATTAACGGATTTGTCAATGCGGCTCACTTCCAACTACCTTTTAGACACCCGTTTTATGAGATAGGGTTGATTGGACCCCGAGCAAGCTGCAAGCAACACATAGATACTGACACGTTAGACCAAACCAACAAATTTGTCCAATTGAGCATCACTACCGATAAACAGATTCGATATAAACTTCTTTGCAACTATCCTTGAAACCATCAAAGCTGGCAGTAACCAACTCAAACCCAAAATACAAAGAATTTCTATGATAACTAAATTAGTATTAGATTTGTCTGTTAGTTTCTAATATAAGTTAATTTCTACACTTATTTTGTTTAGACACTAATTATTAATAAGCAACCCCAAACACCCTCTTTATAATCAGAGTTGCATAAAATTGCAAAATTTTAAATGTATTTGACTTATAGCTAATTGATCATACATATAAAATATAACAAAATGGAAATGAAACAAACATTTGCATTGATAACCTAATCGATACTAAAATGAACAATATTTGAGACTAACGTGATACCTCATTTATCGATTTCATGATCATCTCTTGGAATTTATGTTTCAGCTGTGGAAATTTGAGTTCAGAAGGGCCACTTTCATATCCGATTTCCATGTCTTGTTCAAACGAATGCGATATGGAGTCCCTGTTATTTTGACTCTTGTTTTCAATGTTTGTCGCTTTCATATCTGGTAGCATTAATGCATTTAGAAAAAAACTGATAACATATACCAGTCTTTTATAAAAGTAAATTATTTGATATTACAACGATCATTAACTGAAATAACAAATTTCACAAATATTATTAATAATCATACTTTCCAGAGATTCCATTAGGACACCTTTCTTCCCAAAAAGCACAGTCTTGATCCATTTTCCAGGAGGCTTCACCAATTTATCACTTAAGAAGTTTTGATAAGCAATCCCAAATACCCTATATTCATATCACTTAAGCAGTTTTGATAAGCAATCCCATGATACATAGTACCAATCCCTTGTATTTATGTCGGATATGGTGCCCTCACAGGTGAAATGCACAGCCTGCATTCGTTAAAAATCGAAGATATAAGTCAATAAGCACGTATACTAATATATTTTTGAAAAAGTATCCAAAATAGCTTATAAAAGCACAAAAGAATATAAACCAATAGGCACTCTTGATCGTATAAGCACTAACCAAACACCCCCTAATTCAGGCATCAAACTTTAGTCGTTAAGAAAATTTTGAGCTTTTCTTCACTTCTTAAACTTTTAGACGTATTTGACTGCATTAACCAAAAACTAATTAAATTCAACTGAAACTATCCAGATCGTTAATTATACTAAGACACTCGAAGGCCAGTATTTCCATACGAAATATATTAATACCTTACCTACAATGGAATCCATTATGCCTACCCTGAATTTCCATAGGGTTGTACAACATGATCAGACAAACATGCTGCTTTATTATTCGTTACCAACAATGGCTATCCTACAAAAGGGAATACTTAAAGTTACACGTTAGTCCTACAAACTTAACCGACAATAAAACCTTAATCTTATTTGTAAATATGGATATATAAATTAATGTTAGGCGAACTCGTTGTAGAAACTCCAATAACAAATATACGTAACATTCATTTAAACAAATGAGATCAAACCAAGGCTGATTTTGATGAACAGAGCCACCATATTTGTAATAAGAAGAAATTGATTGGTAGTTGCTGCAAACAAAAGTGGTTGGATATTTCATCTTAAAGGCATCTAAATGTATACCTCAATTTGGATTCGTTGTTCTTTGCGGTGGGTGAGTCCTTTTTCGAAGTAGCCATCTCAACACGTAACTTTTCCAGTTTAGAGCTTTAGCGAGTCAACTATTTTCCATCGCTTGAAGATGCTCGTAGTTCTCTGCATGCCTCTTCTTCTCATGTTTAACAATAGTTACGAAGAAGTAAAATTGATGTTATTGCAATACCAAGTGTTAGGATAAATTGCAATAGCAAGTATTGTGAGCAACGGTCAACCCATCAAGAACTACATATCAAATAAACATACTCATCCTCAGTTAGATCATGTACCTTAACCCATTTGACATATCACGAAAAGAACTTAACCCAAAGTAATAACTATGAGTCAAAATCACAGCCTCTACTTTTACCTTAAGTGAGATGTCTCCTATGGGTGAAACAAATCAGGGGTTGCCCATAGTGTACTCAAATGCTTACAACCTCTTAAATCAAACACAATTGTATAAAATATCCCATGCTCTACTTAATTACTCTGCATCTTAGTAATATTACCTTGATTATTAATAGCTCTCTACGTGTTCCATTTGTATATAGAGTTACAAAGCCATCCTACATTTATAAAAGAAATAATTCCATCTTAAGAACATGCATAGCCAATAACTGAAAATTCTTGTTGTGATTAACAATTTGAAGTTACATAAAAGTATTCATGAAACCTATTTTTGTTCTCTAAATAATGCATAAGGTTAATAAAAAAAACTAATTACAGGCAATAAAACAATGGAAACACTATTATTTATGTCGGGGTGGGATTTGAACCCACGCCATTTCGCACGAGAACCTAAATAAAAACTAATCGACCTCCTATTCTTTGAATAGCGGCCGGTCAACATAAATAATAGGAGAATTACACATGAAACGTATTGCCTTCTTATCAAATATCCGACCTAGAACTGCCTTATAGCGATCTACCAAAATTGACGTCTCGCCTTTAAAATTGGTTTTTTTCCATTAATTAATGTATGTACTTATAAACAAAGAAAGCAATAACTACAAACACTTGAAACTGTGAGATATACTTTAGCTCTTTGATTAAAACAATCAATTAACTCATGTCTATCTCTTGCAAATGGCTGCTTATTTCAGGACCAATGAGATAATCAATACTATTATGCAAAAGATAAATGATTAAACAAATAAAAAAATCTTGATATCTACCGGTAAATAGTATCAGGTACATTTATTTCCAGCAGAAATGCTACCGTTTCGGGTCTTTCTTCCTATCGGGATATAGCAATCTGCCCACAAACCGCACCTACAATCACAACCATTACTACATTCACAAATTAATACCAAAGGTCTATTTTATTAAAGGTTTATTTTATTTCATGTTCATGTACCAGAGAGTAGCATCTCTTGTAGCAATAGTAAAACATCACCACATGAAACCCTTTCAGAACCCTTTCAATGCGGCTAAACTCGTGGGCGTTCTTCTTCTTGAAAGGTAACCGTGCCTCTTGCTTCACCAACCCGCAACAACCTTATACCAATATTTCATAAAAACTGAAAATGGCAAAATGAGCATGTAAATCATATAATACTGTAAACTATAGTTCAATAATGTATAGAAATAACGGGAAAAAAAATATGCCAACTGTTTCTCGTACCTGTAATTAATGAATCCTTTTTTGGAGTTCATTTATAGTCATACAAAGCCATAGACGTGTTCCATAAAAAGCAAGATCTCAAGCTCAAGAACCGCAGATATTTGGCACCTATATCTAATTTATATAGTCTCAAACTGATCAGTTGCTAAACTACTCAGACTAAATGGATTAACAATATAAAATATTATGAGCAACGTACCTTCTGATTTTGTAGCTGCATTCTGGTTCGACTGCATGTTGCAATGCAAATGATATCGACCACGATGCAACCATGAATTTCTTTTGCTGAATTTGCAACTCCTACCTCTTTTTTAACTCATTTCTCATCCTGTAAGCAAGAGTCTTGCATCGATAACTATCCGGTATGAACTTCTATTAGTATTATAATGTATATACTATACTGTGGAAGTATCTTCAAATGAACTTCTATTAGCATGAATCTGATAAATAATTAGCATTTAAACTTAGATTCTTATATATTACATATAAAGGTTAACAGGGTTACCATTGAACTGTTGAATCGACCATATTCACAAATCTCCAAATCCTAGATACTCCGCATGAGAACCACAAGGCAAGAAGATTAGAATTAACCACGGTAAAAATTACATACATAATATATGGTTACTAAAATTTTCATGGAAAACTTGCAAGTATATAGCTCTAGGAAGCATCTTTTTCGAATGTTGCAAACCCGCTAATTTAACAAATTCAATAGAGGATTCATCACGTGCACCAATCACAAATACATTTTATCAAACAGTTGGTGTGCATAAAAACACACATATAACATAAACTACAAATAATCATTTTCATCAATCCATATCATCTACTAACAATTAATATGCAAAATGAAAAAAGATAAAACTTTTCAAACTGTTTAATTTTCCCCAATCACATTCTACCTCCAAATATAAATTATAACATAATATACGAAATATATCAAGATGATTTCTCAAAAAATAGGGTTCGATTAAATATAAACATTAAAATTAATTCATCAAGTAATTCAAAGAAATTTCACAAGATATAATAAGAACTCTAAGGTTTCAAAAAATAATTGAATTCGAGATGTCAAGGTTTGACATTTTGAAGAAGTACGACTAATTATGCAAGAATATATTTCAATCACCAAATTTTCTATGGTTTCGCAAAAACAAAGACATCAAAACATGTATACTATAGGATTTAAATCAAAACCCTAAAAAAAGATGAGTAGATGCGAAAACTTACGAATGGGATGATGTATCAAATGATTGGATGTGTGTTTTTGAATCGTGCAACTCATTAAGATATGATATGAATGGTTGATTGATATGTTTTGACTTTTGATTTGGATCTGAAAATAGGATGAATTGTAACTGATTGGAAAATTAATGACTTTCCAAAAAGCAGAGGTGCTAAACGTAAGGAAGAAGTCTTAGGACCTCACGTGTTCCTGCACGTGATATATGTGGAGGGATGCATTGGGTGTTGTAAATTAGTGCTAAATATGGAAGTGTTTTTAATAATAAAATTTAATGCTGTGCTTTAGGAGGGTGGTACAGTATTTTCATATATTAGATAGTATAGATTTATTTTAAGAGCAATAAAGATAGGATTTTGAATAAAAGATAAGTGATTTGATATGAAAGATGAATACTAATTTAGGAATATCCGTTAATTAAGGTCATAAGGTGTAATCAATATCAGGAAACAAATTAAATTTTGGCGGAATAAAGGATTGTGTTTAACAAAGTTTTCAAAATGAATATAAAACCTAAAAATAACCCAACAACATACTCCGTATATAGTTATACACAACCATAAAACCCCAATTACGTATAAGCACACACGGTGCAAATACTCCGTACACCGTATCACAATGTTGCAGCGTTACCACCGCGTCTGCAACCACCACATTGTCACCACCATGCTCACACGATCTTCATCTCAAAGCCTAATACTAAGATCATTCCAAACATTTATGAGTCCTACCACTATCTTACAACCACAACCACAACCACAACCACAGTCCGTGCATGTACCTAGGTTGAATTCATCTATGTTTGCTACCGCGGCGCGTGAGTTCCACGCGTCAAGGCTGAATTCTGTACAGGAGAAGAAATGTACGCCTTCGGTGATGGATAAGTGGGAGGAGATGGATGTGGTGCCGGATGTTACGGATTACATTGATGGTAAATATGTTAAGTCTTCTATGTCCGTCCGGGCTTATTATTCGGATATCAGGTATAATAATCTGTATTTGAAATGTTTTTTAGATGGTGTGTTTTAGTCTTTGGGATTAATGTTTGTTAAGTGTGTTTCTTTTGCGTTTTGACTTTTGATACAACGGATAAGCTGTTTCTGTAGGAGATGCTTGTTTTTGCGCCAAAGACTAATTTTGAAAATAAGTTTGAAGCAACTTAGTTGACTCGGAAATAAGCAGTTAAGCTGTTCTAAAAAACCCTAATTATAAATAATTAGATTGAAGTGGTGCTCTCTCTAAACCGTCGCTGTAAAAATCAATGAGTAGATGTACAGTTTTTAACAATCTATCCCAAACATGTCCTTAACATCTTAAAGTTGCAGTGCTTGATTAGGAATATATATAAACCGTTTGTCTAGCTCATAGTTTTTTTTTTTCCCTTAGAACCGAAGTTTGTTAGCAACTCAAGCAAGAAACTAGGGTCATTGATAAAATCATTTCTAGGGTCATTGATAAAATCAATCCATGTTGGACTGATTTTCCTACTCCTATTTGAGATCCAAGAATGAGATAGCGTCATAACTATTCAATTTGATATTACTCTTTTACAAACATATATAGCAACTGTTTGGCTCTAATGTGAATTTCACTGTGTGATTGGTGTTAGTGTGAATGTGAAAAGTCTAGAGAAAAAGTACAGAGACAATTACGTAGGTGGAAACGGAGCATGCACTTATGTTGTATTGAGATTTGGCAACGCCAAGCCTCAGACTATAGTAAGTCTCTTTTGGTCATTCAATTAAAAGTTTATGTGACATGTCTACTTGCTCTGTATATAATTATGTGCATTAGTTGATTTGATACATTGAATTTTCTTTACAGGGTTTGGGTGCTATAACTTGCAGTGATGACATCAGCTATATGGTAGTTTTTGATTATGGGTCGGTTATCTTACTTAATGTTCGTGATCCTGAAATTAGTGAGCGTTTGAAAATTGTAAAAGACTCAAATGGTAAGACTGCGTCACCATATCCACCCGATTTGGACCTCATCCCCGAAAACCCCTTAGGCTAATGGTCTCTCGAACAGACACCCAGTGTGATATTTTACTCGAAGAAGAGGAAGATGGAAGTCAATTACTTTTGTGCATGTTTAAATGTGATTTAAGCTTTATTACTTAATCCACAAAAGTTGTCTCTGGGATGGGCTCGCTATATCGATGATTTACAATGTCATGTTTTAAAAACTTCCATGATGTTATTATATACGACACGTGCCTTTCACAATCCAATGAACAAGCTGTTTGGTTGATGTTATACATATTCCATCACTTACGTTACAAAAAAAAAATCTACAATGACATGAATAGCTAAACTTGTCACATACATGTTTGTATACCTCATTTTGGTCATCCAAGGTCAAATTATGGTTAGATTATAAGTATATTAACTCATGTTCCCCGTAACCATATTCAATTCTTCTGTACTGTTGAACAAGGCCGTCTCGTGGATTTCAGTGACTCCGTGCCATTACCACAAAAAGGCCCTCAAACACACACATAATATACATATGTATAAGTAGTGCATTGATTAATTAAGCTCGAGTCTCATATTATGTTCATATATATAATAGAAGTGCATAAAATTTGGTGGCCCTCGTCAAGCAGTGGCCCTGTACAATCGCACCTCTTACCCTCCCTTAAACCCGGCCCTGCTGTTGAAGACTTAAAAGTTATTGATTTATAGGTTCATTTATGCATTAACTAATAAAAATAGTGAATGCACAAAATTTTTAACTAACACCATGAAACGTTAACATGTACCACTACTACAAAAAAGGGCATAGAGCCCGGTTAAAAAGGTCAAAGAGCCCGGTTTTGCATGAGGGCACAAAGGTGGCTTGTGAATTAGCTTAGTCTGAACAACAGCATCAATTTAGCAATTTGGTACCTCCGAATTAGGTATATTAAACAAGTTAACTGAACAACAGCATCAATTGTAGCAATTTGGTACCTCCGAATTAGCTTAGTCTGTTGTTGGCTTGGTTGCGTAACGAAGGTGGCCTGTGAAGCCAATGGCGTACGACAGTAGCTAAGTGGTGGTGGTAAGCGGCGGTCAGGTTAGAGGGTTAGGGTTTGTGGAAGTGAAGAGGGAAAAACTTTAGGGTTTTGTTAAAGAAATGAAAACTGAGGAGGGAAATAATGCGTCTAATAAGATAAGTTTTTTCATTTCATTTTAAAGAACCGCCTAACTTCTATAATATTTTGGTTGAGCAGTTAGTGGAATAGAGCCCGATTTCGTTGTGGAAAACATGGCTCTAATGATTTTCAATACAAAGCCCGGTTTTGTTAAAGGGAACATGGCTCTATACAAGGAATAGAGCCCGGTGTTTAAGCAAAAAACACGGCTCTAACGTTATCCAACATAGAGCCCGATTTTGTAAGAAAAAACATGGCTTTATACCTTTTTTTCACAACTTGGAATCCTTTTAGAGCCCGGTTTTCACAACTAGTAATTATGCACGAGTTTTTACATAAATTTTTTGATTACTTATTAATATCAATTAAAATTTTGTAAAGATTTTTATTGGATTAAAGATATAACTTTCTCTAACTGACATGATGTTTAAGTTGATGGTAGTATTCAAATTTAACTATTGATGTCATGTTGACCACAATATGTGAGTTTAATAGCACATAATAACCGTTGATAAATTTAAAATATAAATTTCAGAGTGTTTTTCGGGCTATCCTTAGGCTATGCACAGTCGTGACCAGACACGATCATGTCACATCAGCTTTCTCTCTCCGATAACCTGACGACGACCAAGTTGCCACAGTGGCTACCAAGGTTTTTGTTGTTCCCTATTCACTATCTTAAAAACAATTAAAGTATTTAAAACAAGATAATAATGAATCTATGACTAAAAAGATATAAGTAAAATTAATTTTCAACTTAATATTCTTTATTAGAAATGAATCAAACAAGAATACATTACCCAAGTACTTGCGAATAGTACTTGGGATTGAAATGACAAAGGTTGGTGACTCCTCTCTAAGCTCGGGCTAAGTCTCGAGCACAACTAAAGAACCCACCGAGCTATCTCGTGATTAAGTTGTATTGGAGGATTGAAAAGATGGCTCATGCTGTATGTGTGTTTTTGCAATTCACAAGCTTAATCTTTTACTCCATCTCTTATGCTATTTATATAAGTATGAGTTTTAACTCTTTCCTAAGTGACAACCGACATCTTACAAAGACAAAATATCGATGTATTTTGCCTCTTTACAAAGACTATTTTAGGTAAGAGACAAGACTGCTTTCCTAAGGTCGTTGATGACACCGAGCCCGATCTTTTACCATTAGGAAAGTTGACTTTGGTTGATAAGGACTTCGCCTTATCTCGATTCAAATTTATCCTCCTTGTCCCGCCATTCTTCTCTTCATATCCTTGATCTTCTACTTGGTTGTCTTCGATGTAAGTAGTTGGAGAGAGTCTTAGGGATTCGATGAGTTATTGTCATCACTCACCGAATCCACCATCTTCTTCTTGACTCGTCCTTCACCCATTAAGTTCCGCCATCGAGTGGAAAGACTTCTTCTTCGCCTCATCTTGAGTATCCTCGAAGATGACTCACCGAGACTATGCACTCAATGACACGTTAGTGTTTAACGGTCTAAACACTTGGGCTATTTTCTATTCAAATCCTAGATTAAGGGTTTGGGTATTCTTGAACCAACAGTCTCCCTATTTGGATATACAAATAGCCTAAGTGTTTGATCATTGTAAGTGAGCAAATGGATTCTTCTTACACTGAATGTACTAATGAATACAATAAGGAACACTGAGTATTTTAACAAAACATACATCTTTTATTGATCACATTACATGGTTCCTATCAATAGTACAAAAAGATAAAGCAAAATGATGTCAGTCAAGATGGATTCCCAGTGCTTCAAGTTTAGGCTTCTTCTTAAGGAGTGCTTCTTTGTCAGTGTGCTCTTTCAACTTCTTATTCAAGTCTTTGCAGAACCTGATATTTTCAGGGGTGTTGATTTGAGAGGCCACAGGTATGTAACCTGCCATGGTTCCTACCCCTGCAAGATCAATATCACTCCATCTTTGGAAAGTTGGGTTTCCGTAGACATCAATGAAAAATAGCCCTCTTTCAGGCTTTTCAATCACCAGACAGTTCACGAACTTTACACCTTCAGGCAGATCCCTATTACATTCCGGTCCGTGTACTTTAATTTCAGTCGAACTCAACTCTTTTCCTTTTGCCGGTGGATGATTGTGGTTGAGATCCTTTAGGTCTCATAGGTTGGTCAATCCCGGTTGCACCGGTGCTTGCCTCGATCTTTCATACCTCTTATTGAGCATTTTCATCGCTCCTTAACCACCGCATTTCTTTTTGTCTCTATGATTGGACCAAGCTCATCGAGTTCGATGATCCCAAAATCGGTGAAGGTTAAGGATCATGAACCTCGAAATGTCTCTTATCATCCCCCGTATACATTCATTGCCGTGGTTTGGAATTGGGGATGATTTTGACATCGATGATCTTTTCGGTAGCCTTGGCTTGTCATTGTCCGCTTGTAATGCTCAATTTCGCTTTGCACGAGGGCTTCAACTTTCTTCTTCTTTGCTTCCAACCTGTTTTCTCATTTCACCATCCGCACTGAGCATCCTTGAACTTTTGTCCCGCCTCGACCTTTTGAGTTTCTTTGGATCTATTCCCATGTTCTCGCCTTCAACACTACCTTTGCGGTGCTTCTCTATTCTTCTTATCTTCCTCGACTTGTTCCAATCTCCTTTCTTCTTTAGCAAGGTATTTACTTAGTCGTTGAGGTGTGAGAAGGTATTCAAAGTCGCCGATTTTGTAGGGAATCTTCTCGTGCTCGGGAGTTGTCATTATGCCTTTCCTTTGTCCCGGCACGAGGAAGATGATGCAACCAAAGGTGGTGTTGTTGTCACGATTGGTGTTGTGACTATCGTTGTTGTTGTTGTTGATGTTGGTGGTGGGATTGATGAGATGGGTATTGGCCGAGGCAGTGGTGATGATGATAATGGAGTCAGCAGATCTCGGTGGTGTTGGCTCCCCTCGGTGTGAGAGAAGTCTCTTGATGCTTCTCCCCTCAACTGCTGCGATAACGTCGGTGAGAGCAAGAGTTAGGCCGACACCTGGGGAGCTTGGGGCTTGACCTTTGAGGGCTTGGTAGATTTCAAGAATCATAGCCTTGATATCGATGTATCTTTTGGAGACCGGTGACCTTTGTTTCCAGATTAGCTGAGAGAGTTCCAAGGCTGTCATCCTAGGCCCAAGATTCCACGCCATTGATGAGGAAGCCTTAGCCATATTGGTCACCTGAGCATCCAAGGAGCCCAGTGTTGTCTGAAGAGACTGAACCGAAGATTAAAGACCCTAAACATTTGTAGACTTCAGCATGTTGATAAGTTCAAGAAGGCTCGAGGAATTCTTCAAGTAATCCTCGAGAGCCTCCAAAGACTTTTGAGTCGAGTGTTGGGTCTTCTGATCGATTCCCCGATTTCATCAATCTTGGTCCCACAACCCCGAAGGTGTTTGAGAAATTTAGCCAAGTTATCGTCCAATCTGTGAAGTTGCTCATACATAAGATCTCTGTGTTCATCAGTGTTGGCATTGAAGGTGAGCACATCGACGAAGATCGCGATAACGGCAAGCAGACTCAGTATGATGATCCCACATTTGGTCAGTGACCCCAGAGTATATCTTCCTTGAGGCTTTGGTGATCCACATGACTAGATGCCGTTCAGTGATTAGAAGAATGTTATCATAGCGGCTAAATTCACCAGAACTGGATGATGAGGAGTCCGAGTCATTGTTTTCAGGTTGAATTGGTGACTCAGTATGCTCCTTTGGATCAGGCTGAGGTTCTTGTTCAGATTGAACCTCGGCGTCCACTTTTTCCCCTACTGATAAGATTACATCTTCACTTTCAGCATGTTCATCATCAGAAAAAAGTATCCCAGTAACATCGACCATAGTTAACAAAGTGGGGTGATGGGTTCCGTATCGATGGGTGGTTTTAATCCTCCGAGTCTTTGTCCCCTTGACCCCTCGGACAACGGTGGGCGTTTCTGCCTTCTCCGGAGTTAGGATTGGTTTTGGGTTCAGATCGGCGGGTTGTTCCTTTCCTCCCGAGTCTTTGTCCCCGAGACCCCGAGACACGATGGGTTTTTCCCAAGACCTTTAGCGTAGTCGATGAGTGATATCTCTATCGGGGTTGTTTGATTCCCTTTGAGTCTTTGGGATCATTCAAAGTGCCCTCGGACAAAGGCTTTGATTTGCTAATGTCATCCTTGGGCGAAGTGGAAGTTCTCCACCACTGGTCAGATGTCTCCTACGGATCTTGGGAGTAGTAGTTGGGACCAAGGGCACCGATTGTGATGTATCGGTGTCCTTCGTTGTCACCGTGGTGGATGATGATTGGTCTCCGTGGGTGTCTGTTCGGTCTTAGGTCTTCTTTGCCTTTTGGCGGTGCTCCGAAGCCTCGGGGCCCCGAGACTTGGGTTTGGTCTTAGTCCCAATCGAGACTTCCCTTTCTCTTTTAGGAGCGGGGTTTGGAGACATCAATCCCTCGATTGTTTACAAGAATCATATGGGCCGTCAATACTATATCGATGACTTGGGATGGGTCCTTTGAAAGTTTGAATGACTCGGGATACCGGTAAAGCACCAAAATTTTCTTCACGAGGGTAATTGCAACCCAAGAACACTTGCAAGCATGAGACAAACCTAGGATACGAAATGTATTTCGTCCTAGTTTTGCTCAAGAGCTTGGTTACTGAGATCACCTGTAAATGATCTCCCAATGTCGACATTGACCCCATGCATCAAACAAGATGCCATCATCAATCGAATAGAGTTAACTTGTTCGGTTGATGAGTGGTTCCACCGAGAACCCGAATCACAAATGTGAGCAGGATCTTCCAAGCCATGGGAAAAGAGTTTTTGGTGACTGGGGTCTTGTCCAAAAATTTTGGATCCAAAACTATTTGTTTTAACCCATCCTTCACTGTGGTGGGTTCATGATGGGCGACATAAACGCCCTTGTTGTAGTCTAAGCCTGTTGAGGTGCAAAAGGTTTTGTAATCCAGGGTGACTGATCTTTGCCCATTAAACAGACTGAACTTAATGAGATACTCCCTGAGTGGTCTTAGGTCTGTCTCATTAGTTGCGGGTGTCGGGTCATAGGCCACTGCAGTAGCCCAAAACTCCGTGAGGAGATTTTGGTATACAATTGAGGACATTGAACAAAGGCCTTTTTCAAAGGCGCTTATATAAAATTTCATAATGTCCTTGTAGGTCGGGACGGTTTGAGGATATTCAAATTGCCTATGACATTATTGGTTTTAAATTCAACATTTGTAAGATCCCTACCCAATCGAGGTGCAAACTAGAGAGATTGTGTTTTAGCCATTGCCATTAGAAAATAATTTTTAGGGTTTTGAAAGAAAGTTTGAGCTAGAACAATCAAAGAGTGTTAAATCTCTCAAGTTTGTGATGAAAAACTTTTTGTAAATGTTTACAGAGGAGGTTTTTCAGAAAAAGATTTTAAGAACACAAAGATTTCTGGGTTTGAAAAAGATTTTGACAGAGTTATGTTAGCAGAAATCTTTTGTGTGTGTTATAAGGATTTTATGAGGGGTATTTATAGGGTGTTGAGAGGGGTTGTTTGTGCATACTTGTGGATTTGTAAAGTCGTTTTTGAAAATGTTTTGAATTTCCACATTTAATGCCACCCTCCACTACCCGCAAAGACAAAATCCCGTTTTCAAGGAAAGCAGATGCGGTGTGCGAAAAGTGCACTTTGCGATAATAAAATATCCACAGGATATTTTATGTGAGGAGGCATTTAATGCCAAGTGGGATGAGGTGAGTATGAGGGACCCCTGACAGTAAGATACAAAGACATATACTCTTATATTTAATTGGTGTGATTTCCAACCTATGACATTTAAGTAACTAATACTTGATGCATTTAGTTACTCATTCAATGCTTGATATCTAAAGTCGGGGTCCCTAAATGAGTCTTACTCACTCAAAATGAGATGGTTGTTTATGGGTTTCGCTTAGGGAGGAGGAACCATTTAAGAGAAAACTTATCGAGATTGGTTTTCGACACCGACTTTCAAGGTCAAGCATTCCCAATTCAACTTTTCGTCTCCAAGGTAGGTTCATCCAAGGGTTTGGTGAAGATATCGAAAGTTGATATTCGATAGGGATGAAATGGAGTTCTATGTCTCCTTTCATTATGTGGTCCCCGATGAAGTGATATATGATATCAATGTGTTTGGTTCTTTGATGAAGGACAAGATTGTTGGAGATTGCAATGGCACCGGTGTTGTCACAGGAAGATGGGTACCATTTTGTAATGGATGTCATAGTCAATGAGTTGACTTTTCATCTATAAAACATTGGCACAACATCCTGCAAATGACCACATACTCGCCTTCAAAGACATAGCAACCGATTGTTGCTTTTAGCACTCCAACAAACCGCTTTTCCTCGAAGAAATTGACAGACCACGAGGTATTGTCACACCCCAAATTACCTGCTTTACAATGAATGGAATACCTTGGGAGGACTGTCATAGCATCCAAGTTACTGTTATATCGAAGCGACCTAAAGTGTCGTTTTGAAAATATCGTTTGATTCAGTAAAATAATTAGAGTTTACAAAACATAGGTCCCAAAAGATTTCCAAGGTACCAAAATAAGTTTGTTACAATCAAACGATAGTTAAGTGCATAAAATATAGGTGAGACGCGTCGACACCGCGACTCTATGATAAGTCCACATGCATGCCATAAAGTGAATGCCTTAGATACCTGAGATAAAACATGCTAAAAGTGTCAACACAATGGTTGAGTGAGTTCAAAGAGTTTGGTTAACAAGTAAAGCTTTTAAAGAGCGTTTATGCAACAAAGGAAAAGTTTTTGGTCATTTAGAATAGTCCACAAAGCAAAGGCATTGTAAATCCACTCAGTTCCAAGTTCCGCCCATACAAACTTGCAACCTGTGTGTTCACAACCCACTGCCAAAATATGTCTAGTTTATGTTCAAGCACATGTGGTCAAATGAGTTCACAAAGCAAAGGCATTGTAAATCCACTCAGTTCCAAGCTCCGCCCATACAAAACTTGCAACCTGTGTGTTCACAACCCACTGCCAAAAGTAGTATGTCTAAGAGTTAAGTGTACGATGTCATAATAGTTCACAATATAGCACCACATATATAATAATTCAGGGATGCTCCGAACATGGGAGACTTTGCACTGCTCCAACAAGGGAGACTCCTTTGTCACTCGACCACCTAGGCGAGAATTATTGAGAACACTCCACAATTAAGGCGAGAATTATTGAGAACACTCCACCGACAAGGCGAGAATTATTGTGAACACTCCACCGACAAGCGAGAATTATAGTGATGCTCCAACAAGGAGACTTTATAGGGATGCTCCGAACAAGGGAGACTTTATAGTGATGCTCGATCATGGGAGACTTTAGGTCAAGGTCATAACACGTACGGTTCAATAAGTTCAAACAAGTCATAAGTTTGTATTTAAGTTCAAGGGTTCCATTCAAAAGTTCGTAATTAAGTTCAAGTGTTTAAGTCGAGTTCAAAAGTTCAAAACAGTAAAAGAGCTCAAAACATGTCAAAAGGTTCAAAATAGTCAAAGGGATCAATATTATGTCAAACAAGTTCAAAATAGTCAAATGGTTTATTATAAAGTCAAACAAGTTCAAAATGGTCAAAGGTTCAATATTACGTCAAACATGTTCAAAATAGTCAAAGGTTCAATATTAAGTTAAAAGAGATTAATTATATGTCAAAATGTTTTAAATCAAGTTAAAGTGTTCAAATATATATGTCGAATGGCTCAAAATCACGGAAAATGGTTCAAATAATAGTGTTCGTAACATAGTGATCAATTTAGTTCGGGCACAATCTAATTACTAGCATAAGTAGTGAATCAAAAGGGTAACAAGTTCATGATAGTTCAAAAAATATAGTTTATGTTCATGTAAGTGTAAAGTAAAAGCATGAAGTTGAGCATGTACCTCCCCCGAAGAGTTTATAAAAACAATTAAACGAGTAAAAGTGGGGCTACGAACTCACCTGTTGCAATAGTTATGATGACAAAGTGGA
This sequence comes from Chrysanthemum lavandulifolium, assembly GCA_022545495.1. Classification (NCBI taxonomy): domain Eukaryota; kingdom Viridiplantae; phylum Streptophyta; class Magnoliopsida; order Asterales; family Asteraceae; genus Chrysanthemum; species Chrysanthemum lavandulifolium. The sequence goes on from CM040239.1 coordinate 96,613,248, forward strand.
TGCACAGAAATGAGACGCAACTCTCTAACCGCGACCTATTATGAATGATATGTTCTAATGTAAATCATGAAACAATGTCGTGCATGCAAACTCATATGATATCCATACCACTTGTACATTTTGAAAATAATGTTTATCAACGAAATATATGTTTATGACATCTCGTCATATTATAAAATACTTTACAAGTATTTACATTGAAACAACCTCCTACGATAGTCGTTTTGTGGTTTATTATGAAATTATAACTTTTCGTCGTAAAACAATGTCATTTGACAATTTCATGAAAGTGACTAAACGGCCTCGAAAAGCTAGTCGTAAAATGGTGCACATCGAGTGTTTAGGAAACAAACTCAACGGTTTTGGAAAGCTTGTAGCATTATCACAAAGTTTTAGCATTTAAGTTTTTATCATAGAGGTCTCGATCATGGAGAAAATATAGGTAAAGTAGGGTACTTGTATCCAAAATATTGTTTAAGGGTGGTTTTCGCAACGCGTTTGTGTGACCGTATTTTACTCGTTACAACTCCGTTTGACGAACGGTTGGACATTTTGAAAAATAGGCTAGGCGAACTTACTTTTACTAGAAGACATCTTTTTATAAAAATCACTCCATCAATGTTAAAAACGACCCTCAACATGGTCATTCGCGGCCGTAATGTTTGTCTATTAGAAAATATATAGTTATACTTATATAAAATAGTTACGGCAACCTTGTTTAAATGCGTGTAATTTAATCGTTACAAGTCCGTTTTCTACGTTTTATATGTCCCTAGCTTCGTGTTAAAGTATACTAATATATTTTTGATAAATCGACACATTTTATAGCGCTTAAGACTCATTTTTGACTCGTAAAAAGTTAAAACAATATGCTGAATTTTCTGAATTTTATAGTTTTCGTCGTCAAATTTGAAAATATCATAACTTCTTCGTTATAACTCCGTTTTAACCCGTTCAAGTGACCACGTTTTCGTTTTAAAGTATATTTTCTAAATATCTAGTCCAAAATTTTTTACCTACTGTCGAGAATTCTAGAATTTAAAAATATTATCAGACATCTAAATAAAGTTGTCGAAATGAGTTTTTCTCGCGCAAAACCTATTCTAACCAATTCAAACCAACGCCGAAGCTATTCTAATCCTACCATACACCTTCTTAGGGTGTCATGGGTTCCTAGACATCATCAAAATGATATGTTTCAAGGATAATTACAGGATGATATATATATATATATATATATATATATATATATATATATATAAATTAATAGAACTTAAAAACAAATAAAGTGGTATAGATAATCACATAACTTGCTTGTTTTTCTCAAGCATGATACAAATGACCAAAGTATGAATATGAAAAATAAATATGATCATGAAATGCTTACTAGTTAATTGATGAGGTTTAATGAACAAGGGTTTATCCTAATTACCCTAGGTTTTTATTTCAAAACCTTGATTAAGAGTATGCTAGTGTGAATATTTTAGCTTGATCTTTGAAAAACTTTGCTTTCTTCTTGTTCTTGAGTATGACCGCCATAGGAAAAGATGAGAGGATTTTGAAAGTATTTCACCTCTAATATGTGTAATTGTATGTTTTTTAATAATATTTGCATAATACTAATAAATAATCAATTAGGTGTGTAGGTGTCAACTTTTAGTCAAGATATTTTGCAAATTTAGTGACAAGAAAAAGGGATGTCGGCAGGGGAAGGGTAAATAGGTTATGTAATTTTTTTTTGTCTAAACATATATAAGTGTAAGTATATTGTGTATATTTGGCACATGTAATTAATTATTTAGTGTAGCGTTAGCTAGAAATAAATTTTAACGAAACAAAATAAAATATATCGGAGTCGTAAAAATTATAAAAATACATTTCTTACAAAAATTTAGTGAAATAATAATTATCGAGTAATATTTACGAAAACCGTCGTAATTATTCATATATAACAATTTATATACGAAATAAATTTAAAACACCGGGTAAACTAATAATATAATTTTATGGTCTTAAATTGAGTATAAAAATATATCGGGATAAGTTTTGGGAAGTGTCGGATCAATTGTTCAAAATAAATGATCGACGCGATAGCGTTTATTTAATAAGAAAAATATACGTTAATGAAATATAAATTTTTCTCCGGGAATGAATAGTAAAATTTGAAAAATGACCGGAAATTGAGAATTGTGACATTCTTCCCATGTCAGAGGAATCACGTCCTCGTGATTCAATTAATGATAACTATAGTCCGATCCTCGACAAGGGTTCTAAAAATTCATGCTCGTGTATAGTCTAAATGATCATGTCAATGCTCATGCATATATCGTGACTATATCTCATTCTAAAGACATGCTCTCTTATGGTTAGGTTTGATGAGGCAAGCTTTCCCATTCCCGAGCAAAACCCTCAAAAGATATTTAGGTAACCGATTTTTACTTAATCCCACAACTCATCAAACAAGAACGTCATACGATTAGGCTAAATCGGTTTAGGTAACAACTTGTTTCTAGCTTGATCTTTGCAACTCATCAAACAAGAAGCATCACTCGGATCAAACTGAAACAAGTGGTTTGAAGAAAATCTTTTGAAAATTTGGCTCGATTACGGAATTGCTTACACATATGAGACTACTACTCCCTTCATTGCATGATTCTTCCTAAATTAGACATAGGTGATCAGGCTATGTATAATTTAGGAGTAACTATGCAATGCTTGGACTAATCGACTCATATGATGTTTGGTGTTGAGTCATAAACCCGCATGTATAATGAGTATGCACTTATAATGATATGATGAGATGCTATGATGATGTAGTTATAGTCTAGGGTCAATGATGCAACCTAGTTCTCTATAACCGATGCTCTGATACCAATCTGTCACACCCCCAAATTACCTGGTTTACAACTCATCAAACAAGAACTGTCATACGATTAAGGCTAAATCGGTTTAGTAACAACTTGTTTCTAGCTTGATCTTTGCAACTCATCAAACAAGAATCGTCACCGGATCAAACCGGAAACAAGTGGTTTGAAGAAAATCTTTTGAAAATTTGGCTCGATTACGGAATTGCTTACACATATGAGACTACTACTCCCTTCATTGCATGATTCTTCCTAAATTAGACATAGGTGATCAGGCTATGTATAATTTAGGAGTAACTATGCAATGCTTGGACTAATCGACTCATATGATGTTTGGTGTTGAGTCATAAACCCGCATGTATAATGAGTATGCACTTATAATGATATGATGAGATGCTATGATGATGTAGTTATAGTCTAGGGTCAATGATGCAACCTAGTTCTCTATAACCGATGCTCGATACCAATCATCACACCCCAAATTACCCGCTTTACAACGGAATGGAATACCTTGGGAGGACTGTCATAGCATCAAAGTTACATTATATCGAGCGACCTAAAGTGTCGTTTGAAAATATCGTTTGATTCAAGAAATAATTAGAGTTTACAAAACATAGGTCCCAAAAGATTTCCAAGGTACCAAAATAAGTTTGTTACAATCAAACGATAGTTAAGTGCATAAAATATAGGTGAGACGTGTCGACACCGCGACTCTATGATAAGTCCACATGCATGCCATGAAGTGAATGCCTTAGATACCTGAGATAAAACATGCTAAAAGTGTCAACACAATGGTTGAGTGAGTTCATAGAGTTTGGTTAACAAGTAAAGCTTTTAAAGAGCGTTCATGCAACAAAGGCAAAGTTTTTGGTCATTTAGAATAGTCCACAAAGCAAAGGCATTGTAAATCCACTCGCCCAAGTTCCGCCCATACAAACTTGCAACCTGTGTGTTCACAACCCACTGCCAAAATATGTCTAGTTTATGTTCAAGCACATGTGGTCAAATGAGTTCACAAAGCAAAGGCATTGTAAATCCACTCAGTTCCAAGCTCCGCCCATACAAAACTTGCAACCTGTGTTCACAACCCACTGCCAAAAGTAGTATGTCTAAGAGTTAAGTGTACGATGTCATAATAGTTCACAATATAGCACCACGTATATAATAATTCATGGATGCTCCGAACATGGGAGACTTTGCGCTGCTCCAACAAGGGAGACTCCTTTGTCACTCGACCACCTAGGCGAGAATTATTGAGAACACTCCACCATTAAGGTGAGAATTATTGAGAACACTCCACCGACAAGGCGAGAATTATTGTGAACACTCCACCGACAAGGCGAGAATTATAGTGATGCTCCGAACAAGGGAGACTTTATAGGGATGCTCCGAACAAGGGAGACTTTATAGTGATGCTCCGATCATGGGAGACTTTAGGTCAAGGTCATAACACGTACGGTTCAATAAGTTCAAACAAGTCATAAGTTTGTATTTAAGTTCAAGGGTTCCATTCAAAAGTTCGTAATTAAGTTCAAGTGTTTAAGTCGAGTTCAAAAGTTCAAAACAGTAAAAGAGCTCAAAACATGTCAAAAGGTTTAAAATAGTCAAAGGGATCAATATTATGTCAAACAAGTTCAAAATAGTCAAATGGTTCATTATAAAGTCAAACAAGTTCAAAATGGTCAAAGGTTCAATATTACGTCAAACATGTTCAAAATAGTCAAAGGTTCAATATTAAGTTAAAAGAGATTAATTATATGTCAAAATGTTTTAAATCAAGTTAAAGTGTTCAAATATATATGTCGAAGGGCTCAAAATCACGGAAAATGGTTCAAATAATAGTGTTCGTAACATAGTGATCAACTTAGTTCGGGCACAATCTAATTACTAGCATAAGTAGTGAATCAAAAGGGTAACAAGTTCATGATAGTTCAAACAATATAGTTTAAGTTCATGTAAGTGTAAAGTAAAAGCATGAAGTTGAGCATGTACCTCCCACGAAGAGTTTATAAAAACAATTAAACGAGTAAAAGTGGGGCTACGAACTCACTGTTGCAATAGTTATGATGACAAAGTGGATGCACGTAAATGAGACGCAACTCTCTAACATGACCTATTATGAATGATATGTTCTAATGTAAATCATGAAACAATGTCGTGCATGCAAACTCATATGATATCCATACCACTTGTACATTTTGAAAATAATGTTTATCATCGAAATATATGTTTATGACATCTCGTCATATTATAAAATACTTTACAAGTATTTACGTTGAAACAACCTCCTACGATAGTCGTTTTGTGATTTATTATGAAATTATAACTTTTCGTCGTAAAACAATGTCATTTGACAATTTCATGAAAGTGACTAAACGGCCTCGAAAAGCTAGTCGTAAAATGGTGCACATCGAGTGTTTAGGAAACAAACTCAACGGTTTTGGAAAGCTTGTAGCATTATCTCAAAGTTTTAGCATTTAAGTTTTTATCATAGAGGTCTCGATCATGGAGAAAAATATAGGTAAAGTAGGGTACTTGTATCCAAAATATTGTTTAAGGGTGGTTTTCGGCAACGTTTGTGTGACCGTATTTTACTCGTTACAACTCCGTTTGACGAACGGTTGGACATTTTGAAAAATAGGCTAGGCGAACTTACTTTTACTAGAAGACATCTTTTTATAAAAAGCACTCCATCAATGTTAAAAACGACCCTCAACATGGTCATTCGCGGCCGTAATGTTTGTCTATTAGAAAATATATAGTTATACTTATATAAAATAGTTACGGCAACCTTGTTTAAACGCGTGTAATTTAATCGTTACAAGTCCGTTTTCTACGTTTTATATGTCCTTAGCTTCGTGTTAAAGTATACTAATATATTTTTGATAAATCGACACATTTTATAGCGCTTAAGACTCATTTTTGACTCGTAAAAAGTTAAAACAATATGCTGAATTTTCTGAATTTTTTAGTTTTCGTCGTCAAATTTGAAAATATCATAACTTCTTCGTTATAACTCCGTTTTAACCCGTTCAAGCGACCACGTTTTCGTTTTAAAGTATATTTTCTAAATATCTAGTCCAAAAATTTTTATCTACTGTCGAGAATTCTAGAATTTAAAAATATGATCAGACATCTAAATAAAGTTGTCGAAATGAGTTTTTCTCGCGCAAAACCTATTCTAACCAATTCAAACCAACGCCGAAGCTATTCTATTCCTACCATACACCTTCTTAGGGTGTCATGGGTTCCTAGACATCATAAAAATTGATATGTTTCAAGGGATAATTACAGATGATATATATATATATATATATATATATATATATATATATTAATAGAACTTAAAAAAAATAAAGTGGTATAGATAATCACATAACTTGCTTGTTTTTCTCAAGCATGATACAAATGACCAAAGTATGAATATGAAAAATAAATATGATCATGAAATGCTTACTAGTTAATTGATGAGGTTTAATGAACAAGGGTTTATCCTAATTACCCTAGGTTTTTATTTCAAAACCTTGATTAAGAGTATGCTAGTGTGAATATTTTAGCTTGATCTTTGAAAAACTTTGCTTTCTTCTTGTTCTTGAGTATGACCGGCCATAGGAAAAAGATGAGAGGATTTTGAAAGTATTTCACCTCTAATATGTGTAATTGTATGTTTTTTTTTTTCAATAATATTTGCATAATACTAATAAATAATCAATTAGGTGTGTAGGTGTCAACTTTTAGTCAAGATATTTTGCAAATTTAGTGACAAGAAAAAGGGGATGTCGGCAAGGGGGAAGGGTAAATAGGTTATGTAATTTTTTTTGTCTAAACATATATAAGTGTAAGTATATTGTGTATATTTGGCACATGTAATTAATTATTTAGTGTAGCGTTAGCTAGAAATAAATTTTAACGAAACAAAATAAAATATATCGAGTCGTAAAATTATAAAAATACATTTCTTACAAAATTTAGTGAAATAATAATTATCGAGTAATATTTACGAAAACCGTAAATTATTTATATATAACAATTTATATACAAAATAAATTTAAAACACCGGTAAACTAATAATATAATTTTTATGGTCTTAAATTGAGTATAAAAATATATCGTGATAAGTTTTGGGAAGTGTCGGATCAATTGTTCAAAATAAATGATCGACGATAGCGTTTATTTAATAAGAAAAATATACGTTAATGAAATATAAATTTTTCTCGGAATGAATAGTAAAATTGGAAAATGACCGGAAATTTAGAATTGTGATGTACTTTTTCTATCCATGTTGCAACCAACATAATCGTAATTAGAGTAACCTTTGAGATCAAACCCCGAGCACTTTGGATAATAGAGTCCAAGGCTTGGGGTTCCTTCTGTACACCGAGTATTCTTTTGGGTGCGATGAGGTAGGATTCTTTTGGATTGACCGATATCTTGCTATTAGACAGACCGAGAATTGTATGTCCGTCCGGAAGCGCTTAGATACATCAATGAGCCAACAATCCCTCCGAAATGGGTTTGATTGACCGACTTGCCAATGAGATCGTGTCCAAGGTTGTTAGGAGGGACCATTGGTGTCTTCACTAAGGCACATCGGATATCTCATATTTCTTCAAGAGATTTCTTGTGTATTTCTCTTGACTGATGGAGATTCCTCTATCAGTTTGCATGATTTGTAGTCCAAGGAAGTATGTGAGTTCACCCATCATGCTCATTTAAAACTTATTTGTCATTAGTTTTTCAAACTATTTGCAAAGAGTGTAGTTTGTTGAGCCAAAGATGATGTCATCAACATATACTTGGACCAGTATCACATCTTGTTTTGTCCTATAGATAAACAATGTGTTGTCTATCTTTCCTCCGACAAACTTGTTTTGAATCGTGAAAGCCGAGAGTTTCATACTGATGTCCCGGGAGCTTGTTTCATCCATAAAGGGCTTTATCAAGCTTGCGACATAGTCGTGGAATTCACTATTCTCAAAGCCCGGAGGTTGCCGAACATACACATCTTCCTTGAGTTCACCATTTAGAAATGCACTTTTACATCCATTTTGGTAAACTTTGAAGTTCATGTAGGTATCATATGCAAGGAAGATCACGATGGCTTCCTATCTTGCAACAGAGCAAATGTCTCATCATAGTCAATGCCTTCTTGTTGATCAGTAACCTTGGCTACAAGTCTCGGATTTGTTTTAATGACAGGTGCCGTTTCATCGCTTTGTTTATGAAAACCCACTTCATTCCTATGACAATGACATCCTCGAGGACATTTGATCAAGGTCATGACCTTGCTTTTATCAAAATGTTGAAGTTCTTCTTACATGGCCCGAACCCGCTGGGTGTTTTAGAGCCTCATGACACTTTGGGTTCTATATCCGATAGGTAATCAACATATAGACATTCATTGGTCAAGCCGCAGCTTAACTTAGCGACCATGCTTCTAGTGAGCATGCCTCGGTGGGTTCACCAATGATGTTTACAAGCTCAATGTCCCGATATTTAGTCCACTTACTTTGTGGTCTAGGATCGAGCTTGAGGTCACCGGAGACTCGTGGAGTGAGTTCGGTGCATGAGCCACGAATCATTAAGAACATCCGCTGAGATGTCTTGTTCAGTTGGGTTTCATGAATCGCAGTGTTCTTGATCATTTGGATCGGTGTTACCTATCCCAAAGATGGATGATTGATTATCAATGAAATCACCGATAGTTGGTTGTGACGGTTGTGAGGCAAGACATAATATGAGATGTCGGCATCGACTTGGTGTGAGGAATTGATTTCAATGTTATACTCATCGGAGGATATCTTGAAGAGTTATCAATTCCTATTTCCTCCACCGAGGTGTTGGTGAACCCGATGCTTTACACTTTCATCAAAGGTGACATGAAAGGTTTCTCAACTTGTTGTCTCCTTGTGTTAAATACCAAAGGCTTTGGAGATCGCTGAGTAACCTAGAAAGTATCCATCATCGCCTTTAGCATCAAACTTGCCTAGATGATCCTTGTGGTTATGAATAAACACAGGATATCCAAACACATGAAAATAGCCGATGTCGAAGTCTACCTTTGAATATCTCATATGGGGTTTTGTTATGTCTTTTGACAATGATTGACCTGTTTGAGTGTAACAGTCGTTTTAACCGCATCAATCCGTAAATGCTTTGAGAGGGTCGAGCCATTTAACATTGTTCTTGCAGCCTCAATGAGAGTTTTGTTTTTCCTTTCAACCACCCCATTTTGTTCGGGGTGTGAGGAGATGAAAAATTTGAGAGATTCCTTTTCATCACATAAACTCAAGCTCTTCATTTCTCGAACTCGATACCATTGTCGATTCGATTTGTTTAACAAGAATGTCATTCCCGTTTTCAATGTTCCCGATGAATGACATTATAGTATCACCGACTCTTTTGGAAAGAAAGTATACCCAAGTGTATCTTGAGAACTCATCAACAATGACAAGACTATACTTCTCATCTTTGGATTGATCTAGACCCGATCGCTCCAAAGAGATCCATATGCAGGAGGTGAAGGCGCTTTTGATTGAGAAATTTTGTTTTGTTTTGAAAGATGCTCTTTGGTGTTTGCCTTTCTCACAGTTAAGCATGGTTTATCTTTTGCAAAACCGGTGATGGTAAACCAAGGACCTTGTTTTGTTTTGCCAAGTTGTTGATGTTTTGAAATTTAAGTGTGAGTCTCTTGTGCCACAAACCATTGATAGTTTCGGTGGCTTTGGCAAAGAGACAAGTTTCATTTGAGAGAGTTGACATGTCTAAGACATAAACATCATCTATTCTAGGAGCTATCAACACAAATTCTTTGTTGGCATTAAAAATGGTGCCTTGTTTGTCATTGAATTGCACAATGTACTTAGCATCACATAGTTGATCGACAACGATGAGATTGTATTTGAGACCATTGACATAAGCTATTCTAGAGAAAACTATTCCATTGCGAGATCTTGAACCATAAACTTCAGTGGGACATGATGAGTTATCACCAAATACTACCTTGGGTCTGGTTCCTCTACTTATTTGTGCAGATACTCCTTAACGCCAATCATGCTTCTTGAGCATCCACTATCTAGATGCCAAATAGGCTCCTGGCGTGTCTCTGCACAAATAGTAGACATGATTAGTTTCTATTCACGAACCACATACTAGTGGGCTTGGGCTTAAAGGTCTCTTTGAATTTGGCAATTGACTCATGGTCGTTGGTTGAGTGCATTGTGCTACCACTGTGTTTTGCATTTGGAGACCGAGGATGACTCGGTGATTTTGGGTTGCTTGGAATTTCTCCTTGCTTGAATGACACATCATGTCGAGATGTCTTATGAGTCGGATTTCGCAAATATCACAAAGATTTGTTCATGAGACAATCATCGATGATGATCATTAAAACCACAAAGCGGGCAAGGAGGAAAGGTTTTTCTCTAAACTTTTGAGCGAGACTTGGATGTTGAAGCATACCGATGACCAACTTTGGTGTAGTTTGCTTTGATCGAGAGAACTTACATATTGTAGTGATCGCAGCTCTGTGATCATCCTTTTGCGCATCATACAAAAATAATTCTATAATTGTCAATGGTATGACGGTATAGTGGCACATCACACTTCATTGGGTTTGGTGGTGGCTTTTGACTTTGAGGTACTAGAGGAAGTCGACTTAGTTTCCTTGATTGATTCAGGATTTTTCGATGGATTCCATCTTGTCGGTTAGCTTCCTCACAAGTTCGCCCGCTTCTTGAATTTGGTCGCCTTGATGGGGACAGAGGATGTGGAAGTCTCGGTGGGGGTAGATTCTTGTTGAGTTGGTTTTGATGGTCTTTCGGGATGGTTCTACCAATTCCGCACCTTTCTTTTGGTGAGTGTGGATTGTATTGTAATGGAGTAAGCTCGAGTGGGAGCAAGACCTCAAGAGGTTCCGAGGTGGAAGTGGTGCTTGAGATTGACTTCGGACTCGAGATGGGTTCAAGACTCTTTGGCACATAAGTGGAGTCCAAGCATGCTCTTTAGAGCTTGACTTTCGTGCTCTAGAATTCTTCTAGAATCAAAGTTTGAAGCTTACTCGTGATTAACTCGCTCAATCCACCACCGGGCTTGGGGTTGACAACATACCGGTAATCATGCCACCAGACACAAATGGCTTAGAACCCGGCCTTTGAGAGAGTCGAAGATGATCTTCACCTAAGACTCTCTTCACACATCGGGGCCCCACAAGATCAAAGACCCTCGATTCTTAGCAATCCAACTATTAAGGATATCTTGAACCTTTTGAGTTCGTCTTTAAAGAGCCCGATTTCTTTTAACTAGTTCAAGTTTTGAATTTGCAAAGTGATGACCTCAAGCTTAGCTTGTTTTAAAAGCGAGTTCATCCCCGCACTTGTTTAATTCAAAACTTAGCTTGTTGTATTTTGAAAAAGATTCGGTCTTTGCTCTTCTACGAACTTAAGGTCAACATTAAGATAATTCATATAAGATCGCCAATCGAGTCATCATCCATAGAAAGTAAAATATTTACCTTCTTCATAGTGATATTGACCCATTCTCCATTCCTGGCATGATTCTTTCCAACACTAGCTTGACCTCTTCCGAGAGGGCCATCGATGCAATCGACATGCACCATTTCATCATCGATAACACTAGCTCTTCATCCCGATCGAAGGTTTCACAGAACAAGGCCTTTGTTTTACCCCGCACAAATTGAACACTTTTGTTGTTTCGAGGGATGGCCTCAAGCAATGCAAGCTTAGCTTTGACTTTCCTATACTTAGCTTCAAAATCAACATATTTGTTTTGAAAGTTTTGATGAGACCGATAGATTTTTGGTTGAAATTTGCTAAATCGAGGACCGATTTGACCGATGGTTTATAAGAGGTTCGAAATTGTTTTTGAAAAGCGCTTTTGCAAAATGACCTCTTTTGTGACACTTTAAGCATTCAAAGGTCCTCATTTTCTTTAGCATTTGAAAACCTTTGTTTCTTTTTATAAACCTTCGAGAGTTAGCAAGGAGTGCCCTTTCACGAAATTCAACGTTCGGTCATTTAGGTACTCCTCACTTGATCTCTCATCGTGCTCATCATCCGAATTTTCTTGAAAATCTTGAACCACATTGTTGGAAAAGAGCGGTTGATATAGGTGTTGAAGTGGTGGTGGGGACTTCTTGACTTCCGAGACTTCTTTAAGTCGGGGTATCGTATGTTAATGAGGTTTTCCTCATAGACAAATTTCCCATAAATTTCGGGAAGTTCAAGATTTTGGATATGATTAGCATTCCTAAGTCCCCGAGAGAAATTCAACCACTTCTCGTGGAGACTATTGACAAAACTAACATTGATTTCATGTTTGGACAACTTAACACCATCATTAGACAGTTCATTTAAAATAGTTTTGTACCGGGTGTAAGTTTGATACGAGTTTACGAGTCCTTAGCCTCAAGGTGTTATACTCAAGTTTCGTGTCCATTATCTTGTTTTCCTTGGTATCGATAGGCCTTCATGGCTATGAACTAGGTCATCCGGTTTGTTTAGGCATACTACGACTTATAAGCGACTCCATAATAACATCGAAGACATGATATGATGATACTTTTGAGTCTTTGGTCTGGTTGACCACTCTTCTCTCATCCTGAGTCCATCGAGCTTAAGGTTTAGGCAAACCTTCAATCTTTGGGATAAATGGACCTTCATTTATACACTTGATATAATAAGGTTCCATCCCAATCAAATAGCAAAGCATACGCTTTTTCCATTTGTTGAATTTACCAACTTCAAGTCTAGGGGCAACAGCTGAATAAGCTCCACCCTTTTTATCGACTAGTTGGGGTACATCAATTTCAGCCATAAGGATCCTAATTTTAAAACGTTTTAGAGCGGCTTGAAAATTTTATAAAATGTTTTATAATCAGCCTTGCTCTGATACCACTTGTTGTTCCCTATTCACTATCTTAAAAACAGTTAAAGTATTTAAAACAAGATAATAGTGAATCTATGACTGAAAAGATATAAGCAAAACACACTGATTAAGTTTCAAATTAATATTCTTTATTAGAAATGAATCAAACAAGAATACATTACCCAAGTACTTGCGGAATAGTACTTGGGGTTGAAATGACAAAGGTCGGTGACTCTCTCTAAGCTCGTGCTAAGTCCGAGCACAACTACAAGAACCCACCGAGCTATCTCGTGATTAAGTTGATTTGGAGGAGTGAAAAGATGGCTTCATGTATTTGTGTTTTTACAATTCACAAGCTTAATCTTTTCACTCCATCTCTTATGCTATTTATACAAGTATGAGTTTTAACTCTTTCCTAAGTGACAACCGACATCTTACGTAAGATAAAATATCGATGTATTTTGTCTCTGCATAAAGACTATTTTAGGTAAGAGACAAGACCGCTTTCCTAAGGTCGGTGATGACACCGAGCATGATCTTTGCCATTCGTGGGAAAGTTGACTTTGGTTGATAAGGACTTCGCCTTATCTCGATTCAAACTTATCCCGCCTTGTCCCGCTCATTCTTGATCTTCATATCCTTGGTCTTCTACTTCAATTTGTCTTCGTAAGTAGTTGAGAGGAGTCTTAGGATTCGATGAGTTATTGTCATCACTCACCGAATCCACCATCTTCTTCTTGACTCGGTCTTCACCCATTAAGTTCCGCCTCTCGAGTGGAAAGACTTCTTCTTCACCTCATCACCGAGTATCTCAAGATGGCTCACTAAGAGACTATGCACTCAATGACTGTTAGTGTTTAACGGTCTAAACACTGGGCTATTTTCTATTCAAATCCTAGATTAAGGGGTTTGGGTATTTCTTCGAACCCAACAGCTTTTTTGGGTTTTAAATTCAAATATTTTAAACAACAAATTTAAACTTAATTAAAAATTAAATATTAATAAATTATTCAAATAAACATTAAAAACATTACATAAATAATTCAAATAACATTAAAAACATTACAAAAATTCTTCATCGTCATCGTCACTTGCGTTTTCTTCTTCACTCTCTTGATTGACTTGATTTCCACGATTTCTCAAAACGTGTTCGATTAAATCAGATTTTAAGTGTATGACTTGATGAGTTCATTATCTCCTGAGTAACTACTAATGATTCTTCATCCGATCTTAGGGGATCATGATCACGGTGGGCCTCATTTTCGAACCATGTAGGACATATCGCCCACTCCTTGTGCCGAATGATCATATTATGTAATATGATACATATGTGCACAATCGAGATCCTGTTTATACAGCCCTTGAGCAGGAACTTTAAGCATTTTCCACTTCTTCTTCAACACACCAAAAGCTCGTTCCACATCTTTCCTTGTTGCTTCGTGCTTCCTCTAGTACAATATTCTTTTATCATCACCCGTGGGAGGATTTGAAATGGACTTAATAAGAACAACCCACTGTGGATATATCCCGTCAGTAAGATAATATCCCATTTTATAAGGTACATCGTTAACCTCAAATGCAAGGTTTGGTGCTCTTCCAGATTTGATATCATTGAAAACAGGGGAAGGCGTAAAACTTTTATGCCTTTATTCATCCCGGAGACACCAAAGAACACATGTCAAATCCATAAATCTTGGGAGGCGACCGCTTCCAATAAAATGAATGGATGTGGCCCGTGATCACCCCTAGCATATTGACCTCTCAAACTATTTAGGCAATTCTTCCATTCCCAACTTGTACAATCAATGCTTCTTTTCATCCCAGAAAACCCATGCTTATACTCGTGATGAGCATATATTCTTTCAAGGTCAGAATACGTAGGCTTTAGCAAAAACTCAGCACCATATAACTCCATGATAGCCGTACAAAACTTACGGAGACATTCACGGGATGTTGTTACAGCCACTTGCAGATACTCATCAAGAGAATCAAGAACGGTCGCGTATCCCAATTGACGAATTGACGCAATACACTTGACCAATGGGGAAATACCAAGTACGCCCCTACAATCATGAGTTTGTTGAAAATAAGAAGAATAATCAGTTACTTCTCGAATGTATGAATAGTTCTCGGCTCATTCAGAACCGCTGAAGGAATGTTCTTTCATCATACCGTGGGTTTTCGAAGAAGTAAGCCGTCACTAAACGATTATGAGCACCCTTATGTACTTTTGTCGAACTTTTGGCTGTGACGCATTCCAAGCAAACTGCGTAAACTCCGTAAACTCCCTCATAACTTCTTCATCATCGTCGGAAGACGAAGAACCAAAAAATAGCTCGTAAGACATAATTAAAAGAATTTGTTTGAAGGTGTTGAGAGAATTGTTGTTTTATTTATATGTGTTTAGAAGTATGTTTGAGGTTGGTATTTATAAGGTTGTAAAGTGGTAAAGTTTTAATTTTATTTTTTAATTTTATTCCAAATGGTACATTTTTAAATTTTGCGTGTTTAATCTTCGGTCGTAAATTCGACCAAGTTGTGTGAAGTGAGGACCAACGACCGATCAAGACCAACATACCACATTCGCCACGATCGATGGTGACCAAGGTCGACCAACCTTGGTGACCGATCGACTGTGCATAGCCTTATCTAAACTTTAAATAGGAATAACATGAGTCATTGTTATAAGTACAATCACGTATATTTATTTTCATATTATAGCAACTCGTGCTTACAATTATATTCCCGCTAATAATAATTTAGTTGAATTTAATTTCAACCATGTGTACGTATAGGTTAAACTTATAAAAATAAATAACATGAGTCCTTATTTAACGCATATAGTAAAAATTATTTTTTCATATATTAAAGAGAAACGTGTACATATAATCTCATGTATTTATTTACATCATAATAACTCGTGCTTTCATTTTGATATTTATAATCTTATGCATATACATGCTTTCTTTTTAAAACAAAAATAGATGTTGTATTTTCAAAATATAAAGTCTAGGGGTAAAAAATTTAAGAGCACACTTGTTTATTTTTTAAAGTTATTAAAAAACATAAAAACTTATAAATTTGCATTTCACTAAAATTTTATCAATTGCTCTTTTATAAAAAGTTTATTTTAACAAATTTGACGTCTATATTTTTATGATTTTTCTTTCACCACATTTATCGAAATTTGATCAAGTTTTTTTAGTTTTGTCTTTTAACTGGTTAATAAAAATGCTCGATCTTATCACATGTGAAAATAATCGACTAATTTTTTCTCTCAATAAGATTGTCTTAACAAAATAATTTTGAAATGATGGAAATCCTTGGTTATATAAAAGATTTATAAAAGTTAAGATGTGATATTGTTGGAGTTATTCAAAAAAACAAACAATAAACCCTAAAATAAAAAACAAAAACCCAACAACAAACAAATAAACCCCAAATAACAACGACGACACAAAAATGTGGCAGCGTTACCATCGCATCATCATCAACCACACAACCACCACCATCGCATCATCGATCTGGTTTGTGTATGCTCAGCAATGGTTTCAGGAAAAGTAGTGACTACAACAACAAATGTTACTAGACGTATGCACCAGGTATGATCATATATCTATTTCTCTATATAGATTATACGGGGCTTAAATGCGAAAGCAAGGTTGAGATATGGGTTGCCAAGGGTTTGCTGAATAAAGCAAAGGAAAATATACTTGGTATGAAGATCTTCAGGAATCAAAGTGGTAATACTCTGAGGGTGTCACGATTCAGTTTTTCCATCGGATATCGGTTAAGATATTGTTGGGGGACTCTATGCTGTCGTTGGATGGTGTTTTGTTAGGGAATCGTGATGAAGAAAAGAAGAGTAATGGGTCATGTATATATGCAGTTGGAAGTCATGAGTATCAACTGATATGCACGAGACCTGATATAATATTTGCATACGTGGGAAGGTTGGATGGGTTTGATTGTGGATACAGACGGACGTACAGACTTTTGTGGATTCTGACTACACCATGGGTAGATTGATCACTGTCATGGATAGATCAATCACAAGGTACGAGTTTATGATACTGAAATGTGCGGTGAGCTGGGAAGCTATATTACAGCACACGAAGGCTTTGTTAACAATTGAATCGGAGTATATGACACTTGCTAAAGGGGCTCTCTACAGAGTCAGGATTTGAGCTAAGGTTAGTACCGGGTAGTACTACTAGTGCCTTGACAAAGGCGGTCCCTGGTCCGAGGTTCCAACGGTGGTTGAAGCTGTTGCGTATTGAAGAAGGTTAACTATCATCACTAAAGTGAAAATTGTTAGAATATTAGTGTGCAATAGTTAGGATATAAGGTTTGAGGGCCAGTTGTAGTTTAGCTCAAACTTAAAAATGTTAGTCATGTATTAGAAGATCTCCTAACCTCCTCAATCGGAGATTTTTTTTCACCAATGTATTAGGAAATCTCACGTAACTTTTAAAAGCCAAGTCAGGACCAGGTAGCATTGTTGTAATTTATTCGGATATATATATTTTACTATTTGTAGAAGTCAAACCTACATGGTTTTAGATTACTAGTATATGTAAAATGTTTTTCAACCTAAAGGTTTTGTACCAACCAAAAAAAATGTATGAAAATTTAAATATAATGATCATGTATCAAATATTAAAATATTTTGTGTTATAATAATATGTCATGTTGTGTAGGAAGTTCCACGTCGTGATTATAGTTCACACTTATATATTGTGAGTTAGGATGTTGCACTTAGAAAAAACAGGGTTTTTGAACTGAAAAAGACACCTTACTTTCACATAATATCTATTTGAGTCACTTTACTAATTTTTCTTTTAAAACCATCACTATAATTTAGGAAACCGTTTATTTTCATCATGCTACAGGTTAAGCCGGTGAAAGGAGCATGACGTGGCACATTTGGAAATAAAATTAATTAATTAAATAATTTTGGGGATTAAACCCTAGTATTAACATATGTCGTCATATACTCTCAACCATAAAAAAAATACACAACCACCTCATAAACGGTTCATCTTCATGCACATTTGATCTCAGTTCATCTTCATACATAAGGTAATTCATCTATTATCACATGTAACTTGTTAATAGGGCTTCAATTTATGTTTCTTTGTTATTTTTTGTTTCAGATGGCATCATGTTCTACTCAAATAACCATAAACTTTCATTATGGTGGAGTCTTTGAAGCAAACCCTGTATTGTATGAGTATGGTATGCTTAAGAAACTCGAAAATATAGACTTAATTTCGATGGATTACTCTCATATTGTTTCTTATCTAGAAACTGAAAGTCACTCTATTTGCAAAGGTTTATACTTTCTTTTGCCTGGTACAAATTTAGAAGATGGCTTAAGGTCTTTAAAAAATGATGATGGCGTGCGTAATTGTAGACAGTATGCTCTTAGGAATAATGGTGAATGTCCTTTGTGCTTTTGTCTTTTAGTACACACAAATACTTGTATGAATTGGAGTAAAAAAACATTGATGTGAAAAAAGTGCACAATTTATTCTCCTTAACCGGTTAAGAAGGTTGCAAGTTTTCTCAAATGATGTAAGTGCAAAATTTTGAATGTTTTGATGACTAAAATAAACACTATTATTAGTAAAGTGATGATTTTAAAAGAAAAATTAGTAGAGTGACTCAAATAGATATTATGTGAAAGTATAGTGACTTTTCAGCGCTAAAACCCGAAAAAACATGGTAGCCATGTATATTTATGTCTAAAATGATATTTTATAAAAGTTAAGATATGATAATTGTTGACTTATTTAAAAAACAAATAATAAACCCTAAAATAAAAAACAAAAAACAAATAGCACAAACCATAAACCCCAAATAACAACGACGGCACAAAAATGTGGCAGCGTTACCACCGCATCATCATCAACCACACAACCACCACCATCTTCACACCCTCATCACAAACCCTAACCCTAAGATCATTTCAAACCCTAACCAATCTCTTCCCACCACAACAACAACAACAACAACAACCAGGTCTATGCCGGTTTACACACTCTTACAGCTCATCACGGGCTGAAAAGGTGGCGCGTGAGTTTCACGCGCCGAGGTTGAGCTCTGTGTTGGCGAAATGTGTTTCGACTTTTTCGACGTCGAAGTCGCCTTCGATGTCGGTGGCGGATACGGTGGAGTGGGAGGAGGCTGTTGTGGAGGGTAAGAGTGAAGATGAAGGTGTGGTTGATGAGGATGTTAAGGGGTCTATTCCGGTTCGAGCTTATTTTTTTTCTACTAGGTATTGTAATAGTAACTGAATTATGAAATGTGTTTGATTGATTGCTTGTTAGACGTGTTTATTTTGCGGTTTGATATAACGGATAGGTAGTTATCAGGGGATGTTTGCTTTAGAAAACGCTTTCACCAAAAAATAAGCGTTAACTTTTGTGTTGCGTCCGTAAGCTCAAAAGTGCTTATTTGTTTAAAGAAAAGACGATAAGCAGACGAGTTGTTTAAATAAGCTATCCCAAACACCGAATGGGTAGATAACAGTTTTAGTAGCAATCCCGAAGACTTCCTTAGCATCTTAGGAAGTGCATAGCTTATGAAATGTAATGACGGTTATGACATGCTCTTGGTTAAGGGTAGTTATAGTTATAGTTGAATGAAACGCTTAAGCCATAATGGATTGGTGGTATTTTTTAATTTGCAATAGTTATTTGACAGATGGTAAATTTGTATTGAAACTACCAATTATGATGAATTTGAAATAAGCAAAGATGTTTGTTTTGTCGAAATGTTTAATAGTGCTGTTTTGCTTTTAGCAGACCCGATAAATAGATAAGCTGTCTAAACGAGCAATCCCCAGAAGAACTTCTGAATAAGTAGTCTTAAGTTGGTTATTTAAAAAAGCAATGAGCAGATAACAGTTGTAGTAGCAATCCTAAACAACCCTTAACATTCCATAAAGCGTGGTGCTTAAGATTTTAGGAATTACTTACCTAGAAGGGAAAGCAGAAGGTTGATGGATACGAGATTAGCTCTTATTTGAGGATAGTCACACTTAAATCAAACAAAAGGAGTACAGGACATGACGTATTGTTGATATGGGTTGATTTGCAATAGTGTGTATGTATTGCATTTACCTGGCCAGGTTGCATATCATTGTGCTTGTTTTACTAATATAATTTGTGAATATTGGTCACTATGTTTGGCTTCAATGTGAATTTCACTATGTGATTTGCTTGCAGTGTGGATTTGAAAAGTCTAGTGGAAAAGAACAGACCGAATTACATCCAGCCCACGTCCAGAATGACTAATTATGTTGTATTGAGATTTGGCAGCACCAAGCCTGAGACTATTGTAAGTCTATTTTACTCGTAATATTTAAGTTATCTGCAATTTTTTTTTTTTTTTTTTTTTTTTTTTGCTGTTCAATTTTTTTTTTTTTTTTTTTTGCTGTTCAAAATTTTTTTATGGGAGAATTATCTGTACACTAGCAGTGAACACATATCTTAATGATTATGCTTTTCAGGGTTTGGGTGCAAGTATAAGTGGGAGCGACAGCAGCTATATGGTAGTTTTTCAGTATGGTTCGGTTGTCTTGTTCAATGTTCGTGATCCTGATATTAATGAACGTCTGGAAATTGTAAAAGCACATGCTTCTGGATCAGCAGGCGAGACAAGAAAGGATGGTAAAGTCTAACTGAGTTCATGATATCTATGTTTGCTTATCTATCATGAGAAAGTTATATGGATTTCGTTTTTGCTAGTTATTCAATATACTTGATATTTTTGTAAAAATTTGCCCAAACTCTTATGTGTACAGAGTACGAAGTGAAGGAGAAACCAACTATGGATACATGGATGGAAGGTGGATTAGATTATATAATGCTGCAGTATTTGAACATTGATGGGATTCGTACAATTGGCAGTGTTTTAGGTCAGAGTATAGCTCTCGATTACTATGTTCGGCAGGCAAGTGAATTCATGAGCCATACAGTGCACATATCTGTCAGTATATATTTAGGATGGTGACTTGGATCCATTTGGTTATGAATGGGTCAATTCGGGTTTTTTAATATCTAACATGTCAAATGGATTATATCACAAAAGCTGGCTAAAAAGTAAACTATCAGATGGGTTGAAAGTTGTCCACTAATGCATAAGACATGTGAAATAATTTTCTACAGAAAGTTTAATTTCACATGACACAGTAATTATTTTATTAAAAGATTCTGCTTAATCCGACCTCGCCCGCAGGGAACTACGCGTTTTGACTCCGCCATTTGCACCCATAATCCCCAACCTGCCAGAGTTTCTATTTTGCTACCTCTAGTTATTATAAATACCTTCTCATACTTGTTTTCTTAGGTTGATGGTATGGTTGCTGAATTTACTGATATAAATCGTGGCATGGAAAAAACTGGAACCTTCACGATGAAAAGGAAGAAACTATTTCAGTTGGTGGGGAAGGCAAATTCAAATCTTGCTGATGTTATACTTAAGCTTGGACTTTTTGAGAGGTAAACTTTATTTACTCATTTTCTTATCAAAATCTGACATTTACTATATGACGAGTATTGTTAGGTGTCACTGTTGTTTTGAAACCATCATACTTGACAAAGGGTGTCAAATATATGTTGTGTGAATGTGGAAAGTGTAAAACAATATGATCCATAGCAATGATAAAGAATACAAAACTAAGAATTAAAACCAAAAACCACAATTATTGGATTGGAGTGAGTAATAGTTTTTCTTATGTTTTCTTCCAACAAAAAACATCTTTTAACCTCATAAATTACTTTTTTATGAAAAGTAGTTGAAAATAAAAAAACTCAAGTACGAGGTAGTATTTTTTCTTGCAGAATCAAAGATTTAGTAATTCTTTAGATCCTCCAGTTTCGTTTTTGTAAAATTAGTAAATTTATTGAAAAGTTGCTAATGGGAATTGGTATCGGCTTGTATAGATCTGATATTGCTTGGAAGGATGCCAAGTATGCACAGATCTGGGAGTATCTAAGAGATGAATTCGAGTTAACTCAAAGATTCGCAAGTTTGGATTTTAAGTTGAAATTTGTGGAGGTAATATACATCATGTGAATATCTTCCGACTGTTTTGCATTGAATTAATATGACGGTATTAAATCTTTTTCGTTTTATATTGCAGCACAACATTCGGTTTCTACAAGAAATTCTTCAGAACAGGAAATCAGATTTTCTGGAATGGCTGATTATTGTATTGATCGGTGCCGAAATTCTGATATCTGTTTATGACATTGCTGGAAAGTCTGTCATATCTCTATAGAACATAGAACATATCATTATTTTTCTCCCACTTGTGGTTCAGCTTTCCAGTGGGGTATCTCTTGGCTATGCCGCCTTAACTTGCTTTTAGTCACTCTTGCAGTCGTCTTTATATGGATATAATGCACAACCATTGGTGCAGAGTTTTGTTAGGTAGAATAATCTCCACAAGTGATGTGATTGGGTATGTAACACAACTTGATCTCGCTTGCTGTTTATTGTATATTTACTAAATAGTTGTTTTCCAACTATGACTGAATGAGAATCTGATTTAGACTGGATTGATATACTGTAACATATTATTTACCAAAACATGTGTGATATAGCAAAACCTTTCTGTCATAGCTGATAAGTCCTAGGAGTGACAATCTGACAATTAAGCAATAGCAATTGACAGACGGTCATTTTGGGTTATCTTTTGCCATAACGGGTCAAATGGTGAATGTAAAGGAATTCACTCGCAGGTGACGGGTATGGGTGACAGTTTTACCCGCTGAAAAGGACCCCGGGTTCAAGGATAATGAAAAACCCGCGGGCACATGTGTTGGGTCGTGGCGGGTGCCATTTAGCGTGTTCTTTTCTCTTGCTATAGAGAAATCAAAACGCTTAAGTTTAAGATTTTCCCTGCATTGTTAGTTTTATAAACAGTCAATTACCGGACACGGTAGGATCTAAGAATAAAAACTGATACCATTAATAATTTCTGATGAAGTGAAGAAAGGGGTTAACCTTGTCCAAAACATTCCAAAAATAATGCAATTAAGTAGATACAAAAGGAGAAAATAATGTAATAATGCAATCAAGATCATCAAGAAATGCCAACAGCACAAATGATTTATTTATTTATTTTTATTTTTTTGAAAGGCATCAATATATAGAACCACAAAAGAAGCGATACAAACAAACGGCATTCCACCTCTTCAAACAAGATGATTAAGGAGACAGGAACCCGACCAAGAACAACACAAAGGAAACTACAGAAGAAAACGGACTAACATTACAGACAAACAAAACCAAACAGCCCTATACTAAAACAAAGGAAAATAGAACCAAGGGGTCCACAAAGCCAAAGCAACCAAAACAAACTAAACTCATACCCCAAGTGACCTATGGCAGACGACACAAATGAAATACATAAAGTCTTCACAACATCTTTCCAGTCTTGTTTTTATAAGGAAGCTTCAAGTTTTCGGAACTAGCCATGAGGAAGCTAGTTAGAACTTAGAACCATGGGTTTGTGTTGTAAAGCATACGTTTTTTGGGCCTAAACAGATTATGAGAATCATGCACAGAACGAAATATATCCACTAAAAGAGGAAATTGCAATACAGCAAATACAATGACAGGAATGGCAGCACATGTAGCTATAAGGTTGGGCACCCAGGTCAATCGCTTGTGATATAGCACGAAGAAGGTAGCACTAAAAGTGACCATCATGGCCGCTACAGAGATAAAAAGTGCTATTTGTCCTATCATAAGCTTTCTGGGTAACGAGAACATGAAAGTACGTGGACTGTGGCGAGACGTGAGGATAGACAAAAACACTAGAAGTGAAGTTGTAGACGAGAATAAAGAAATTGCATCTGCAATAACAAAATCAGGAAACTATGTTTATGAATGTAGTGAGGACTTCCATGATCGTTATAGCCACCAGGTACCGTGAAAGCTACTGCAAATGCTACTGTGATGATAAGTGTGGCAACGAGCATACCATCTTTCGTCCATTTTAAACATTGGGAAAGTAGATCTTTGTTATTCTGAAAGAATACGTCATAGGGTGTGTGACCAGCATTGTTCTTCTTTGCTCTCAAAGTAGGTGGAATCATCTTCTCTACTTCCTACAAAAAACGGGAGAAATTTTATTGATTATGGTCAAGTTTTTGAACGATAAATCATCTGCTAAACTGAACGCTGTTTATAGCAAAAATAACATAGACTGAAAAGTATGGGCGCCAAATTACATACCTTAAACCACGATAATTCACGTTGCATTAGTAGAGACGCCCCGGACGTATGAGATCTCATAATCCTTGAAGTCATCCCAACTAAATGAAGCATATTATTGCCATTTTGGTCTACAAGTGTTGTTATCATATCCTTCATTGAGCCTATCTCGTATAATAGGTTGTATACATCTTGATGACGGTTCATAACAGCTACATGAAATATAGAGTAGTTGTCATCATTTAGGTGCCATATTAAATCAGGATAGGCTCGAAGGAGCTCAACTACAAATACGGTGTTGCCCATTTCTGCAGCCACAAATAATACTTTGGAAGAATTTTGGGACATTCCATTACTTAAGACGACCGAGCGAGGCTCTCTGATGACTATATCATCAACTTCTTCCTTTGACATTTTTCTGATAGCATTTATCAAACTGATTCTTAAGAATTTTAGTGCATCAGTAGTATAATGTCCTGAAAAAAATTTACATCTAAGATATTACAAAGCCATACTAATAATGAAACAGAAGGATCGAATGATAAAATAGAAGGATGATAATATCATGAATGAATTAAAATAACGTACCTTCTACACCCGTCTTTACACCCCTCATAGCATGAAGTCCTCGTAAGAACTGACTACCAAATGACTTACTTAAATTTATGATTCGCGTGAGTAAACTGTGTTCTACTCCATTGAAAGCATCATGTTTTCGAGCCAAAGCTCCAAATACATACCCATTACTAACAAGTTCTGGACGGTCCTTCACAATTTGCAGCGCAACATCTGAGGAAGAAATATATAAAAGTTGCACGAAATTGATATTGATTTACGAAAACAACAAAATACTGAATTAGAATACAAAATATTAACTATCAACTAAACTTAAAAGTCGCACGAAATTGATATTGATTTACGAAAACAAAGAAATACTGAATTAGAATACAAAATATTAACTATCAACTAAACTTAGGAATAGAAATTACAAAACGAAATGTGTTTAAAATTGCATATGAATGGAAATGGTGAGTTATATTTTTATAGGTAAGGCAAGCTTAAAATAAATGGCCTTATATATAGTTGGCAAATATTTTTATTTCTTACAACACTACAACAACAACAACAAACTCGATCTCACTGGGCGTGGGTGTGGGGAGGTAGAGTGTATACAGATCCTAACCCTGCCCCAGGATAAACACGGGAGTAGAGACACTGCTTCCAATGAGACCTCCGGCTAGTGTAGGTGTGCGGGTGAGAGAGCAAAGAAAGGAGAGCAAAAGTGTTAACAACATGCAAAAGCAGGCAAAGCAGGCAAACACGCAAAAAAAACAAGGGACCCGAAGAAAGGAAAAGAGGCAAGGGGGGACGGGCAAAAGCACAAGCAAAGAAGCACAAAAGCAAAAACGCAAACAATAAAAAGAACCAAAGCACCAAGAAAAGCAGGCAAACCTAAGGGAGCAACACAGAGCAAAGTAGGGCAATGCACACACAGGGCCTAAAGCTAAGGCAAAGCAAAAACGGGGCACCAAAAACCAAAACACAGGGGGCAAGGCAACAAAGAGACGCCTTCCTATCTGTTATTTCTTACAACACTAAATATGCAATATCGATCAGTTTTTTGTGCATTGCTTCATTAGAATTTTGACAGATGTAACAAGTAGTAGTATATTGTACACATTTTTTTTCAGTAGTTAGTGTTTTTATGCATTTTTATATGGATATTGATTTCGGCGACCTCCTTGTTGCATTTAGGTAACAATGAGATTGTTTTCCATGCATTGCAAATATTGTAGTGATTAATGTAAGTTACTTACCAAAGAAATCCCACTCCACGCATTTCAATAGTACCCAACCCCGATTCTGATGTGTCCAGTTTTTACCGGTCATCTTTTGCGAATTATTATAAAGATAATTCACCGTGTTATATTTCCCATACAACGCACTCATGTATAACGGCATCATTCTTTGACTACCAGGAATGTTCAGCAATTTGGAGCTCTTATTCACCAAAGTCGTAACCATTTTGATGTTTCCACCGCGGATGCTAAGCAAAGTGCGATGTTCCCACCCTTATTCGAAATTCTAGTTCCTATCATCCATCGGATCCACCGATTCTTCACAAATTGTTCCGTCTCGCTTGTTCTCTTCACGACACCGCAACATGAAGTGGTGTTTCCAAATTTTCGATGATAGCAAAACGTACCAACTCGGGCGCTTATCAAGGATGACCTTGGCGACTTTCCAATTACCATTAATACAAGCCTCGTACAATGGGACACATATATTGAAGTAGTCTCGCTTTACTGTTTCAATGTAATTACATAAGCATTATGTACGTTAATAAATTTCTAATCATTCCAACTTTTTTATATATTGAAGATATATGATTGGAACTTGTTTTAACTAATGCATGGATTTATATCGATTATCCGAATCGAATGTTCAAAAACAGGGAGTATATTCGCAAAGGGGCTCTATATTACCTAGGATATCTTTACGAGGGTTCCTAATTGGCGGCAGTGGACGCCATAGGTTCATACAATTATCAACAGTTAATCTTTCTGGTGGTGGCGGCGGGACCGGAATGTTTGTTTTGTGCTCCTTCTTGTTGATCATGGCATACATCTCTTCAACTGAACCCATGTGTGCTAGCTAGCTTGTTCAGTTATCTTCAACTGGTCTGCAAGATAACACCATTTATCAGCATAATAGCTAAAGTAAAAAACTAAAAACCATTGAATGTAATTGCATACCTCTCAATGATGATTAAGCGCTGAAGTTTCTCTTTATTGGTCTGGGCATTCAACCGTAACTCAAGTTCCTGAATTTATAGCAGAGTTGGTACGGTCTGCTATCAACCTATGTAAATAAAGGAAGCATTTATGAGTAATTTGCCAACCTACATTTTGGATATGTATGTGTTTGTAAATAAAGGAAGCATTTACAGTAAGTTCTAATTTATAGCAGAGTTGGTATGGTCTGCTATCAACCTATGTAAATAAAGGAAGCATTTACGAGTAATTTGCCAACCTACATTTTGGATATGTATGTGTTTGTAAATAAAGGAAGCATTTAAGTAAGTTCTGAATTTATAGCGAGTTGGTATGGTCTCGCTATCAACCTATGTAAATAAAGGAAGCATTTACGGTAATTTGCCAACCTACATTTTGGATATGTATGTGTTTGTAAATAAAGGAAGCATTTACGAGTAAGTTCTCGAATTTATAGCAGAGTTGGTATGGTCTCGCTATCAACCTATGTAAATAAAGGAAGCATTTCGAGTAATTTGCCAACCTACATTTTGGATATGTATGTGTTTGTAAATAAAGGAAGCATTTCGAGTAAGTTCACGAATTTATAGCGAGTTGGTATGGTCTCGCTATCAACCTATGTAAATAAAGGAAGCATTTACGAGTAATTTGCCAACCTACATTTTGGATATGTATGTGTTTGTAAATAAATGAAGCATTTCGAGTAAGTTCTGAATTTATAGCGAGTTGGTATGGTGCGCTATCAACCTATGTAAATAAAGGAAGCATTTAGTAATTTGCCAACCTACATTTTTGGATATGTATGTGTTTGTAAATAAAGGAAGCATTTCTGAGTAAGTTCCTGAATTTATAGCAGAGTTGGTATGGTCTGCTATCAACCTATGTAAATAAATGAAGCATTTCTGAGTAATTTGCCAACCTACATTTTTGGATATGTATGTGTTTGTAAATAAAGGAAGCATTTCGAGTAAGTTCTCGAATTTATAGCGAGTTGGTATGGTCTCGCTATCAACCTATGTAAATAAAGGAAGCATTTACAGTAATTTGCCAACCTACATTTTGGATATGTATGTGTTTGTAAATAAAGGAAGTATTTCGAGTAAGTTCACGAATTTATAGCAGAGTTGGTATGGTCTCGCTATCAACCTATGTAAATAAAGGAAGCATTTCGAGTAATTTGCCAACCTACATTTTGGATATGTATGTGTTTGTAAATAAAGGAAGCATTTACGAGTAAGTTCTCAATTTATAGCGAGTTGGTATGGTCTCGCTATCAACCTATGTAAATAAAGGAAGCATTTCGAGTAATTTGCCAACCTACATTTTTGGATATGTATGTGTTTGTAAATAAAGGAAGCATTTAAAGTAAGTTCACGAATTTATAGCGAGTTGGTATGGTCTCGCTATCAACCTATGTAAATAAAGGAAGCATTTAGTAATTTGCCAACCTTCATTTTGGATATGTATGTGTTTGTAAATAAAGGAAGCATTTCGAGTAAGTTCTCGAATTTATAGCGAGTTGGTATGGTCTCGCTATCAACCTATGTAAATAAAGGAAGCATTTACGAGTAATTTGCCAACCTACATTTTTGGATATGTATGTGTTTGTAAATAAAGGAAGCATTTCGAGTAAGTTCACAATTTATAAGCGAGTTGGTATGGTCTCGCTATCAACCTATGTAAATAAAGGAAGCATTTACGAGTAATTTGCCAACCTACATTTTTGGATATGTATGTGTTTGTAAATAAAGGAAGCATTTACGAGTAAGTTCTCGAATTTATAGCGAGTTGGTATGGTCTGCTATCAACCTATGTAAATAAAGGAAGCATTTAGAGTAATTTGCCAACCTACATTTTTGGATATGTATGTGTTTGTAAATAAAGGAAGCATTTCGAGTAAGTTCTCGAATTTATAGCGAGTTGGTATGGTCTCGCTATCAACCTATGTAAATAAAGGAAGCATTTCGAGTAATTTGCCAACCTACATTTTGGATATGTATGTGTTTGTAAATAAAGGAAGCATTTACGAGTAAGTTCTCGAATTTATAGCGAGTTGGTATGGTCTGCTATCAACCTATGTAAATAAAGGAAGCATTTCTGAGTAATTTGCCAACCTACATTTTTGGATATGTATGTGTTTGTAAATAAAGGAAGCATTTCGAGTAAGTTCTGAATTTATAGCGAGTTGGTATGGTCCGCTATCAACCTATGTAAATAAAGGAAGCATTTACGAGTAATTTGCCAACCTACATTTTGGATATGTATGTGTTTGTAAATAAAGGAAGCATTTATGAGTAAGTTCTGAATTTATACGAGTTGGTATATTCTCGCTATCAACCTATGTAAATAAAGGAAGCATTTGAGTAATTTGCCAACCTACATTTTGGATATGTATGTGTTTGTAAATAAAGGAAGCATTTAAGTAAGTTCTGAATTTATAGCGAGTTGGTATGGTCTCGCTATCAACCTATGTAAATAAAGGAAGCATTTACGAGTAATTTGCCAACCTACATTTTGGATATGTATGTGTTTGTAAATAAAGGAAGCATTTCAGTAAGTTCTCGAATTTATAGCGAGTTGGTATGGTCTCGCTATCAACCTATGTAAATAAAGGAAGCATTTAAGTAATTTGCCAACCTACATTTTGGATATGTATGTGTTTGTAAATAAAGGAAGCATTTCGAGTAAGTTCTCGAATTTATAGCGAGTTGGTATGGTCTCGCTATCAACCTATGTAAATAAAGGAAGCATTTAGGTAATTTGCCAACCTACATTTTGGATATGTATGTGTTTGTAAATAAAGGAAGCATTTCGAGTAAGTTCTGAATTTATAGCGAGTTAGTATGGTCTCGCTATCAACCTATGTAAATAAAGGAAGCATTTACGAGTAATTTGCCAACCTACATTTTTGGATATGTATGTGTTTGTAAATAAAGGAAGCATTTCGAGTAAGTTCTCAATTTATAGCGAGTTGGTATGGTCTCGCTATCAACCTATGTAAATAAAGGAAGCATTTCGAGTAATTTGCCAACCTACATTTTTGGATATGTATGTGTTTGTAAATAAATGAAGCATTTCGAGTAAGTTCTCGAATTTATAGCGAGTTGGTATGGTCTCGCTATCAACCTATGTAAATAAAGGAAGCATTTCGAGTAATTTGCCAACCTACATTTTTGGATATGTATGTGTTTGTAAATAAAGGAAGCATTTAAAGTAAGTTCTCGAATTTATAGCGAGTTGGTATGGTCTCGCTATCAACCTATGTAAATAAATGAAGCATTTCGAGTAATTTGCCAACCTACATTTTGGATATGTATGTGTTTGTAAATAAAGGAAGCATTTCGAGTAAGTTCTGAATTTATAGCGAGTTGGTATGGTCGCTATCAACCTATGTAAATAAAGGAAGCATTTCGAGTAATTTGCCAACCTACATTTTGGATATGTATGTGTTTGTAAATAAAGGAAGTATTTCAGTAAGTTCTCAATTTATAGCGAGTTGGTATGGTCTCGCTATCAACCTATGTAAATAAAGGAAGCATTTAGAGTAATTTGCCAACCTACATTTTTGGATATGTATGTGTTTGTAAATAAAGGAAGCATTTCGAGTAAGTTCTCGAATTTATAGCGAGTTGGTATGGTCCGCTATCAACCTATGTAAATAAAGGAAGCATTTCTGAGTAATTTGCCAACCTACATTTTTGGATATGTATGTGTTTGTAAATAAAGGAAGCATTTATGAGTAAGTTCCTGAATTTATACCAGAGTTGGTATATTCTGCTATCAACCTATGTAAATAAAGGAAGCATTTCTGAGTAATTTGCCAACCTACATTTTTGGATATGTATGTGTTTGTAAATAAAGGAAGCATTTCTGAGTAAGTTCCTGAATTTATAGCAGAGTTGGTATGGTCTGCTATCAACCTATGTAAATAAAGGAAGCATTTACGAGTAATTTGCCAACCTACATTTTGGATATGTATGTGTTTGTAAATAAAGGAAGCATTTACGAGTAAGTTCTCAATTTATAGCAGAGTTGGTATGGTCTCGCTATCAACCTATGTAAATAAAGGAAGCATTTCGAGTAATTTGCCAACCTACATTTTGGATATGTATGTGTTTGTAAATAAAGGAAGCATTTCAGTAAGTTCTGAATTTATAGCGAGTTGGTATGGTCCGCTATCAACCTATGTAAATAAAGGAAGCATTTCGAGTAATTTGCCAACCTACATTTTTGGATATGTATGTGTTTGTAAATAAAGGAAGCATTTCGAGTAAGTTCTCAATTTATAGCGAGTTGGTATGGTGCGCTATCAACCTATGTAAATAAAGGAAGCATTTCGAGTAATTTGCCAACCTACATTTTGGATATGTATGTGTTTGTAAATAAAGGAAGCATTTCTGAGTAAGTTCCTGAATTTATAGCAGAGTTGGTATGGTCTGCTATCAACCTATGTAAATAAAGGAAGCATTTCTGAGTAATTTGCCAACCTACATTTTTGGATATGTATGTGTTTGTAAATAAAGGAAGCATTTCTGAGTAAGTTCCTGAATTTATAGCAGAGTTGGTATGGTCTGCTATCAACCTATGTAAATAAAGGAAGCATTTCTGAGTAATTTGCCAACCTACATTTTTGGATATGTATGTGTTTGTAAATAAAGGAAGCATTTCTGAGTAAGTTCCTGAATTTATAGCAGAGTTGGTATGGTCTGCTATCAACCTATGTAAATAAAGGAAGCATTTCTGAGTAATTTGCCAACCTACATTTTGGATATGTATGTGTTTGTAAATAAAGGAAGCATTTATGAGTAAGTTCACAATTTATACCGAGTTGGTATATTCGCTATCAACCTATGTAAATAAAGGAAGCATTTCTGAGTAATTTGCCAACCTACATTTTTGGATATGTATGTGTTTGTAAATAAAGGAAGCATTTCTGAGTAAGTTCCTGAATTTATAGCAGAGTTGGTATGGTCTGCTATCAACCTATGTAAATAAAGGAAGCATTTCTGAGTAATTTGCCAACCTACATTTTTGGATATGTATGTGTTTGTAAATAAAGGAAGCATTTATGAGTAAGTTCCTGAATTTATACCAGAGTTGGTATATTCTGCTATCAACCTATGTAAATAAAGGAAGCATTTCTGAGTAATTTGCCAACCTACATTTTTGGATATGTATGTGTTTGTAAATAAAGGAAGCATTTCGAGTAAGTTCCTAATTTATATAAAAAGCGTTAAAGTTTCTCGAACTTCTGTTTGCATATAAAAAATGCCTGTGTACATATCGTTTCCCTGGATATATATGTGTTTGCATCTAGCAAATGATTTTCCAAAATATGCAAACATAATGACTTATTCTCGCTTATTATATAGCAAAGTAAACGTATATAGCAAGTTCAAACTTTATTACTTGTATCTATCGATGGCGATGTGTGATTTACATCACATCCATCATACATGTTCTTAAAAGGGTTTGAATTACGATCATAACAATATTTGTATTATTAAACATTGAACTGAGTGATATTCAATATATTCATCATCAATCAAGCATCTCTTGACATTTCAGGTGATCCTACAAAAGCACTCTAGATGATGCTATACGAACACGTCAAATGAGCTTTTAGGCGAAAACTAAGGCACCAAATGTACTCACAATTGTTCTCACTACAGCTAACTATTAACAACAATAACTTTTACAGCTCAAATAGCATAAATCCGTTCAACATCTGAGTTTGAAAATCAGAAGGCATCCATGAATTTGTGCCACTTCTTGCAATCTTCTCTCTCCTTCTCATTGAACGAGTTTTCTTAGACTTGACCACATAATAAGTCATTGTTCCGAGCACCCCCACCATTATAACACCACCAACAACTGTTATCAAAATAGCAGCCCATTCATACTTACGACCCACCACTATATAAGATGACGCCATAAAAGCCACGGAAGTACACACAGAGGCTAACCACATTAGCTTGTTGATAACTTCAACCACTTTCCTTTCAGCTTTTGTCTCGCCTCTAACCAATGTGATCTGAACCACCACCACAGCTAAAGAGGTGAAAAGAGCGATAGCATTGAAAATAAAGAAGATCTTAAAGGAAATCCTGTGGACTACCACCGCCATCCCGTCATTGTTATCCCCACCAGGGACTGTGAATATAGCCATAAAAGCAACAGTTGCGAAAAGCACAGCCACCACAGTTACTGAATTTGTGGCGTTATTGATTCCTTCACGGTGGAGTTTTCTTAGTTCTTTAGCAATTCCATGAACATTTTTGTTTGTTTTTTTGGTCTGCATGAGTTGGATGTGGACATCGTTTTTTATCTGAGTTACAGTGTTTCTTAACTCGTCTCTTGGTTGGTTCAGTTCGTTTGCTCGAACTGCACCACGGCGAATCAGGCAAGCTCTTATGTCTGTAGATTCTTCTGATAGGGAAAGGCCTTCAGCTATGTCAAGTGCGGTTTTGTGGTCTCTGGTCAGTGCATTAACATTTGTGTCGGGAAGACTAAGTAGCTCGTTTACTATCTGCAATCGTAAGTAAATTGATGGTAAGATTCTCATTTTCAACCCTTATCACAATGGGCGGGTTGAGTAATGGGATGGGTTGAAGCGGTTCATTTTTAGACTTCCGCATATGAGCCAAATCTGTTAATTTATATAGTAAATGATACTAATAAAATCAATAATATTATCATACTAATCTAATTCTTTCATAAAGAATAGTAGGTTGTATGTATGCATCAAGAATAGACTTTAGGTGACTTTTAACCCGTATGACCCATTCCCTTGACTCATTTGACCCGTTTGAGAATCATAAGCAAATGGGTCAAAACTGCCACTTCTACTATATGTTCATGCTAAAAGCAAGCAAAGAGGTAACTTAACTCATCACTATGTAAATAGGATAGTCTAGTAGTCACATTGACATTCATTTTAAAGCAAGACTAATGCATTATTAATGACAACAAATAATATATAATGAAATACCAAGATGAATATGGGAACATGGAATGATGGAAATGTACCTCTGCTCTCTTTTTCGAGTAGCAACATGCAATGCAGTAAACCGGACTTATCAGGCAACATCACAATGGCAGCATCAGCCTGCAGCAGCAATCTAACAACCTCACTGCTAGCTCCTTTGACAGCCATATGCAACGCAGTTTGGCCCTTTTTGTCAGTCCTTCGTGCCAATTGTGGGTCTTTGTCAAGCAAAGTCTTTACTGTCTCAACATGGCCTGATCTTGCTGCTAGGTGCAATGCGTTTTTACCATTGGATCTGGGAATATCTAACAAGCTTGGATCCTTTGACAGTAGCTCCTGAACAATAGCAGTGTGTCCTTTTGAAGCTGCAGTAACGAGAGGAGTAGCGTTTCCTTGTGATCTGGTCTGGCATAGTGATACATCATGATTAAGTAGCAACTGAACCACAGCTGCAAAAAGATTCAATAAAAAGATGTTGGCATAATATCAATAACAGGCGATATAAAGATGCACTACAATAAATGAGATGTGTAGACAGTTTTCTACACGGGTTAAGAAAAGTAGAAAACAGAAAAAAGTGTAAAATATTGTTCAAATATGGACAATTTATAAATGAGTCAGAATGTTCGTGCTTTACTATCGTACAAAATCACATCAGCAAACGCTCAGAAACATAAAATTCGTCTACTGTTAATTTGTCACCTAATCTCTTCACGGATGAAGCGTGGAAATATTGGATGTAAACTAGGTAATTACTGAAATAAACTAACAGAAGAAAAACACTTCTAGTAAATTTGTAAAGACATTTACCATGGTGTCCTTGACTAGCAGCTATATGCAAAGGATCAAATTCCAAGCGGCTTCTTCTCGTAAGTGTTTCCTTATCTGAGTACTTCAAAAGCTCTTTCACAACCTCAAGATGACCCTTCTCCGCAGCTGAATACAATGCTGTTACTCCTAACTCATTCACCTCATTCACCACCGACGCACGTATTTCAGCAACTTCAGCATCAAAATCAGCTCCACTTAAAGTTCCCATCATTTGTGAGTTAATATCATCAAGGATTTTCTTCACAGCCGCCAGATCACCCCGTTGGGCTGCTAAATGAAGCTCAGTATCATTATGCCTGCCTGTCACTTGCTTCACGTACTTCTTCTTTCCAGCCTGATCAATCCGCTTCCCAGAAGCCGTAAGTACAAGTGCTGGAGTAGATGTAGAAGATGGCGATGCTGATTGTGATGGTGAAGGGTCGTTGAGAAGATTTAAATTTATATTATGCTTTAATGGAGTCATCGTCCCTGTCTCTAAGTCTACTATTTCTGTGGGCAATGATTGTTACATTAATATTAGTTGAAATTCATATAGCATGAAAAATAAAACTAGAACTTAGCGTTAAATTGCTCCTACATATACATTTGTACATATACGAACAATCAGGACCGTGTGATCAATCAGCCAGCAAAGTCTTTACGATTCTACTTCAATAGGCTACCATTTTTTCTATATTATGCAAGTGATTGCATAAATCAAAGTATAAACATTAACCGAGTTTAAGCATAATTTTCATCTCTTTTATATTAGCTTATTTTGCAGGCTTATTGGCTTTTCGACAGATGGAACAGCCTATTAGCTCACTTTTCTGAACTTGTGAGCGTATTAACTCGAGCTTATAAACTCAAGTTCTTAAGTTCATAATCCGAAATGTAAGCTTATCATCGGCTTTTCTAAATCTCAATAAGCCACTAAGTCAAAATAAGCCAACCAAAACAAAATAAACCATTTACAAAACACATTAGATTTTCTTTTTTATATATATCCATATATGGCACATGAAATAATTTTCAAAACCCGTGGATTAGTTGCCCAAAAAGTCGGAAACCATGGTTACCAAAAAAAGAAAAAATAAATAAGCTAGTAACATAATGAAATAAACTTGTTGTAACCAATCACATAATCAACAGTTAGCAATAACACACATGTAGTTGAGATATATAGGATTATTGTGGTACGTACCTTCATCTATGGATGAACTCATGTTGTGATTTCTGAGAAGATAAGAATCTGACAATATTAAAGTATTTACAAATGGAAGAGTTCCAATAGCATTTGTCTAACAGTTTTTAAAGGAAAAAGTTAATGTTGTAGTCCAAACACAGTTACACAC
This sequence comes from Chrysanthemum lavandulifolium, assembly GCA_022545495.1. Lineage (NCBI taxonomy): Eukaryota > Viridiplantae > Streptophyta > Magnoliopsida > Asterales > Asteraceae > Chrysanthemum > Chrysanthemum lavandulifolium. The sequence goes on from CM040239.1 coordinate 96,649,156, forward strand.
AAATGACAAAACAAAGTACTCCACCAGGAAGGTGTTAAGGAACATTCGTTATATTCTACGGATTTTGAATATATGATTTTGTTTGGTCCTTCAACTTTATTCATGTGACTTGAAACTGCCCTCGATTGTTTTGGGGTGCTTTAAGGCCGGGGTCTACTGTTAGACTAGTAGTAAAGGTGACTTTATCCACCACTCAGCTTCTCTCTTTAAGACAAAACACACGACTTTAAGCCCGTAATAAGTCGACCGCAGTCACAACAAAAAACATACCCTATAAAAATTAATTAAAACACGCAAACCAAATGCCAAGATTGGTCGCTTAGCCGATCGAATCACACAAAACAAAGGAGAAGCGTCTGCTTGGTCTTACCGTAGGAGGAAGGACGCGTCTACCAAGGGTAGACCGACCGTTGGTTTGGTCAACTATAACGACTAGTTTTAGAGGGTGTTTTTTTCGCATAATTTTTTTGAGAGAATTGTAACATGTCTTAATGAATTGTAATATATCAAAAGAATTATAATCGTAATCTTAATTAGTTGTAATGTGAACGAGTTGTAATATACCATATCTATAATAATAATAATAATAATAATAATAATAATAATTTAATAAAAGTAAATAATTATTAATATAATAATAATAATAAAAATAATAATAATAACAATAATAAAATACTTAAATTAAATAATAAATAATAAATAATGAGAAAAAGATTAATATTCTTCTTAAGTTTTAACTATTATAAATCTTACATATAAAAAATTATCATCATTTATCATTTTAATATTATTTAATTATAAATCTTACACTTTATGGTCGCACCAAGGCGTGCAGCAAGGTGACCCACTTGGGCCTCTCTTGTTTGCATTAGTGCTACACCCTTTAGTTCGCAAGATCAAAGACTCCTTTTCCCTTCCCTTTCAAGCTTGGTACCTAGATGATGGAACGATCATTGGAGATACTCGTTAGTTGGGAAGGCCACCGAGCTCATTATGATGGATGGACCTCGTTATGGTTTACACCTCAACGTCGATAAACCGAGGTTTTCGCCGAGGAAGATCCTGAAGCGACTTGCGGGTGTTTTCCGCCTATTATTGCCCTACCTCACATGGTGTTAAATTGTTGGGTGGCCTGTTGGTGTAGACCTCGAGTTTAGCGAAGCTTGTTTTGAAACGGGTTTCAAAACCATTGAACTTATGGACGCTTGCTGCTAAGCTTAATGACCCCGATGTGAATTGCCTCCTTCGGGCATGTCTTGGTATTTCAAGTTATATTTCTCAATGCGCATGTTCCCCGTGTCTTCGAACGTGCTCGGTTTCTTTCGATGCAAGACTTCGCTCTTCTCCGGATCACCGCCTCGGATCCGGGTTTGGCAATTGGCAATGGAGACTTGCCACTTTACCTTTTAATTTGGGGGCTTGGTGTATACGATCTTTGGTGATGTCTTGCATTATGCCTTCCTTTTAGACTCCAATCGCCACCAGACCGAACTTCTCCGAAGCGATCGGCGTTGGTACTCGGATCGCTTTTGATGATGCTCGATGTTTTAATGCGAAATTGAGACCGACCTCTGGTAGTTCTTGTGAAATTGCGCCCCAAACTCATGAAGAAATTGGCATATCTATATTTCACACGTGTCACCAAAGAGGCTGAATCCACCTTCTGCTTATCTTCTAGACAGATGGCCTTATGGAGATCTCAAATAGAAGACCATACTTCAGACTGGCTCAGAGTGGTCCCAATATCTGGGTTGGGGCAGACTATGAATGCTAAGACCTACCGATGTGTTCTATGCTATCGCCTAGGTGTCCCCCTTTTCTCCACTCAGGTGTCGTGCTCGGCTTGTTCCAAGGTGTTTGTGGGTGATATTTACGGAGATCATGCTGTGTCATGCGCAGGTATTATTGGTATTAAACATCGACACAATGTGGTGCGCGATACTCTTGCTGATATCTGCTCCCGGGTAGGGGTTTCGGTCCGTAAAAAAGTTGATATCGGGCTTAGCGGAGAGGGAGACAAACACCTACGCCCAGCTAACTTGTTACTTTATTCGTGGGATAGAGGGCTTGATGCATGTGTTGATTTAACAGGGTCATCGCCATTGACCCAAACTGGTATGATTGATTTCATACCGAGACGGGTTAATGGTCAAGTCGCACAATAACGTGCAATCACGAAACCAAATCTTGTTGATATTGGATATGGTTTCCTCCTTCTCTTTTCTTCCTTGGTAAACTTGAGAAAGATGTTGTGACCTGCAGAGCGAATCCGAAAGTTCTCCGTCACCCAAGATATTAGGCGTCGTCTTAACTATATCTTTAGTAGGGTTTGTTTCTATAGTTAGAGGAGTGGGAGCCCAACTAGTTTCTGGCTTCCCACCAATTTCTTGTAACCCTTTTGATTGTCTAATGAAGTGATGTTTTTATTAAAAAAAAAAAATAATAATAATAATAATAATAATAATAATAATAATAATAATAATAATAATAATAATAATAATAATAATAATAATTTATAAATACCGGTGTTTTAACTTATAAAATTCTGAATTACAATGTAATTTAATATTTTTCATCCATCTTTCTAAATAATTTGAATTCCCTCACTTGATATAATTGGAATGATTGAATTACAATTACAATCACAAACCAAACAACCTATGTAATGTAATCTGAATTATAATTCCCTCTATTCTTCAAACCAAACATCTTACGTAATGTAATTAGATTACAATTACATCCAATTACCCATATTACAATGAACTAAACAAGGCCTTAGCATTTATAATTGAATGCTTGTTTGGCAACAGACTCTTAGCTAATGGATCTTCCAATCATGAGTTTGTTTTACATTTTAGAGTTATCGTTACAGCTTGTTACCAAATACTTTTACAAAACAAAAAAGTACAAGTTGTAGCTACAACCCACGACAATCAGTCATTACTAATTTTTCTAGATGCAACCTTAAGGAGTGTTTGGGTTTATGTTTTGCAAATATAATCATTCTCTTTCAAATGATTTAGCTTGCTATTGATAATTCATGTTTTGAAAACACAAGAATCAAACCTCAAAGTGCATATCCAAACATTCTTTAAGGCTGAATGTGCATGTGATTGATTGAGTACCTAAGGAATAAACATAGGGATCAGTTATTTGTACACCCCTTAAAATAACAATACCTTTTAAATTTTTTTATTTATTTTTTAATTATTTTACTATTTTTATTTATAATTTTATTTTTATTATACAACTGCGAAACAGAAATTACGGGATAAACAATATAAAGTTTGACAAGTCAAAAGTAGTCAAACACAAATAATACAAAGTAGAAAACAATAGAAAGTTGTCTTGTTCCGTTAATAAAGTGGGTAAACCTGCTTAAAAAAATGCGAAACATAAAACATAAAATTTGACAAGTTAAAAGTAGTAAAAGACAAAAGATGCGAAACAAAGTTTCCTATCTAAATTATTTCTAATAGCTGACAATTAATTCGAAACAACTGAAAACACAAATATAAACAAATACTCAAGTGGGGTTGTGGGAGGGTGAGCGTACTGACTACATTCGGGTTAATTATTCATCAAGATAGTACTTGACTTTCGGTCGTTTAGGTCATATGTGCATAGTACCACTCGAGTTGAAAGGAGGGGCTTTCGTTCTTTTGGGCACCGTTTGTACCTTCAGCCAAACAATGCGGTGGATTGCTTTGGTTTTTTATGTCGAAGTAACCCGTTTGTATCATTGAACCTCTATCTAGCTACAGGACCAGTCATGCAAAGTGAATTGCACATATATACTAGGACAATATTCCTCAAAACAAATATAATGAAAAATATGTAAAAAGACAAAAATCTATATCTATATATCTTATAATGCATATTAGACTCTCTCTCATATTAAATATTTAAGATTTTCTAATATAATTTTAAGAAAATACACATACTAAAGCTTTGTGTACAATTAATTTATGCACAACCATGTATATTAAACACCTACAATTAATACTCTTTTCAATCACCCTTTACACAAAAATACAACCATTTTACCACATAGTACAATATAATCGTTACTACTCATTTATTGTATAAATCCAATAACCCAAACACTTAAAACACCAAAGATAAAACAAAACTACGCAACTTAAAGAACCAACATGTACAACTTGAAAAACTTGGTTAAAGTTACCCAAATATAAAATTCTCACTATCTATAAAGTTGTTGTATCGGAAAATATAAAATTAAAAAATATTTATCGCCACAAATTTTATTACATGGTACCCGCGCGATGCCCTGCTAGTAGCCTAGTATATATAAAGCTGGATTAAAGCAAGAGGGCCATTTATGAGCATATCCAAAATTTTATCTTCTTTGTAAATTTCCTAACGCTTTCCATGCAGGTATCCCCTTGTCTACTTGTGCCTTGTGGTCACCTAGTTGGACTTACATTCACATTGGCTCATGGGTTCATTTTTTTAAGTTAATTGTACAGACAATAATGTAAAGGTTGGTAATTATTTGTATTCTTTGACCAACTACATTTTGGTTATTTGAAAATCACAAAGAATCTTCTGCTTGCAATGACAATCATCATATTTGCAATGATATGGTTTATTAGTCTTGATATTAGTTGTCTTTTACAATAGATGTTTGTCTTCCTCTTGCTCCAGTTTAATACTATGATAAAAACAAAACGTATCTAGTAATTAACAAGCTTATTCAGAAGATCACAGTTTCCAACTCATAATAATCCTTAAAATGGCAGTGGCACCAGCAGGCAACATGCCTTCTTAAGCATCGTGGTTACAGACTTGCAGTAATTCTTTTTCTTAAGCATCGTTGCTTCTAAATATAAATCGGACACTTAATTAATAAATAAATAATTGACAACACTATTTGAGAATTAAGTTGTAGTAGTAGCAAAGTTCTTAGTGACTTCGTCTTTCCTGCATTTTTCTAAGGTAGGACGGAGTGGATGAAAGTTTGGGCATCGGGTTCAAATCCCTGCGGCTACACCGCCCGCCCCTTTAGGGTACTTGAAATTGTGGAGAATTGAGTTCGAACCCGAACAAATGCAAGCTATGTTCTCTTCTTTTTTTTTGTCCTTTTATAAAATTTTGGGTTATGGTAGGATCGGACCAAACCGTCCACTTAGGGTAGTGTTAGGGTAGTATTGGGGTAGCTTTTGAGTTGGAAGGTTTTATTGGATAGAGGTGACGTGGCGACCTCGGGTATTAGGTAAGAAACTACCACTCCCTCCCCCCTAAGTGTGAAAAGTAAAAAATATAGATTTTTATCTAAGTTTATTCAAACATACAAATTTGTAGCAGTGAAATGTTTTCAATTCCGATATCGTTGCATACAAATTTGTAGCAGTAGATTTAGCTTTTGAGTTGGAAGGTTTTATTGGATAGAGGTGACGCAAGACCTCGCAGACAGTAGGGTAACTACCACTCCTCCCCTAAGTGTGAAAAGTAAAAATATAGATTTTTATCTAAGTTTATTCAAACATACAAATTTGTAGCAGTGAAATGTTTTCAATTCCGATATCGTTGTATACGAAATAGATATTATTTGCAATCATCAATATAAAGATGCATTCTCGGCATAGAAAAATTTACTTAATGCAGCTAGCGAATATAAAACTAATTTCTAGTAAGCTTCATACAATAATATCTTTTTCTATATAATTAACAACTATTTAGGATTTCCATAGTTGCGCGCCTTAATCGTGATAAAAAAGGTTAGGGTGACCATCCACTGACTAGAATAGAAACTAAAAACTATTTAGGATTTCTCATTGACTATAACTATTTCCGTTTAGAACAAGCAATATCCTTTGCAAAATATCTTTCGCTTAAAGGTATATAATATAATAAACGTAAATCAAATAATAAAACAGAAAATGATTGAGAGACCAGGATGTGATTAAATTTAGACTAAAATACTGGCGTTGGTCCCTAAACTTATATCGGAGGATCGCGATAGACGAAACCTGCATATTCATCGTCGTGTCCCTATTTCGGTTTTCACTGCCATAAGTCCTTTGACCATTTCTGTTAGTCAAGGGACATCTCAGGCTTACATTTGTCTTTAGTCCAAGGGCAATTTTGACATTTCCATATTTCAATTAAAAATTTCTTAATTATTGCCACATGTAATGTAACTCTTCCCGCCTAATAAACACATCGTCAGATTATCAATCGTCCCGGAACTTTCGTTCAAGAATTATCGAATTCACAAACCCTAATCAGATGTCACAAAACCCCTGCTTTATCGATCATAAACCGAAACATGGACTTTACCCTATGGAAAGTGAAAGGCAACAAAGTTATCCAGGTTGATGATACCGTCCTATACGACTCGCTAAGAAGAAATACTGGTCTTTTTTTTTTTTGTTGATTCAAATCATTGGAATTTGTAATTGTGGTATTTATTGTTTCCCAATTAAGTTTATAGAATGCTTCAAACATATATTGACATGTTTTCGTGGTAGATCTAAAATGTTTAGTATGAGGGTTTATCACAATGGTGTCTTTAAGACTTGGCCAGTAGAATATACGTTGGAGGTATGAAAAGTTTAGTTGATTTGGTTGATGTTGATAATGTGTCAGTTGAAGAGTTGGATGTGCTTATGTATGAATTGGGTTATGAGCTCGGTTCAAAAAATTACTATTACTTTGTTAAGCTCGGTAGTAATTTAGATGATGGTTTGTATAGCTGTGAGAGTGCTAATTTAGAAATATTGAAAGATCTTGTTGATGACCATAAGATGATAGAGGTTTATGTTGAAAATGGTAAGACAACATTGACGTTGATCAAATGTCACCAAAGTCTATTAGGACGATTATTGGTGATGTGGATGCAACAAAGAAAAGGCGACTCTTGCTATTGTTCCATATTGCTCAAAGAAATTGTTCTTAGAAAACATTGTTAATAAGTCGTGGTAGAGGACTTATGTGAGGTTACGATCAACCTTTGGAAGTCAATACTTTGGTACAATCTAGTCGATGCGAAACACAACCCTTGTTTCCAAATTGTAGAGCGTCATCATCATCAAGATGTTGCGGTGATGTCAACCATCATATAGATACACATGTTGAGTATATCCAAATAGATAGTCTCAAGAGGTATCTCAAAATGATCAAGAGTTTGGTCATCATGAGGAGGAAACATGTAATCCGTGGATCATATCCAAAAGGTAAATCATGCGAGTTAGTGAAATCGATGAAGTCGTAAGTGATGACAATGTGAGTGAGACGGACAATTATATGAGTCACGATGATGATATTGAGAACAATGGTGATGGAAACACGGTTGTCGATGAGGCTAATACTTTTGAGGAGCTCGATTTTGAAGTTAACTGCTCAGTGACCGAGACTACTGATTTACCATCTATAAATTACCACCACCCGCCTACCACATGATTTTTTAAGAAAAATGACTGGATCCGTTAGATGATCTTGATTTTGCAAGTGGTTCGAGAATGAGGATGAGTATGTTATTAGGAGGAACAAATTGAGGGCATACAAGAAACAAAAGTTAAGTGAGGCTGACAAACAGAGGACGAAATATTTTTTACGTGGTCAAAGTTTTGTAACCGCAAAAGAAGTGAAAGATAGGATCTACATGCTTTTAATAAAGACTAGGAGGAAATTGCAACTAATTAAGAATGACAAACAGAGAATTAGGGTTAGGTGTCTCGAGACAAATACTGTTTGTGGAATAACCAAGGTTCGTGGTCGGGCACATTCCCAAAGAGGAGAAATGGTCCGATAACTAGAGGCCTCGGTAGGGATGTGTATTTGCGAAAGCGCAAGGAGCAAGCAACAGAGTGTCCATGGTTGTTGTATGTAGCCAAAATACGATAAAGATGTATGGATTGTTCGAACTTTCAAGGATGAACACGAGATGTTTGCAATCAAGAGACATTAAAGCTTGGACTACAAGTTTCTTTCAAGCAAATAGTTGACCAAGTTCAGTGAATCCAGATATTCCAACTGTATCGTTCAAGATCACCAAGAACAATTGAAGTTCGTGTCTATGCAAAAGCATTAAGGGCAAAAAAACAGAAAATGAGATTAGGGGTGATCATAAGCGGTACACCTTTTAAGAGACTATGTTGATGAGTTGCGAAAACTAACCCGTGATACAATGAGTTAGGATAAGTGCACAAACCGCAACAGATGCAACAAGTCCAACCAGAGTTTTCAAGAGAATGTATGTATGCTTAGGCGCATTGAAGGAAGGATACAAAGCTTGTCAAAGAGAGTTGTTGGGGTTAGATGGTGCTTTATGAGGGTCCTTTTCTCGCCGACTTCTAACAAGAGTCAGTATAGACAAGAACAATGGAATATACCTCAGAGTATACGCGTTGCAGAGTCGAAAGCAAAGACTCATGGATTTGGTTTCTTGAATGTCTAAGAGATGATCTTGACTTGCAACGAAACTCAAACTACACTTTTATCGACATGCAAAAGGTGATGTTACCATTTTGTTGATTAGAATCACTTGTATTTTCGTTATATGCAAATTGTATTTGTAAGGAATTGATGTTTATTTGTGCAGGTATCATTCCAGTGAAGGTAGTATTCCTAGTCTTGAACACGATATTGTTCAAGCATCCATGATAATATGAATTGCAATGGAATGCTAAAGCATACAAGGAACATTTGTGGAGATGTGCAACAAAGAACAACCGTCCAACAATTTGAGGCGACCATCTTTGGAATTCAAGAGTTTTAGCGAACACGCCCATGCTTGGTTAAGTAAGATACCACCAACTCATTGGTCAAGGTAGCATTTTCGTGTACCTAACCAATTCTATGTCTACTTGTACATCTTTTGTTCTACGATATGTTTAAGGAACCTAACCAAACAAGTTGTAGGAGGGCTCATTCTCAAGTGCTACTTAATAACATGTGTGAGGTGTTCAATGGGAAACTAGTGGGAGGTAGGCACCAACCGATCATTATCGCTTTGGAATACATTAGAAGTACCGTATGAAAAGAATAGTGAACGTTGTGAATGTGATTCAAAATGCGTCGGACCATTAACACCAAAGGCAACACTCATGTTAGATGCAATCAAGAAAGAGCTTATAAGTACACCGCTACGGGTTGAAGGAGAAAAGTATGAGGTCGGTGGATGGGGAGAAAGTGTACGGTGAATGTTGAAGCTAGGGCTTGTACATGTAGAAGATGGGAGCTATGGTATGCCATGTAAACATGTTGTTGCTACTCACGGTGTATGAGGTTGAATGGAATGCAAATAGGATCTGTTGAATCATGGGTTCATCCATGTTACTTGCTTAAGACTTGGGAAGAAACTTACAAACACCACATCCGCCAATAAACGGTTATGAGCATTGGTATAAGTCACGGTGCCTACAACCATTCTTCCACCTAAACATCATAAACCATTAGGTAGGCTACGAAAGAAAAGAACCGTGGCTTTTAATGAAAATGATAATTGTGAAAATCCAAGAACTTGTCACGCCTAGTAAGAGTGTGGTTTGTGGTATTTGTGGCAATGTCGGTCACAACAAGAAAACATGTCTTGGGCAAGGAGGTGTTACAGAAGTCAAGGCGCTACCCAATGCCTCAAAAACAAAGTTCATCCCAATGAAACTTACAACAAAGAAGAAGGCAAATGTTACAGTGACAACTATGCGGTAATGATCAACCAAGTGTGGTCCAGTCTCAACTGAAGTCAAGTTGATGTCGCTCGTGGGTCTCAAAGCAATTTTGGACTAAGACCAAGATTATAGCAAAGAAAGCTTTCTTCACACAAAAATGCTAGTTAAGCATATGAAAGCCAATGTTATCCATCGAATATGTATTCCCTAAACAATATTTGTTGTGTTTAAACAATGTATGTTTCAACTTTGTAGACTCCAAAATTTTATGCATTTGGAAATATATATATTTGCGTTATGTATGAAATCATGTCATTTAGTGTATGGGTTTAATTGTGTTTTTATTGTATTGTTTTTGAGTCTTCATACATCCGTGTTTTGAGTTGGTTCTTGTTATTGTATTATCATTAAACACTAATGAAGGATCAAAGATGGATGAACAACACCATATGGAGTTTATGTTGATACTCAAAAGTGGTGTCTGGTCATCCATCCTTGAGACTTCATATGTCTATGGTTCTTGGATCTGTTGAACTTGGATTTGTGTTTTGAGTTTGGTTACTGTTATTGTATTATCACAAACACTAATGAAGGATCAAAGATGGATGAACAACACCATATCAAGTTTATGTTGATACTCAGAAATGGTGTATGTTCATCCATCACTGATCATTCATCCATCTTTGATACTTGGATCTGGGTTTCGAGTTGGATACGGTTATTCTATCATCACAAACAGGAATGAAGGATGAAAGATGGATGAACAACACCATACATCAAGTTATGTTGATACTCGAAAGTGGTGTATGTTCATCCATCTCTCATCATTCATCCATCTTTGAAACTTGTATCTCTGTAATGAGTTTGACCATTTGTGTGGCAAGTGATATATATATTCTTGGGGCAAAGGACCTACTAGCAAAGGCAGCACAGTATAAGGTCCAAAGCATAAAAGAAATATATAAACACTGTACATGGACCAAACATTATACACCAAAAGACTATTCTTAGTCAACGTATTCTAAAACTTCTTAAACACAATCGCACCATCTACCACCGATTCAAAACACTAAAACCAAGACTCTATCTAAACCCAAGAGAAGAACCATAGAAAACCAAGAAGATGACCATCCAAGACAACACACAAAAGTTCACGAGACGGCAAACTTTCTCCTTCTCAACAAGGAGATCGACCAAGGTCGCTGGTAAGAAGCCTCTAGCTCGTTTTCCGGTCACCGGCGGACCGCCTCCATAGTCTCGTAAACGAGGCGGCTTCGTATTCTTGTAATGCCGCCTCATTCCTCAGATTGTTCTCTGCAAGTAGATGATCACATCTCTTGCTCTCCTTTGGATGGGTGGATCGTACCACCCTATGAATGGACATGTTGTAGCCTATAATTGATAATCAATATGTTAGCATCTGCTTGCCTCATAAACACAAACTAAACCCACTTGTATAAAATCACAATTATAATAAACCAGATAGACTATCATAATCAACACATTTTAAGGTAAACCACTACATGCAAACTTTAATACAAGATGAAATAAAATTATGTCCCAACTGTCTTGGGCAGCATAGAACCTCTGCCGGGTTCGTTGTGTTCCAAAGATGTTCTAATCACTACCTTCCATTGCATGAACACACCACCATTTCGATTTTACCGTGGGTGAAGAAGATAGGATTTTAGTTGTTAGGAAAGATAAAGGATGAGTGGTGATAAAATGTTCCTTTTATTAGAGAGGTTTCTACCGTGGCACCTGGTTAAACAAGTGGGTTGGTACGGTAATTAATGGACAGTGGTAAAATGTCAAAATTGCCTTGGACTAAAGATAAATGTAACGCTGAGATGTCCTTGACTAACGGCAAATGGTCAAAGGACTTGTAGCGTGAAAACCTTAAAATAGGGACCCCGACGATGAATATGCCTGTTTCGTCCCATCGCGATCCTCCGATACAAGTTTAGGGACCAACGGTGTATTTTAGTCTTAAATTTATGACTATATGCACGTGACACTGATTTATTGATTTGCGAGAAGTGAATCCATTTGTTGTTACTAACATGATGCTGCCATATAAGTTTAAGAATATAACTAACCATATCAATTACTTTTGTCAATCAATAATTTTCTTTTATTTTAAAAGTAAGGCATGCATACAAAGGAAGAAGAGGGACACTACATGGGGTGCTTGGCTTATTTCTTTTCTTGCTTTTCTACTTATTTACTTAAAAACTAGTTTTTAATTCTGTATTTACACGAATCTGTTGAATAAACTTTTCTATAAAATTATGTAAAAGCTTTTTTATAAAACTATTTACATAGTTACAATATTCGTACACATGCAAGTTTTTACATAGTACATACATGGGTTGCTAAATAAGATACTTGTATAAAATTATGTGAAATCTTTTATACGTACTTATATAGTTACAATACCCGTGTACTCGGAGTGTTTTACATAAATTTTTCAGTATTTATTAATAGTGATTAATATTTTGTATATATTTTTGTTGAACGAAGTATTTAACTTTATTTAACTGACATAATGTTGAAGTTGATGTTGTTCAAAATTTAACTATTAATATCATGTTTTAGACATTATGCGTGTTTAATAGCACGTAATTACATTTGAATTTTTTTTTCTTGATATCCTTATTTAAACTGTAAAGATGAATTACATGTGTCAATGATGCATGTACAATCTCTTGCATTTATTTTTTATCTCACAGTAACCCACAGGGTCGTGCTTTCATTTTGATATTTATATTAATGTTAATAATGATTTTAGTTTGTTTTTACTTTTAAATCCGTGTACACGCAGGCTAATCTATTAAAGAAGAACAACATGAGTCGTTATTGAACACTATTGGTAAAAAAGTTTTTTAAATATCTTTACTTAATTACATAAAGAGAAATAACATGAGTTATTCATATATGTAAAATCTTGTGTATTTTTTTCTACATCACAACAACTCGTGCTTTATATTGATATTTATAATTTCATGCATATACATCAACTAATATAAAATAAAACATTTATTAATAGCAACAACGTATATGTCTTTTTTTTCTTTTCTTTTTTTTATAATTAAAGTCTAAGGGTTTTTATTAAATTTAGAAAGTTAAAAGAACATGAAAATTGATAATTTACTTAAGTCTTTATAATTTATTTAAATTTTAACAACTAAAGTTTTATTAGTTACTCCTTCCTTATTTTTTAGTTTTTTCATTAAATCAACACATGTGTTTTTATATATATTTATTTTGATAGATGAGCTTTAGATGGTTTTGATCAAATTAGAGGTAATTTTGAATTTTATTAGCTAATTAAAAGGCTTGATTTCAAAATCGAGTTTTCTTGTTGGTTAAAAAAAAAAAAAAAAAAAAAATTTCTCATTTTGTATCTTCTCTTATTATCAATGTTGCAAAATCGGTCAACCGCCGATTAATCGTTAATCGGCCGAGTACTTTCGATTTTTGAAAATCGATCGAAAATCGGCCTAGGATAAAACCGACACTAAGCGGTCAAAAAATCGGCCGATTAATCGGCCAAATCGGTCAAAATCGGCCGAATCGGTAAAAAATCGGCCGAATCGAGCAAATCGGTCATTTTAAAATAATAATAATTTAGGCATTATATACTTAATTTGGGATCGTATATTTCACTTATAACGCATGATGGCATCATAATCGAATGGAGCCTTTTATTGAGGTTTGAAAACATAAGACGCTTGGAATCGGTTAAGATTTTTAGTTTGCTCCAAAATACCAAAATTGCGAAATGCCAATTCGATTAATCCCGACTTGACCGACATCACTGCAGGGTGGTCGACCGCCCGACTACCGATTCACAATTTTTGCAACATTGCTTATTATATAAGAGATAAGGAAGAAAAAGAACAGTTATGACATTCAACCAAGTATGCTTGATCTGCTAATTTATAACTAGAGTTTTTCATTAACAAGTAGAAAAGTGCTTATTCACTTATTTGATATAAATTTGAAAATTATTTTTATAGTCATGTTTAACTTAAAATTTTTAACAAATTTAAACAGTTGAAAGCTTTATTAAATTATCTTTTTGTGAGTATTCATGTTTCTTTTTACGAAACATGTAAAGCCGAATACTCTATTTTGCAAGTACTTTAATTCTAGTCGGTTTATGAGTTGAGATCAATATAGATCTCATTTTTATTTATGTAATAAATCAATCTTAGTTATCTATTTATTATCAAAATTAATAAAAAAAAATATTTTCATCATTTTTAAAACAACATATCTCGCAAACCAGAATTTTCAAACTATAAAAATATTATCATGACGAGATTAAATTATCTTTCATAGATATGCACTTCTCATATTTTCGACACATTTTTTTTCAAAATTCACAGGAAAAATCACATATGATTTGTAAAATCATATATGATTTTCAAAAATCACATGATTCGATTTTACAAATCACATATCCATATATGATTTTTCAAATCACATATGAATTGAAAAATCATATGTGATTTATAAAATCGAATCACATGTGATTTTCACAAATCACATATGATTTTTCCTACCGAATTTTGAAAAGAAATTGTTAAAATATATGAAGTGCATATATATGTGAAAGATAATTTAATTCGCGTCGCGATTGTATGATTTTTTTTCTCGTAACGATTAACGGTTTGCGAGATATTTAATTTTAAAAAAAAAGGGTGAAAGTTTATTATTTTTGTTTTGATTAGAAATATGAATGACTATGGTTGGTTTGGATCTATAGTAAATTGAGATCTATATTGAACTTTTTCCGTCGGTTTATAAGTATTTATTATTAGGCACATCCAAACGTTGTGTGATAAATTATAGGCGTAATTATAAAATTTAAATCAACACACTAAGAGTATGTTTGACGAAGTAAGCAAAATCTGGAGTTGTAGCAAGAGTTGGAGCTACAATTGTGGCTGGAAGTTGTGGTTTATATTTTTATAAAGTTAACTGATAAATTATTTAAAATTAAAACTTATTATTGCAAAATATATAAAAATACATTAAATAAAATTCACATTTATGTAACAACGAAGCGCAAAAGGGACTAAACGTGCAAATTTTCTTTGTTTGTAATGGTTTTTACGTTTGTTGGTTATGTATAATGAATTACTTCAGTTAGTACATCTATGGGTTTTACCCTGTTTTATTATGTATCATAATTATTACAAAACCGACTTAAAAAAACGTGAACTTGAGTAATAGCTTATATGACAGTTTTGAAACTTTAGTAACTTATGGGAACTTTTTCTCAAACTATAGTAACTTTTTTTAGGTAGAATATGTTTCAGGCTGGTATACCGGTTGTCCACCTTGGGAGTAACCCTAATAATCCAAAATTGATAAACCCATAAATTTGAATAACTTATTTATAATATTTTAAATTATAGTAACTCAGACAAACATTTTCTCAAACTTTAGTAACTTCTTTATCTATTAACTTTATTTTAAAAATCAAAATTGAAGCTGTTGTAATCACCAATAAACCCTTGAGAAAGAGTGACAAAATTGGTGAGTCAACAATCGACATGTCTCATTCAGTTTTCATTCTTTACCCAACCCACATGCTTTTGACATGTTAGTTGCTACTAACTTTTTAAAATACATTTTGAATAGATCGATACACGTGGGTTTATATTTGACTACTTTAAACTTTTTAAATAGACCATAAAATGACTCAAGACTATCGTATAAAACTATCCCATGTTGCATTTAGTTATCAAAGTTACTACGTAGTAAAAAACTACACTTCAATTATACCTTGATATTGAACAACTTAAAAATATCATCCATGCATGTTTCCAGTGATAATAGGTATATGTGATGTATCATATATCTCATTTTTTTAAAAACAATATACCTTCGAGTTAAACCATCCAAATACCCGAACCACTAAGAGAGCCATGAAAGCGAAACCCCTAAACCCATGGCGAACTAAAAGGAAAACCTGAAATTTTTGTATCATATATCATTTGAGCGTGCTCAAATGAAACAAGTGCCGCTTTTACGGAATCTAAAAATTAATATATATATATATATAAAAAAATTAAAAAAAATGATTAATATGTCCAAGTGATATAATATTGTTGTTGTGAGACAAAACAAATCCGAAAATCTCCAATTCGAGGTCGAATATTGATGGAGTGGTTGTCATATTATGTATACCAATTTTCATATTAAAATAAGTATATTCTTGGTGGCTAGATGATGAGTCTTGGTCGTCTCGGTTTCTAATCATTATTCAAATCTTATTGATTTGCTTTATGTTTCACACTTGTTTTGGAATTTAGAGGCTGCCTCCATGCATATTGATCATGTTCTTAGCTACATATATACGCAAGTATCAAAATCTCATATTTGTACAACCAGAAGATCTCCGCACACAATTAACCTAATGAAATCAGATGGATATAGACATATAGTTATGACTTATGAGCACTGCTACATTCACACAGAGTTCACAAAATTATATTTACACAATAACTTAGCAAGTGTATTGATCCGAACTTTTTGTGGATCAAGCATTTCACTATGGTTATTGAAGAAATAAACGTTACTGATTAAAAGCCTCAATCTAATCAAATTCAGGATCAAGACTTCAAGAGCATATGACTGAAGGATATCACAAAAAATAGGTTTGATGAGTCGCAAAAACTTTTAAGTATCTAGTTACATAAGCTTCATAATTTATAAGGGTAGGGGAACTTAAGGTCAAACGCTAACGGATGGCTCTGGTTTTCTTGGGACGCAAATCAAGAGGCAAGTACTTCTTGTTCTTGTAAGCGCGCTTCTGTGAGCTTTGCCTTTTGTGTCTGTGAAATAACAGTCAGCAGTTGTGCAATAGATGTCCTCACCACTTTGCTGCATGCAACCATTAAAACAAATCATTAAGAACAGAAACTCACTGAAACAAAGTTAATTAATATCTAGATTTCAGTTGCTCAGTGCAGTGAGATAATTATAGAAAACCAGAACAATCACAGCTCAATATAACCACATATGTATCCAATATGACAACTGAGCATAAAAAACGTGATGACGTACAATGGTTGTTAATACTTGATATTTAAACTTAGCTATGAAATTTTACTACAGTGCTAAATGCATTTACATGACTTGATCATTCGGTCAATAATAAACTTTAACTAAGTATTACGTTACTGCTAGATGCTTAGTGTGTTTGGCGAAACGTAGCAGTATCAGTTAGCAGTGACAGTAAACAATTTGTAGCAGTTAGAAAACTGTTTGGTAATGTAGCAGACTAGCAGTAGCTATATCTAAAGTGTATGAAATGACGTAAAAGTACATGTATGAGTTAAATTAAATAGACTATTATACGAATAATAAAAATAATGTTTTAAACCAGTCATTAGTTTTACATATTCAACATCATATAAATATTATAAATATAACCATGAGAAGTAATAATATATCGTTAACAACATAGTGCATCTGTACATTCCACCACTTTGAGTAATTACGCATACATTAATGAATGTGAGGTGATTTGTACACTCTCAAAAATGATTAAGACATTCATACTTTGAGTGTTTGGACATTTATACCCTTACATTATTTTTAGTTATGTTTATCCAAAGTATAAATGTTCAATCACTCAAATTTGAGTGTCCCAATCATTTTTAGAAGTGTGCAAATCACCTCCCTTAATTAACAACAACAACAATAACAACAACAACAAACCTAATCCCGCCGAGGCAGGGTATGAGGAAGGTAAAATGTAGACAATCCTACCCCTACCCTGGATAAATCCGGAGAGTAGAGGCTTTAGGACTAACGAGACTCGGCATAGTGCAGTGTGGAGAGAGTAAAGGAAAGAGAAAAAGGACAAGAACAAATGCAAAAGCAAGCAAAAGAAAGCAAAAGAAAGCAGACAAAACAAGACAAGCGAGAAACAAAAGGACACAAGACAAGGACCGGGGCAAAAGAACACAAAAGCAAAGAGCAAACAAAATAAAGAGCCAAGGCACAAAGAAAAGCAGTAACCTAAAGAGGCACAAAGCAAAGCAAGATCGCAAGGCCTAAAGCAAAGGCATAAAATAGAATTAAGGCACAAAATTTTAAGTTAAAAACAAATCAACCAAAGAGATACACTTTAATTAAAAAGTAAGGTTAGTATGGTAATTTTCATCACAAATGCTTGTTTAGTGCCAAATGCTTGTTGGAAATGCTTATTGGAAGAGCATTTGAAAAACGATCATTTTGAACAAAATCTAAATGCTAAATGCTTGTGGCCAAACAAGCTTTTATTAAAAACGCTAAATACTAAATGCTAAAAACGCTTTAAAATGCTCCAAAACATCAATTAAACATGCGACCAAACATCAATGTCCAATAACAGATGATGCTACTCGAAACCTAAAAAGCAATCCAATGGCGAAGTGCCTATAATCTGTAGATAAAAACATGACACATTTGAGAGGTGTCTCTGCAATACACATATCTAAACAAGAATACGTGGTGCTTATTTAAGCTTATAAGCTAATCCCAGCTAAATTTTCATAAGCCTATTTGAGCTTATTTTTCAGTTTATGAAGTTATTTTTCATTTTTAAATCATAATAAGCTCATGAGCCAATCGACCTCGCTCACTAAAACCTTACAGACATAAAACCTAATAATTCTCGGCCCATCTACACAATTGTTTAGTATAGTTTCCAAAAGATGGCCCATTTAGGCATGTTTTTTTGGGCTTCGTGGAATGTTTCAAAAAAGCAAGCGTCTATCTTATTGATATTTCCACTTTTCCTGAAGCGATGAGAACACAATCAAATGAAGAACAAAAGTAAGTATTAATCAGTAGTTTCTTTCTTTTTGATATGTAATTCTACTATTATTTATCTCCCAAAATTTATTCGAGTTAAATTCATCTAATAACAACGTATTTTTTCACATGTTCACGTATGATACATTAGCCGAAACAACTCACTACTACAATTCCTTATAAATTATATTAGTTCATAAACTCGTTTTTTACCTCAAAATTCCACGTTATCCGCTAAATGTATACACCGTGTCATCATTGAGCTAATGTACGTGCGGTACATTGGTATTTTTTTGCGGTTCATGTATGATCATAGAACACTTAAGAAAGTTTCTTAACACGTATAATTCGCTATTATCGAATTGACTCTAGCAGTTTAAAGGGGCCACCGTCAGAATCGGACACAACAACACCATTAATCAATTATGTCGAAGCGTTGAGATCAGATTTGAGAAAGATGTTAAGATCAGCTGTTAATGAAGAAGAAGTAATGTAAGCATATTTTTATATGTAATTCTATTAGTACTGCCAAATATTATTAACCATTTACGCATTGTTATGTGAAAGTAAGAGGAAGATAGAATCCGAAACAACACCGGCTGAAATAATCCACTTTACAGATCTACCCGAGGAACAAATGTGAGTTTACTTCTAACTTTGACTGACTGATTCAACATACACAATATGTTTATCTGTCTATACACTAGTAACTTTAATTTGTTGATGATAGGATGACATTATTCTCTGAAGTTCCCTTGTTTCGGTTTGAGTTGCGTAAGGTTTTTCTTAGCTATAATAACGATGATGAGTATTGCAAGCGTCAGCTGTTTCTTAGTTTTAACAAAGATTGTCGCAAGCGTCAGCTATTTGGGATTATTCAGGCAGCTAGTATTTCACGAGATCCAGGGTCTCAACAGTATGGTTCTTTCAATATATTCAACCGTAAATTCAATAATCCCATAGTCGTCACCAACCTGGGCTATTTATCTCCACGCAATATCTCTTATTGTTCACTTCCAGTCTCTACGTCCGTTAAGATCACTGCACAACTCTATGTTACCACTGACAAGGTGGATGACATGGAGAAATATAGGGATTATTATCTTCAAAGTGATGATGATGAAGATGCTGATGCTGATGATGATGCAGATTATGGCAATGAATTCGAGGAACAATCTGATTCGGACTTAGATGATACTTTTGTGGAGACGGACAAACTTATTCATAAGGAGCAGGTAACTGATAATTATGCGTTTGAAATTTGCAATGACTCTACGTTAATAAACTTCTCAGATTATTTTGCCAAGAGGCCCGATGGCGGTTCCGGTTGTTATATTTCAAAAGGTAAAGATGGTTATCTAGAGCTGCATTACATTGCATTAAAGTATGCAGTAGACGCAAGTCTGGAAGTAGAATTTGTTGCAACTTCTAAGGAAAAAAAGATTGCTGGAAGGGTAATGGCTTATTATGAGAAAAACTTTGATTATGGCTGTCCTCCGGCTAAAAAAGATCTTTACAATGCAATGCTCTTAGAAACCAAACCTCATGTTTATTTCAAGTCTGGCAAAATAAACCTGATGCGATCTGTGTTGGCTGTACCAGCCAAATTCTCTCTCATAATTGATGCAAACTTACGTGACTTCACCTCTGGGGATATAGTTTTGTCGGGCACTTACGAATTCCTTGTGCCATGTGATGGTAGCAGCTCTATTGGTTCTATTGTAAGTAATGATTGCTCTTTGAATCTGAAAGTGGACTGGAAGCTGCCATGCGGAGCTTAATTATAGCAGCATGTTGTCCTTTGTTTCATATTTAAATTATAAATTATATTATGATATGATGATATCTTATGATGGCTAGACAATCTTGTGCTGATGGAAGTTTATCCAAGTGCTGTGTAAAATTTTCTCTGCGTTTTCCAATTGAAGTACTATATGGCGCCTTTGTGTTTAGTGTAATGCACTTTGCGTTAATTGCTAATTAAATCTTGCATTTTAACAGTGACAAGCTACTTTATGTATACTTATCTTGAAACTATAAGTGTATCGTTTTTATTGTTGTGTACCTACCTTTTAAACTTACCTACGGAAGAGGCGAAGACCTTAGTGTTATTGAAAAACCAATAACTGATGTATGATTGTGAAGACCTTGGTGTTAGTGAAAAACCGATAACTGATGTATGATTGTGATGATTACTCATGTTGTGCTTTTGGTAGTTCATTCCTTTCGTAATTTGAAATGAGTGTTGCGCAGAGGTAGGATAGTGGTAAGGACTAAGGAACAAGTGTATGCTAGGTATTTCCGAAAAATCTTAAGTTTAAAATGTTTTACTAAGGTTAACTAAGAATTTAGGCTAAAATCCTTTAAGATTCTATTATTTTATCAAATGTGTAAGATGCTTCTGAGTTCTGCCACAGGTCAGTAAATAATTTGTAAATCAAATCAGAGTAGCTCACGTTTTAGAAAATTATTGGTCCTTAATATTTGTGGTGTATTATCTGGTTGGCGAGAAATGATCTTATCTATCTATATCTATCTACTTTATAATGTATTTAGGCGCCTAAATTAGAAGGCTTTAAAATCAGACTTTCTTACTGCTTTATTATGGAAAGAGTTTTCTAACTAAAATTAAGATAAGGAGCTCGATCGTGAGATGACGTGTGTCGACCTTATATTTCCAAGCTCTAACTTCTAACAAACTCCAAACTGCTTCTTAACCACTAAAAATTAAGATAAAGAATTAATTATAAAATGATACGTATGTCGTTTCTCATTAAAATTAATCTTTATTTTTAAATTAAAATATCTTTTATCTACTTATTTTTTATAATCTAATTTACCATATTCTAAAATTTTATCTTCTTTAATTCAACATCCATTTTGATATATTTTTATGAGTTTTAGTTTTATATTTTAATGGGTTTATTTTATTTTAATTCAAATTTCTGTTTTAACTTTATTTCATTTATTTCAATCAATATAATCTTGATTAAATCAAAATCATACACTTTTGGGGTAGTGTTTGTGCGTAAGAGATGCGAGGTATTTCTATATCTTGGAATAATGATGTCATGAAAGCTACGGAAAGTTACGGTAACCCAAACAAACACTTACAACTGCATATACATTCAAAGTGTTGTGAAACTAATTCACTAAACTAGAAGAAACACATATAACTATCTTTATCATGGCGGCATGTGGCCAGTAGTATCTAATTGAAGATTTGTCTAACAATATGATCAACTTACAGCAAATTCGAAGGTTGAGATGAAAAGTGATAAAAATGACAATGCTGTGTGTCGATCTTTATTTGGATCAAGTGATTTAGTCGTCTCTATTACTCGTTTCAAAATCATGTTTGGATCCATCCTGTTAGCGATTATAGCCGAAGTATGTCATTCAACCGATTTTCAATTGTTAGCGATTATAACTGATTCTCAATTGTGGCAATATGCAGTTTAAACATCTGGAAACAATAGCCTTTTGTCATTGTTATTCGAGATTATGACCGATAGTGCTGAACTGGAAAAGGAGCTAGAAATTCCAAGTTATGAACTTGGCTCAGATTTGCAAATGACATACACTAAAAGTATTGAAGGTTTGACAACTGAGAGGGGTGTGTAAATGTATTCCATTTAATTTGATATTTACATGGATCATAGATGGTCCTAAAAAAAAAAAAAAAGTACAAAATACACTTTTTTTTTTATAGATGGTCCTAAGCTGGGATCCTTGTTGATTTGAGAATTGAGATCATATCATGGTTTTCAGTGCTCATGATAGCATTGTGTTCATTGTAGTATTGCGGGGAGTAGCAAGCTGTTGGTTTTGAGAGGGGTCGTGGTTTGGTTTGCTCGACTGTCACGAAGAGGTATCTTTCAGTGCTCTGCTGGTATCCAATTGAAATCAACGTTATTCTTGAGGGTTCATCTTTATTTGTCCATGCTTTAATTGAAAGTGTTTGTACTTTGTACTTGTGAATGTTAAAACTTGAGAAATAACCACTTTGTTTTATCTTTTAGCCCTACTCAGTAAAGATAAGTAACATTCAGAAATCAAGAACAATTGCTCAATCAAACCGGTGTAAAGTAACAATACGTATTTGTAAACGAAGTCAACAAGTGTTGGATACAGTTGAACTGTCACTTCCTAGTTATACATACGAGTCATTGGTGAGTGTTTGCTAGCACAAACTACTTGTTTTGACTTTTAAATAGGGTTAATGGCGTGTAATAAAGAACGTCTTTCTCATTTGTCTTGGTATCATATATGAACCCAAAAATACTATAATACCCATCCAACTTTCAAATTTTGTTTCATTATCGATCGTCTTTTCTCGTTTGTTCGAATATCGATATGAACTTTAAAAAATTCTCATTTTATCAACTTTCAAATTTTTCATTATCATAACGCGAAGAGATGAGTCTTAGCGTTGACAATGAAACAAAATTTGAAAGTTGATAATATTGATTATTTTGTGGTTCATGTGATAATGACATAAACGAAAATACGTTTCAGACATATCTTATTAACCCTTTTAAATATTGTTTTGTTTGACCATTTTGTTTACTTTTGATGTTTATTAAGCTGTTTGGATGATTGTCCGCAATCGATAAAACATCTGTGGAAATAGATTCATTTCGTGGAGGGTTGCATCTTTCTTGGGTCATGCACTTCTTCATAGTGTACCCACAAAAGTCGATTGTGCAAAGATGTATAGTTATGAATTGAATTGTGCCCGCTATTTGGAATCTGTAATGAATTTTATTTAACTTCAGATATATTATTTGCAACTCATCCGATTTGGATTCGGGTGTGTAAATCCTCATGACACTCGTTATCTTCCCGAAAGAATTCTACTGTATGATTCTCATCCTGGAGGAACAGGCATTTCAGCACAGGTGAACTTAATCGTTGCATTGGAACTTTTGACATCGTGTTGCTTCTCTGTTGAGACTGGTTGTCCCAATTGCGTTCAAGTGGGTCTTATTTGACTCGCCGGTTGATTATATAACTTCTTTTCTGATCTTATGATTGTTTGAAAGAGTAACTTTGTTGTTCGGCATGTTGGTCCCAAATATGAGTAAGGTTGATATATGAAATTGCAAATAAAACTAGATAACTTATCAATTGTAAAAACTAGAATTCTGTTACATATTAACATGTATATATAGGTATCGAATGGACATCAGCCAAACGACACAATGGTTCGCTATATAACCGCCATAACTAACTAACTAATATAACCGTTATTCGGTTAATAAGTTTAATGAGAAACTTTGGTCCTTCATGTTTACGTGTTTTCGAAATGGAGCAATGAGGCGAGATTACATGCTCGCATTCTCCTCCTTAATCTTGATCGTTGCTTCGTCCTAAGTCTTGAACTCCAAGCATTTGTCGCATAGTCACGAACTTGAGTCTTGGTAAGGCTTTTATTAAAATATCTGCTCTTTGAAGTTCTCCACTTACGTGTTCCACATTGATATGACCATTCTCTACACATTCCCGAAAGAAATGATAGCGAATGTCTATGTGCTTGCTCCTTCCATGAAATACTGGGTTCTTTACGAGTTGTATAGCTGATACATTGTCAACTCTAAGCGTTATCTTCTTTTCTTCTAATCCAGTTAATTCACTAAGTAGCCGTTTTAGCCATAAAGCTTGACATGCTGCTGCAGTAGCCACCATGAATTCTTATTCACATGATGTGAGCACTACTGTCGGTTGCTTGAGTACACCGGGTAATAGGTGACTCTCCAAAGTAAAATACTATTCGATGGTTCATTTTCCTTGATCCGTATTGATTCCATAACTACATCATTGTATCCCGTAATCTTGCGACTTCCTTCTTTCTTGTATATTACTCCATGGTCTTTCGTTCCTTTGATGTATCGGATTACTTGTTTCAATCGCCTTGGTGATGATCCTTTGGGTCTTGCATAAATCTCTTGAGTAGTCCGGTGAGTAACTAAGATCGGTCTTGTATCGATAAGTATACGAGACTTCAATTAAGCTTGGTAATAAGTTGCGTCAACGGGTTTCCATCTTCCGCCTTGACCAACTTAGTGCGGTATCCATCGGTGTCTTCGTGTCATTCTTGTCCGTCATGCTTGTCTCTTTTAAGATCTTGTTAATGTATCCAGTTTGTAATCGTAATCTCTCCTCACATCGTGTAACTTCTATCCCAAGGTAATATGCTAGCAACCCTAAGTCGCTCATTTCAAATTTATCTTCCATTTGGGATTTGAACAAGTCTACCTCCTTCTTTGGAGTGCCGTGATTATCAAATCATCTACATATACTCCAACGATAAGTGTAGAAGTCTTGCTTCTCTTTGTATAGACCGCTTGTTCGAGATTACATTTCTTAAAGTCTAATGACTTTAATGTTTGGTCAAGCTTCACGTTCCAAGCTCTCGATGCTTGTCTTAAGCCATACAAGGCTTTAGTTAGCTTGTAGACTTTTCCTAGGTTTCCTTGTTGAATGAAACCTTCGGGTTGTGTAACATAGACTTCTTCCTTTAATTCTCCATGTAAAAATCTTGATTTTACATCTAAGTGGTGTACTTGCCATCCATGATATCTTGCTAGTGCTAATATCAATCGAACTGTCTCTATCCTAGCAACTGGTGCAAACACCTCATCAAAGTCTATTCCACGTTCTTGTACATAACCTTTTCTACTAATCTTGCTTTATACTTTATGATCCTTCCTTGTGCATCTCTTGGTTTTATAAACCCATTTGAGTCCTATTGCCTTCGATTTTCGGGCAATGTGGTAAGGTCCATGTGTTGTTTTTGTTGATTGACTCTAATTCAATTTCCATGGCCTCAATCCACTTCTCATCTTTTGATGCTTCCTTGTAATTACGGGGTTCTTCTTATGTGAAAAATAAGCTTGGTGCTTCTACTTCACGTGTAGTTTGGTAGATTTCCGTAATATTCTTTAAACCTTGTATAGGTCTATGATCAAATCTAGGATCTGAGCTTTCGAATGAACTTATAGTAGCTCCTTCTTCATCTTACGAGTTAGGGTTGTAAGTAGGGGTGTCAAGCGGGTTATCGGGTCGGGTTTGTAAGATATTAGTTTTCACATACACATCAAACCATAACACAAAGTGGCGTATGAATGAAGTTCTAGAGAGAAAGTTAGAGGTTTAGGGAACTTAGTGAGAGAAAGTGAAAGATATTATTATGAGCTCCAACTCTCTACCTTGGAAGGTAGAGTATTTATAGTCTTACATAAAAGCGCCACATCGGGTGTGGATCGGGCATCGATGGGTAAAGACCGTCCAGTCCTCCACGGTGTTACTTAACTAAATACTACTTAACTTAAAATAACTACGACTACGAGCTTTCTAATGATTACATATACTTGAGGTGACCGACTCTTTAATACACGGAATTTCTAATTCCTAACAATCTCCCCAAGGAGGTCACCTCAATCATGTACTAAAATTACATTGAATACAAATAGATATTACATTAACAATTGTTCTTGCATTCTTGATGTAGTACTTTGCTCCTAAGCTCGTAGTCATTGATTCTTCTCATTGCATGTTTGGTTACTCCAAGTGGAGGTCTTTTCTTGATCCACGTGATAATAAATTTGAGCCGACTTTTGAGATCATCAAAAAAAATCTAAGACATCCATTGTGGTGTTGGTATTATGTGATGTTGTGACTTTAGGACCGACATGCTCACATTACGGATCATGATATCTTCTCATCGAGTAGCGGAAGCTTTAGTTGATTCATGATATTGGCGGATAGCGAAGCATGGAGTGAAAATATCGAGTCATTGATGCACTAATCATGATTTCTTTTGAGATGAATGTGTTAAGTGAGCATGCGGCTATGGATTGACCGCTTCATTACGATCATTTGCAAGCGTCGGGCGTACACACATACAGCGATTAGCAATAAATCGCACGAAAGTGTCTTTGATCACTTCGTTGAATTGAGGTACACGACCCGCGGTTCCCGTTGATCGATACATGTCTTGCTGTGATCGGTATAATTCGAAGAATTTCCTTGACGAGGTTTCGCGGTACTCTAGTTGTTCTCAAACGGAACATCTCAAAGAAGACAACACGGAGTGAGTGAACGGTAATTTTAAGTCCATTGATTGATGAAAAGAGATTTGAAAAACAATCGTGTATTGCTCAATAGAAATTGTTTTGCAATACAACGAAGGTTTTATTGAAAATCAATTATCAATCATAAAACACCTTTTGGTTTGAAAAATGAGTACACGGTCGATGTGCTAAAGAAAAGAGTTGTTAAGCACAAAGACCGGTTTTCAAAGGTATCCGTCAATCCATAACTGAACCGAGATTGATTCAAGAGATTGAATCGCCCCATTGTTTACATTCGGTTGTCACATGGTTGATCTATATAATAGATCTCACATGCCACCTACCGAGGAGCTTGTTTGATGTTGGCTCGAAGGCTTTCCATCTTCATTGTGAATATGTAAACACATCACTCGGATGTTACGGCAATACCACAAGGATAATCGTGGGACTCAAGATATAATCTCTCTTTCCACATTGTGTGAAGCGGAGAGTCTTCATTGAAAGTGTCCTAATGAGATTGATTGATGATCTCGAGGCTCTAGACTCAATTTGTGCATATTTGGATCTGTGCGGAGACTAGGAGAGGTCTCCTTCTTCATATCAACAATCTCTAAGAAAGTCGATAGATAATGTCGGTTCCCGTGAGAATGAAACAAGTCCTTTTAAGAGGAACTTGAGTGGTTTGGAAAGTTGAAGTGCGGTGCGTCCTTTGGGTCCATGACGTCTTGTCTTCAATACCGATGTTACCATCGGTAGCATATGAATTGAACCGGTTTACGCCCTAAGGTTGAATAAATGGAGGCTATTTGTTTTCACCCTTTTCTCATTCAATTCTTTTAATTCTTCAACCCCTTGATGCTTACCGAGACTTCATAGCAAGAACCTTGTTGGGTTTGTTCTAGTTCTTGCTCTGTCTCGATCCGCACTCTTCCCATATCTCACTTTTCTCCTTTTATCATCATACCTAAGAACTCTACACTAACTAGTGGATAGTCCTGGGTAGATCCCTCCGGTTACGGTGGATCATGGGAACAAATACCTAACCTTATCATCCTTATATCACCATACATAAAGTAAAGTTGGTCGGTCTTTTTGGTATTGTTCATACGCCATATGGAACCAATTGAAAACCATTTGAAAATCAATTCGGATACTTGTGATATATTATCAAAGCATTTTGTACTGAATTGTTTTGATATTTTAGAATAAGAACTCCCCTCAACATGTGCATCAAGTATTTGAAAATGTTTTGCACACGGAGGCAAGAGGAAGAATTAACTTCTTTGATTACCATTTTCTAAAGATATCAACATCACTTCCTTGATCAAATCAAGTAGATAAAGCATTTTGGGGAAGGATGAGGTTTTCATGATTTTGCTTCCCTCAATATGTGCATCTAAGATTTGAAAAGAGTTTTGCACATAATAGAGGAACACACATCGAGAAAAATGATCACGTTTCAAATCATAGGTTTAAGATAGATGCTCCCCTCAACATGTGCATTGAAAATTTGAAATCGTTTGTCACATGTGGGAAGGATAACATGTACATCCTTATAAAACCATTTACCAATTTATCGGTTTAAATCCAATTTAAATCACACATTCTCCCCGATCACAATTATCAAATCATTTGAGATTTGTGATCTCTTATAGATTTAAATTGATTTTGAAAGCTTTAAGGAGAATTGTGACTTGATTATGAAAGCGTTTTAGCGATAAGGATCGGATTTTAAGACTTTAAACTCCATTGATAAAACATGCATGTACATCTTTTGAAAACAATTTAATGCCAAATAACTTTTAATTTGATTGAAATCATTCTCCCCTCAATCAATGACATAGGTTGTTGATTGAGAGATAGAGATTTTGACAAATAAGTCCTGATGATTATCAAAAATAGAGACCGAGTTATTTTTCAAAGCGATTAGTTTTCGAGATAAATGGTTATAGAATCGAGCATTGAATTTTGAAAACATGATAAAGTATGGCTCTGTTCTTTCTTTTAAAACCGGGTTATTGCACGAAAATGACAATAAACCATTGTTCTCTCTCTCTCAAATTTTTTTTTTTTTTTTTTTTTTTTAAATAAAAATTCGAACAATATCTAAAGTCCGTGTCATTCTTTGAATGACAACAACAAGACCGTAGATATAATCGAATCGAGAGAAACATGACAAAATGACAATATTTTTGAAGATTTTTTTTTTTTTTTTTTTTTTTTTTTTTTTTTTTTTTGAAGGTTTTATAATTTTGTATTTTGTTTTTCGAATAGATATATACAAGAGACAGATGAAGATAGACCTTTACTCCTCGTCTTCCTCACGAAGGCGTTTGAGTGTTCGGTTGAAGGCTTTTTAAGCCAAGGCGTGGAAGAATAAACTCAAAGCGTTCTCTTGGAAGAGCTTTGGTGAAGATGTCGGCTAGCGATATTCGGACCTCACAAAATAGAGTTCCACCACACCTTTTCCACTTGTTCCCGATGAAATGATGTCGAATGTCGATATGCTTTGCTCTTGAGTGTTGAGCGTTGTTGCATGAGAGAGCAATAGCACTTTATTATCACGGTACAAAGGTTTTGTTGAATTCAAAGCCATAGTCGGATAATTGAGATCTCATCCATAAGATTTGAGCACAACGAGGATGACATGGCTATGTATTCGACCTCTGTAGAGAAATAGAAGTACTCATTTGCTTCTTTGAAGACCGACTCACAAGCTTATCACCCAAAAGCGAGCACCTCGGACGTGCTTGACGTGTATCTTGACAACTGCATGATCGGCATCTGCATAGGCCGTTAGTGACATACCGGTGTCCTTGGTGCAAAGACCCATATTGATGGTTCCTTGGAATACCGAAGACCCGTTTAAGCGCTTCAAGGTGCTTTTTAGTAGGCAGCACGGTATCTAGCACACATGCACACAATGAACAAGATGTACGGTCTACTAGCGGTGAGGTACATCGGGGATCCAATCATACTACGATATTTCGTTTGGTCAATCATGATCCACAGTGGTCCTCATCTAGTTTGGTTCGATCAATCATGGGGTGTCAGCGGGTCACTTGAATCAAATCCAAATTTCTTTAAGATCTCATTGCATATTTAGATTGATTTATGAAAATGCCTCGGGACTTTGTGAAATTTGTAATCCCAAGAAAAATGACATTTGTCCCATCATTGACATTTGAAATTTTGAACTCATTTCATTAGAAAAGCGATCACATTCCATTGGGTGCATCGAGGCAAAATAATATCATCAACATAAATTTGAACATGAATTAAATGTTTGCACGACTTCACGGTGAACAATGTAGGATCAAGCTGCTCCTTTGCTAAATCCGGTAGATAGAAGAAACTTTGTGATGTATCATACCATGCCCTTGGAGCTTGCTTTAAACCGTAAAGAGCCTTCTTCAAGCGATAAGCGTGAGTAGGATGCTCTTGATTCACAAATCCTTGAGGTTGGTGGCGTGAGCGACTTCTTTAAGATCTCCGTTCGAAATGCCGTCTTTACATCCATCGATAGACTACCATGTTCTTACTAGCGACATTAGCCAAAAGATTACGATTGCCTCGATTCGAGCAAGCTGGAGCAAAAGATTCTTCAAAGTCAATACCCTCCTCTTGGCGGTATCCTTTAGCAACTAATCGAGCCTTGTTCTTCAACACATCACCATGCTCATCAAGTTTCACTTTGAAGATCCATTTAAGAGCAATAATCATAGCACGATCTGGGCGGTACTAACTCCCATACATCAAGTCGATCAAACTCATGAATTTCATCTTGCATGGCATTGAACCGACTATCTTCATTCATGGCGGTTTTAACATCTTTTGGTTCGATCTTAGATAGTACGGAGTTGAAGAAGCACCATAAGGCATCGGTTGCAAGTTGTTTCCGTGTTGATACGGGACGAGAGGATTTCCAATGATGTTGTCTAAGGGATGATCGTGAGTCCATTTTACGAGGTGTTCATGTGGCGGTTGTTGAGGGATGAGGTAGGCGAGTCGATGTCTCACGAAGAAGATGGTTCGATGATGATTCGAGGAGCAAATATGTTTTCAAATGGAGCATCTTGAGGAGTAGCAAAGGATTAACTTCATCATTGATGCGAAAGCAGTTCCATGATGTACATTTGAAGAATGATGATTTGTTGATGAGGCGGAAGGATCGTGATGCGCTTCTTGACTTAACGATATTGAGGCGAGGATTGACTTCATTCACGGGAATATGAGCATCCTCTGTTGTAGGGATCAACACCTCATTAGTACTTGAATCATAAAGTTCATCAAACATAGGATCAAACAATTTCTTTAAATCATCTTGGATGGAGGTACATATGGAGTTTCTTGAGAGGAGTTTGGAACAAGGGATGAACCAATGGGAATTTTTTTGAAGTGCGGGTCTGGTGGAGTGTCCGAGGAGCCATTTGACCGGTCGACTCATCAAGCGTAGCGTGAATTGTTTCCATGATATTTCGGGTTCTTTTGTTGTAGATTCGGTATCCCTTTTGTTTGGTGCATATCCTACAAATACTCCAATGTCGACTTTAGCCCTAAGTTTGCCTAAGTCTTGACCCTCATTAGTTGGATAACACAATGCACCAAACACACGAAGGAAAGAGATTAGGTTTTCTGTTGTGGACAAGTTCATATGGAGTTTTCCATGAGCAGTGTGAATCGAGGAGCGATTTTGTGTGTAGCATGCGGTGGCAATTGCTTGACCCGGAGAAACATTGGAACCTTTGAGTAAATCGGCATTGTTCTAGCGGCTTCAACAAGAGTTCGATTTAGTCTTTCAACTACACCGTTACATTGAGGAGTTCGTGGAACACTTCTTTGATGGTGATTCCAACGCTTTCATAGAATTCACTAAGTTGTTTGTTGACAAACTCGGTTCCATTATGCATTACGATAATTACGGCGGTTTTGTTAAGTCGAACTGCAATTGTTTGATGAGTTTGATGATGATATCGGGGTTTCATCCTTTGTCCTTAAGAACTTGACCGGTGAATCTAGGTAATCATCAACCACAACTAACACATATTTCTTCCCAAAGATATTACGCACCCTCATTGGTCCACATAAATCCATATGAATCATATGAAGAACTTACGTGATTGAGTTAGTAGGTTTGGGTTTATGGGCATACTTCTTGCTTTTCCCAATTGACATCTTGAACAAAGATGATCCTTTTCGTACTTGAGTCTAGGTAAACCTACAACTAAGTCCTTTACGGTGAGATCATTGATGGTGCGAAGTTCGGGTGATTGAGGCAGCGATGCCATAACCATGACTTTGTTTTAGAAGCCTTTGATAACAAGCAGTTGGAGATGACCTCATCATGTCATCGATAGAGATGGTGTAAAGATTTGAGCCACGAGTTCCTTTTAGCAGTTCCTTACCATTAAGATCTCTAACAAAGCGGTATGTTTTACGAAGGCTACTTCTAGATCGAGAATCACGAATTGACCAGCGAGAGAGCAGTTATGACCCGGACCTTCCACATAGTATACTCTAGAGATGACACTATCACCAACAACGTAATCTCCATAACCCATGATTGCACGAAATGATCATTACGAATCTAACGGTCCGATGAATTTGCTCACGAAGTTCATGAGCGCGACCGGTCTCGGTCATATGCTTGGAGCGACTGAGTCCGGTACCACGAGCGATTTGAGCGATCTGCGGTTGAACACGAGACAAGAATGGATAAGCGGATAATTGGGATCCCCATGCAAGAATGGGTTCCATTTGGTTAGTAACAATGGTTGGAACACCCGCATCGGAGAAAGGAGCATTCATATCGAAATTAAGGCCTTTGGATTCATTGTGAATAGATGCGGTACTAGTGTCCGTATTAGCCACATTCACGGTGTGCTCACTTCTTATGGGAATAGTTCTACGGTGGGCATCCATTTTCTAGTGGGCATTGTCGATTATTCTTATGACCAACAACGGTATCCAATAATAGCCTATCTTACTAAATGTTCTTCTGTGGGTTTCCTTTGTTTTCTAACTCTCTTTCGTTTTGCCTTTTTGCCTTTTTAGCATGAACATAAGCAACATTAAGCGGACCATTATCATCATTAGGCAAAACATTAACACCACATTCATGATTAGAAGCGAATTCAAGCGGACATCGGTACAAGGTTTGCAAATAGTATCGAATTGAATTAATTACGATGCGCCTATGGCTAATACTAGAATCAACACGATTCGTTTTATTCGATTCAAGCTTAAAGTTCCTAGATTGTTCTTCTACTCTTTTCGGTGCACATTCTTAGCTTGCGAGGTCCTATCATTCCTTGTATTGTCTTGAGACTTTGACTGCTCCCTTTAATGTCATGATTACTCTGTAGAGGAATGGGAACATTAGTGGGTTTACAACTCTTTGCATCACTGTTTAGATGTCTTTGGGATCTGAACTACATGCAGGCACACTAAGGTTCACTTTCTTAAAACTAGAAGTCTTGGGATTTGTACTCCTAGAAGGCACACTTGAGTTCTCTTTCATAGCATTGTGGATCTGAAATCGAACTACTTACAGGCACACTAGGGTTCATATTCAAGACATTGGGCATCGAATGAATATCGAGACTTGGCAATAGGCATCGAACATGGAATCAAAGGATTAACTCTCTCACCTAATGACTTTGGGCATATTGTGATCAAGCATTCTAAGATTTCTTGAGATCGTTTGGCATATAAGCATGCATGTCCAATTGCATTATCATGAGGTTTCTCTAACTTATCCTCTTCAACAATCTCACGAGACATTCTAGGCAATCCTTAAGGGATGAGAAGTATGTTTGAGCAACAAGTTTGTTGTTCACGAGATGAGGAGGACATATTTCACAGACAAAGCATATTTATTACAAGAGTGAACCTTTGATACACCATTCTCCCCATTGGTCATTGGCATTTTCCTTTTACGACTCTTGATTCTCAATTTCCTTTTGCAATGAAGCTATTTGTTCGTTATTTTTATTCTGAGTGACCTTTATTGATTCAAATAACTCATTGAAATGACGTTTAACCTTTTCATTTTCTTCTAGAAAACTTTCGTTTTCCTTTTGTAATGCATTTACTAAGTTTTGAAGATGAAACGTTTGAGAATTACGAGAATCTAAAGGAGGAGGCATTTGGGAGCTGTCATATTGTTTGTTTGACCCTTTAATTGAGAGATTTGGGCTTTCAACTTTACGATCGTGTTGCTTGAGCTTGAATTTGTTCATCACGTTTGTTAATTTGAAAAGCGCATCAAACTCGGAGCATCGAGGATGTCTTGATATTTGAAGTTTTGACATTTTCTTTAAGATGTTGATATTTTAGTTGTAAATTAAAATGCTCAACTTCTAGTTTAGAAAAATGTTTAACCAAATTGTCGTGATCATCGGTTCAATTTTCTCGTTTAGTTTAGAATTAGTTTTGTCAAGCTCAATGACACGATCATGGGAGACTTTCGAGACAGCAGATAGTTCATGAAATTTGGAAGCATTAATAGAGCAATTTGAAGCGATGAAAAAAATATCTTGAGCAACACATTCGATAATAAGAGTCTCATTTAATGTATGCAAGTTCTTCCTCTCAATCTCATTATATTTTAGTGCACGCTCATAGTCACTAACTTCAACTATCATTGCATCAAATTCCTTTTCCATTCCCTTGATATCGGTTTCTATCCCTTTTAAGACTCTCAAAGTGATCTTTTAGAAGTTTAAAGAAAGGCATGACCTCGATTAAATAACATTCTTTCATTTGCTCAAAACCCTTTCTCCTTCCGTTATACCGATGGGTGTGATCCTTTTCTTGCAAGTTTTCTCAAAATCAACAAATAGTTGAAATATAACATATTGGCTAATTAAGGTCTTGCTTTTAGTGGCAATTGTTCTAGGAACAAGATGCATTGGTGTATTAGGAGGATACACGATCGCTCTAGGCATTTTCCATAGGGAGGTTTGTTTCAACAATATTTTCGACTTTACCTTATCTAAATCCATTTTCGAGAAAACTTGTTCGGGAGTCAACAATGTCGAGGCTTAAACATGTTCAAGGAAATCCAGTTTTCCTTCTTGTAGTCATGGGGAGTGATAATTACTTTTTCTCTTTGCATTTAGGATCATCTAATTTTTGTTCATCTTTTCCTAGTGACTTCATCGATTTCTTATCTTCCTCGGTGCACTCAACGCAACTAGGTTTCTGTCTAGGTTTAAGGATTTCATTGCCATCATAAAGAACCTTATGAGCATTTCTAGCCCTTTTAATGACCTCTGGATTTGGTTCCTTAACAAGGGAATGCTATGCTTATCGCTTAAGACCCTATGCTTAGTGATCATGTGAGCGATCTGAATGGTGTTCCTTGTATGTACAACTTGTTTTCAAGTTTGTTTTCAAAGTTTTGATTAGAAAAATCTTTCAAGAGTTTTGATTCCTTTGCATTAAATTCTTGCTTAAGCATTTTCACATTTTCTTGAAGTTCTTGTTTTGCTTAGCGGTTTTAGAAAGCTTTTCTTGTAAGGAATTTAATTCTTGTTTCAATACTTCTTCTCTAAAATTACTTTTCTAATGATTATCGCACTTGGTCATCCATTTCACCTTCACGAGTGGTCAACTCAAATTTTGCGTTGTTCATAAATAGCAACACGTTCTTTATAGGCATTTAGTTGAAATTACGGAATCATCGAGGGCACATGCGGTGTATTCATCAAAAACATAGTCATTGTTGATGCGGAAGATGCATCACTTGGTACAACTTCACTTTCACTTTGTTTCACGTATTGATCATATGGGACAATATCGATATTACCCATATTTTCAACATTTGATTCAATAGTTTGATTGATTGTACTTTGTCATGCATCTGTTGCACATCGACATCATCGTATAGTTTTAATACCTCGAGATGAGTTTGTCTTTGGATGGGCCGACTTGTGGTGAAGAAGAGACCTTGGGAGAAACCATTGGAGAAATGCTAGCCATAAAAATTGTGTGTGCTTGTAGGTCCATCATCCACATCAGTCGTATGCATCACAATCGGCGACTTGAAAGGCATTCGATGATTGTGACCTATCTCTGAATAAATTGCTCATCCACATCGCATCATAGGTCTTGGCATTGCCCTCGACTAAAACAACAATTCCTCTTCATCAAAGCGGCACCATTGTCACGAGCTTGTACAAGCGACATCTTATCTCTGAAGTAATCGGCGTGCATGGGCGCTTTGGAGATGTGCGGTTTCTTGCAATGTGTCCCTCACCACCACGTTATAACATTTGATCGGCTTAGCTTGACCTTGGTTACCATTCCTTCCTCGATTACGGTTACCAACATAACCTCTACCGGCACCACCTCTTCCACGATCATCTTGTCTTTCTGAGCTGGTTGCACCACGATCCTTCCATCTTTAACGGTAGCTTGATTGTGTGGGTTAGATCTTTGTTACGAGGTTGTTGTTGGTTTGTGGGAGAGAATTCATGTTTTGACTAATCGGAAGAGCTAGTTGATTAATGAAGTTACCAGCGTGTGCATCGGCATCGACTTGTTTGAACATAGGATCGGGAATGAGTTTGTGATTACCATTACCCAAGGGTATGACTTGTGAAGCTTTGGTTGTGATTCCGATGTTTGAGTAGAAGGCGGTTGAGTCATTAGGCGAGCTTGTCTCTCCACAGTTGGTTTTGAGCGATTGAGAACCAATTTTTCAAACATAGCATGTCTCTCATTACGAAGGAGGAAGGCATAGAGTTGCTCATAGTTTGTATTCTTCAATCCTTTAGTGAGCTTCACGGAGGTGACAAACTTGTGCCATTCGGGATTCATGTTGTTCACAAATTTTGAGTTCGGTGAATGTTAGGCATAGTCATTCGATGTTCCTCATGTCATTCACCAACTTATGAAATCTCACATAGTACTCATAGACACTCTCATCGGCTTCATCTTGAAGTGTTCAAATTAAATCATAGAGTTGTGATTCTCTGTCTTCCATAGTTAATTACGAACACGAGAGAAGCATCTTGACATTATCCCATCTTGCCTTTGCATCGGTGTTGTGATTGATCGACTTGTAGATGTCTTTAGGAAGACCTTGAAGAACAATGTTAGAAGCCACGATATCGCATCGAATCTCTTTTCTCCTTATCATCAAGCTCATCATACATTTTAGGTCTGTCCATTCCGTAAATAGGGTTCCATCTTCATTAGTATCAAGTATATCTCTAGTCGTCTCAACTCGTCGGTCCTTCATCAATGGATTTGAGAATGTTGACACCATTTTCCTTTCAAGGCGATACAATCGATTCGTTGAGCCCAAGAATCGTAGTCGATTCATCAAGCATGGGTGGGCAGTATCGAGGCAGTTGCTTGAACATCCTCGACAGCGATGGAGATGATAGTAGGAGCGTTGGTAGACATGTTAACAGTTATCACGGGTTTTATAACTCTATGATTAAACGGAAATAGATTCTTTCACGGGTTTTACTAAATCAAGAGAAACCGTAAACAATCACCCAGTCGCTAGAAGAAAATGCACAAGTCGCTAACACCTAATTAGCTACACTCCCAGTCGCTAAAGTCCCAGTCGCTAGACAAATGCAAGTCGCTAAGTAGTAACTCGCTAAGCCTCAAGTCGCTAGCAAAATTTTGGCGACAATTAAGCTACTCAAGTCGCTAAAGATACAAGTCGCTAAATAGCAACTCGCTCTGAGACCAAGTCGCTACCTCCAAGTCGCTACACGTGGTGGAAAGTCCACTACTTGTCTTGTAAGTCGCTAGTTCTAAGTCGCTAGGTCCAAAGCGTAACTCGCTACAAATTTGTAAAGCAAGTCGCTCTGAAGAAAGAATTCCGTGTGTTAAGTCGCTAGCAAGAAAAAAACTCATAAACATCACTTTTCAATCCAAAACAACCCAACCAAGATGATTCAAGCTTACCAAATGAAAACCTAAACACTTGTTATGATTCTAAACATAAAAGTACTAACAAAATCCAAGCTTTAACACAAGAAATCAACCAAATGATGCACAAACCACTAAACTTTTCAAACTCAAAACCACCTAAAACCACTAAAATCCAAAGATGTGCAAGATATGATCTAACCATGGCTCTTGATACCAATTGTAAGATATTAGTTTTCACATACACATCAAACCATAACACAAAGTGGCGTATGAATGAAGTTCTAGAGAGAAAGTTAGAGGTTTAGGGAACTTAGTGAGAGAAAGTGAAAGATATTATTATGAGCTCCAACTCTCTACCTTGGAAGGTAGAGAGTATTTATAGTCTTACATAAAATACACATCGGGGTGTGGATCGGGCATCGATGGGTAAAGACCGTCAGTCCTCCACGGTGTTACTTAACTAAATACTACTTAACTTAAAATAACTACGACTACGAGCTTTCTAATGATTACATATACTTGAGGTGACCGACTCTTTAATACACGGAATTTCTAATTCCTAACAGATTTTAGATCGTTCTACTTTCATCAACAACTTCTTGTTCTTATCATACAAAGTCAGTAAATTTCCATCCATGATGATCTTGCAACCTATTTCTGTAAGTTGTCCTAGACTAAGTATGTTGCTCTTGAGGTTTGGAATGTAGTAAACATCCGAAATCATCTTCTGTTGTAGGTTTCTACATCCTAATAATATTGAACCTCTACCCTTTATCTCTACATACGATCCATCTCCAAAGCGAACACGTCCGGTGATGTTTCGTTAATATCCTTAAATGGCCTTTGGTGCACGACATATAGGTTACTTGCACCATTATCTAAGTACCATATGCTAGCATATGTCGTAGCATATTTTCGGGTTGTACATGTTCTTCATTTAACAAGATTTCTTGATTTCGTGTGTAGCCATTAGTAATGATGGTTCATCGTCTTCTAAGATAAGGTTTGATTGTTCCTGAGTTGTTGATGGTTTTCTACATTCATTCTTTACATGTCCTAGTTTTCCACAGTTATAACATGTAATTTTACTCTTATCCCATCCTCATTTTCCATTATTTGATTTATCTATGTGGGATGAGTTTCCTCCATTCGAGTCGTTTCTATTTCCCTTATTTTGCCAATTTCCTCGTGAATAGTTTGATCTACCTCTATATTTGGTAAATCGTTTCTTATTTCTAGAGTGTTCGCCTTGTGCGAATAATAGGTTATCTTGGCTTTCTCTTGTCCTCCCTTTCGGAGTTTTATTCTCTCCTCGAATGCCTTAAGTTTTCCAATGATCTCATCTAACATAATGTCATCGAGATCATTCGTCGTTCTATGGATGCTACTATTTGAATGAACCTATCTAGTGTGGAATATAATAGTTTTCATACTAAAAGTGATTCATCCAACGCTTTTCCTAATTCTTTAGCCTTCGTGGCGTAGCCGTTTAATTTGGCTGTAAATGCATCCACCGTTTCATCCTCCTTCATTTGGTGATCAGTGATTGTAACCGTGCTTGTTGCACTTTTTCTTCTCCAACGTGTCTCTTTTTCAATGAATCCCATAATTCCTTTGCTATTTTGCAACTTGCTACTTGTAAGATCACATCTTCGGTCAATGCTTGATATAAGAAGGCGGTTGTTGCCTTATCCTTCTTATCATCTACTTGCGTGTTTTCCTTAGGTTCTATTGCTTCCCATAATCCTTGTGCTTCTAGTATCACCTTAATTTGTATAGTCCAAACTGTGTAGTTTGTGGTTTTGAGTTTAGGGCATTGATAC
Organism: Chrysanthemum lavandulifolium; assembly: GCA_022545495.1. Lineage (NCBI taxonomy): Eukaryota > Viridiplantae > Streptophyta > Magnoliopsida > Asterales > Asteraceae > Chrysanthemum > Chrysanthemum lavandulifolium. The sequence continues at coordinate 96,688,408 of CM040239.1, forward strand.
TGTGTCATAGGGGTTACGGTTTTTGGTGCAGTGTTACTGCCACTCGCATCGTCACCGGGCATTTTGATAGTGCTTATGATCTTCACTTTCTAATTCGTATGGGAATTTCTAACTAGTGGTATCACTTAATACTATGGGAACAGAAATAGTTATCGGGGAATCCTAATATGGAACTATTGATTTCTAATAGTATAAACTAAGTATCTATACCATAAATATGAAAGGAAATCCAAAAGTTTGAGATTTTGTGACCCTTGTGAGTTTTTCACGCGCGTATTCCCTCCTTGTCGGCACTAGAATATACCAACTATATTTTCTTTTCCTCGTTCTTGTTTCCAAAGCAATCGGTACACCGTTTATTGATGTTGTCGACTTGCCTTCTTCAAAAATATACCACTCCACGTACCACGTTCCTTTTGTGTCGACTTGCAAAACTTTCTAAAAGTTCTTGCTATTTTGTCTTCAAATCTCGGATAAACACAAAAGTGTTTCAAAAAATTTCTCTCGGTAATTTATAAAAGAAACAAGCTAGTTTGCTTGACTTCTTTTCTTTGTTATCGATTTGAAACTGGTTGATCCTTGGGCAAGTTTGTTTGTCTCGGATTTATTTCAAAGGACTCGCAAGTTCTTTGCAAACAACAAGTTGTTGTCCTTGTTATTTTTTGGTTTCTAAAACGATGTGGACTCTTAAGCCCTATAGGAATACTCTCGGTATTTTTCTTCAAAAGACCAAGCGAGTTGCTTGTCTTCGTTTTACTACTTGATGGTAGTATGTCAACAAGTGAAAGCGTATGCTTATGTCCTTGTTGCCCTCGTTGCTTTTCCGCGTTATTCCAAAACAATCTTCGACTGTTTTTTTTATTCGGTATACCCTTCTCTTTCAATCCAAGCAACGTTCTTCTTTTTTTTCTTTCAACGTACGTCTTCTTCTCCACCTTTGTCCGCGACAAAGAGGTCCTGTTTCGCTGTATGATATTGAATGCCAACAAGTTTGCAACAAAGTTTCCTTTGTTCTGTTTTCGTTGCATTCAGGATCAAACCAACGCAAACTTTCAAGTCACCACTTCGTTTGGTGCCTTGTCGAATGCAATTTCTACACAAGTACGGCCGTGCACTACTTTCCTTGCGTCTCAAGTTATCCAGGCAACGTATATTTGATATATATGTCGCGTTCTTTTTCTGAAATAAGAGTTTTTAGCTTGTTGTTTCGTCTTTGGTTTCTTTTGGTCTCGCTAAGATGATGTTTCTGGAAATGAATTGATGTTCTTGTTGTAGCGAGCGTGAGGCTCTTGATGCCAAATGTTGGTCCAAAATATGAGTAAGGTTGATATATGAAATTGCAAATAAAACTAGATAACTTATCAATTGTAAAAACTAGAATTCTGTTACATATTAACATGTAAATATAGGTATCGAATGGACATCAGCCAAACGACACAATGGTTCGGTATATAACCGCCATAACTAACTAACTAATATAACCGCTATTCGGTTAATAAGTTTACAATGATCAACTTTGGTCCTTCATGTTTCTGTGTTTTCGAAATGGAGCAATGAGACGAGATTACATGCTCACACGGCATATGTCAGAATCTTTTTTGTCACGAGTACAACGAAGTTTTGCACAAAGATGCAGCGATAACGATCATTAAGGTTATTGCTCAACACCAAATGTTAGGTTAAAGCTAGCAGACATTTTTTAGTTGCTAATTATGTCATGTTATTGCAGGGTGTTCTTGAACTCGAGAAATCAAAATTCAGAAATACTACTTCAAGCTCTTCCTTAAATTGAGTTCGCTGATGCCACGTTTTTAGATCTTGCAAGTAGTAACTAGAATATATATTTTTCTTTTAGACATCATATATCACTGTTTATATCGATTACACCTGAGGCATTTATATGCCACAAGATCACTAGTTGGCCTCTGCAAATCATTAGAATACTATTCCAACAACCAAATGAGTTGATTGCAACATACAAACCTAATACATGTATCTTATTATCCGAAAATAACAAGAGTTAATAAGACCTAATACATGTATCTTATTCGTGACAAACAAATAATGATAATATTTTATTAACCGAAAATAACAAGAGTTGATTGCAACATACAAACCTAATACATGTATCTTATTCGTGACAAACAATATCCGTAACACGTAGAGTTAGGATCGAATAAGAAGAAAAATTAAAATAAGAATGATAAGAAGAAGCTACAACCACTCATTTCGGATAAATCATAAAAATAGATCGTCTCCTAAAAATTCTCCTCCTATTTGAAATGTGTGGTGTAGAAATCTTCTTATTATTACCGTTTTAGTTTTTCTTCTACTGATCCCTTCCCAACACATAAACCTAAAATATTATCATTATTTGGTGAGACCTAGTGTCAACCCTGAACCCTTCAACTTATCACTGGTGATGGAATCAATCCTGTCTTTCATCTCCTCTGTCAAATAGTTTTCCCAGTCCCCGACCACCCCTTTTCGGAAGAAATTCCGGTTCTCAAAACTCTCTTCCGCCGTAAGCCACTGTCTGCCACTCTTATTCACCTCCAAACTACTTAAATTCTCAAAGCTACAAAGCTGCACAATCTCTTCCACCACCCCTTTTTCCTCCTCTTCCATGGTAAACGCCATCCCCATAAATGCCGCGAGTTTCCTCACTTCCACAACTGGGTCCTTCTTCATATCTTCAAACTTCAAAAACAAGATTTTATCAGGTGATTCTTTACTTGCTTTCCAATAGCCTAACACATGGTCCCAAAATGGACTATACTCAGAAACACCTTTGCAAAACGACTCGTACGCTTCATTAAATGAAATGGGTACTAAATCTTTCGACCGAAGTTTATTTATGAAAACCCATTTTGAAATCAACACGTCTTTTGGATCCCTACACATGTAAACAAACTTGCATGGGGACATTGGTGATGTCATTGATGTTGGTAATAACTCATGAGGATAATGTGTAGCGAAAAGTCGAGGTTTAGGGAGGTGATCAAATTTTGTTATAGTGTGGTCGAGGTAAATATGTACGTCAAGGAAGGGGAATGCACTTTGGGCTCCGGTGCTTAGTAGAGGGTGGTTGGAAAACTCATAACGATGACGGTTAGAGATTGCAAACATGAGGGCCTTGAGCCAAGTGGTGCCACATTTCATGAATGTAGCCAAGAAGATGTCGGTGGGTTCGGGTTTGAAGTAGGTTTGGATCAACAATAGGCCTTTAATCAAATAAGGGCTTAGCCAAAAGTTCTTGTAAAGAAAGATGTATTCGTTTATCCATCCTTTGTCTTTTGGGAGAGTTTTGTAAAGGTGGTCGAGTTGTTTCTGGAGGTCATTGTAAGCTTCTTGTTCTTCGGTTTGAACATTGTTGTCATAATTTGTTGTAGTTGGGTTGTAGCATGTGTTCTTGTCGGGAAAGTATGTCGACATGGGTTCGAATTGAGTTTGATTTTGGGATACAATGGAAAACTGGAGATAGTGATCGAATGGGTGGTTGCGAGAGACACTTGAAACAACGAACGTTATTTTATAGATGAGAAATTTTTAATCCGATTGCAACACAATCACATCGAGTTGTGCTGCTGCTCATTGTTTTCTAATTGTAATATGGAGCAATTATGGCAATGCACCTTCCGCTCAAGGTGACAACATTTTTTAGGAAAAAAGTTGGCGTATTCCTTAACTACACCTTGAGACTTGCGACTTTTCAACTTTTAATCTCGGTCTTAAGTGTCCTCGACATTTGTGAACCCAATGATTGTTTTCGACTTTTACTGTTTATCTTTTAAAGCGGCCTAAACTGACGACTATTTTAAGATTCTTGCGAAATGCTTTTTGTCTTTTAGTAAAAAGTCAAACTTAACAAATATTTTTTATACTTTTAGCGCTTTCCCGTCTTGATGACTTAAGCGAAATAATATTACCGATTTTTTTACTTTATATTTTTGTACCTTTTTGTACTTTTTTTACATAACTTTTTAAAATTATAATTTTACACTTTTTTAAAATTTTTACACACACACAAACACACACACACCAACACTCTACTACCCCAAAACACAAATCAAAAAGTGAAATCAAAATCTTAAACCTTTAATATACTCGTTCCCTAACTGAAACCCTAATTAATTAGTCAATTAAAGTCCCAAATGGTAAACCTTGCCCGATATTTTGATGCTAAGGTAACGGTTCGTTCCCAGGTTAAGTTGCTTTCAAATATTAAGTCTAAGTTGTTACGCAATCCATATCGAATGAGGTTGTTTAGTGCAACTGTTTTTGAGCCATGGTTAGATATTCCTAAACAAGGCAATGACAATCATTTGGTGAATTTTGTTTTACAACACCAGGTATATATCCCCCAACTGCTTGATTCTTGTCCCCACATTTTATATAAAATTGAGAATAATTTATTGCAATTCGGTCGTGGAGAGTTTCTATTGATGACCGGTTCGTTTTGGTCCTTTGCACCTTAACTGTAGAAATTGAGCGATCCTTTTGGTTTGCGTGTCTTTCTGGAAAACAGTTTCTAAGAAAGGTTCTTGTAAAGGGAGTGAGCTTTTACAGTTGTTTGAGAATGATACACAATTTTTAAAGTTATCAAATGAGGATGCGGTAAGAGTATGTCTGTTGATAGTCGCTGAGGTCGTGTTCATAGGTCGTGGACCTTGGTACATCGTTGACAATCATTTGTTAGAATTAGTTGAGGATTTTAGGGCATGGAATGCCTATCCATGGGGAGAGTTCTTGTGGAGACGTTTTTACAAAAATTTAGCCAATGTGGTACCCCGGCATTACCACGCTTACCACAAAGAGAAATCGGAAGAAAACCCTTCTAAAGCTGCAACATATAATATTTGTGGCTTTCTCTTGGCTTTTAAGGTTAAATTTGTAGACATTTATGAATATATCAGTTTTTGTTTACTGTTTTTGGATACAAATTTGTTATACTACTTTTCATTGTACATTACTTTGATTGTTTTCGTTCATTTTAGATATGGATTATTGAGAGTTATCCCAATAGCAGTTCATGGTGGACCAAAGACCCGACAAAGATACCACGTTGTCTTTCTTGGTTAAAGGCTAAAACATTTGCTAGACGCGATTATAGCAAACTTTTTGGTCCTGTAAGCATTTCCATTTGTTTGTATTTGTCAAATAAGTAACGACTTCTTTATATTTGTTTTTGACTTTATAATTGTTTGTTTACTAGGGTTCGAATCCAGTATTGGATCTTGTTTCAACAAATGCAAGAAGGTTACAACCATGGTTTACACTTAGTAATGCTTATTTTAGCGAGTTGGATCGTCTAGAAAAACAATTACCTGCCGATGATCCCACTAATGAGGTAAGTTGCACATTTTGTATCATTTCATTTTCATCCGTATCAACTACATCGTTTGTCGACTATTCACGTTGACAATTGACCAATGCACATTACATTTCGCTCTTGCTTCGTGGTACATGAAGTTGCGGTTCATAAAGAGGTCGTGATGGCGATAAAGGGTGGCGTTAGGCGATAAAGATGTCTTAGCTGCGCTAAAGATCAAAGTTCAATCAAACCGACATACATGCATGAGGTTGCGGCATTGAAGGCACTTGTATTTATGATCGATAAACCGGAGCCAATGTGGAGGTCCTTAATGATATTAAACATAGAATTGCCGTTGTTGAGGAAGCTCTGAAGATACGGTCAAAGGTGAAGATGCTCTTTACATTCATTTTAATCAACATCATTAGATAGCAATATTATTTTCACCAACTAATGGATTATATATATTTATGTACGAGACTTATTTGGTTATTCATGAACAATTGCAAATAAGGCAATGTGTTGATGAATCTTTAGCTTCAAAGATGGCATGGTAATGTCCTTTAATATTGGTTAATCATTTAGGTCTCCTTTCTTTAGTAGTATAATTGATTGTATATTTTAAATTTCATACTTCAACTCATCAGATATGTCGCAGCTTGAAGATTGTTTTGGCCAAAATGCCATGGAAATTCAGACTTCAAGTCCAATTCATAATGAAACTCGGAATGGTAGCCCTATTTTGTTTGATGTTCATTATCATGATGTTCATGCGGCTGATGATAAAAAGGTTATGTTGTTATTTTGTTACATACCTAAATCAGCTTTGTTAACTACAGACCTTAAGCCCAGAACCTGATCAATCATGCGAGAAATCGACATGTGTTATTGCTGATAACGAACAAGTTAGGCTTAATTATATAGACCCTACCGCTTATCCATCAGATATGTCGCAGCTTGAGGATTTATGTCTTCCATTCGAACCATTCCCGGTAGTTGATCATATGCCAGATGATGATCTTAGTCATATGAATTTACCTAATTTGAATCAACAATTTTCTCAATCGGCTGTTGAAGTACGTATATAATAATTTCACCTGCACTATCTACAGATGTTCGCTACATTTGGTCATCTATTATAGTTGTATTTTTCTTGTATAATTACAGGGCAATAACTTTGATGATGATTACTCTGTTTATGGATCTTTGAAATTCAACGAGCATGGGTTACATATTCAAGAGCCGAAGGAAGATGAACAAAAGGCTGCTGAAAACAAGGAAGATGGCGAAACAGCAAGTGAGGTAGTGGTAAATGTTGATGATAAACCTGGAGAGGCGGTTCAAGCTACTGAGATACATGCTCATGATTGCAATGTTACTAAGAAAGTAAGTGAAGGTGTGTTTAATGTTGACGATAAATCTGGAGGGGCGGTTCAAGGTAATGAAAATAACATTGTTGATTGCAATGCTACTGTTATAGATTCTCATGATCGTGAGAAAGTAAGTGAAAGAGTGTTAAATGTGGATGAGAAATCTGTAGAGGGGGTTCAAGGTAATGAAAATAACATTGTTGATTGCAATGCTACTGATATAGATTCTCATGATCGTGAGAAAGTAAGTGAAGGAGTGTTAAATGTTGATGAGAAATCTGTAGAAGGGGTTCAAGGTAATCAAAATAACATTGTTGATTGCAATGCTACTAATATAGATTATCATGATGGTCAGAAAGTAATTGAAGGAGTGTCACAAATGGCAGAGATGGGGGATGATCATACGAATCATGTTGAGGAGAATAAGGATAGCGATGGGAATGTTAATGAGAAATTATGTGAGTTGGTTATTCATAATGAAACTAACAATGTTGATGGCCACTTTAATGAGAAAGTAAGCGAGGGTGTGTTAGTGGTAGCAAATGAGACCGCAAGCAAGGCGGTATTTGACAAAATTGATAGTGATTGTTGATCCCAGTTGAGCAAACGATCTAATATAGAAACTGACTTAGAACAAAAGCTTATTAAGTATCACGCGGAATTTAATACTTAATCTTAAGAAGAAGAACAATTAAACCTTCAACACCTCAATATTATTAATAATACGAATACTCTTACAGTATTAGGGTTTTGCAACCTTGAAGTGTATCGACCTTAGATATAAAACATACGTATATCTAATCTAACCTAGGACCTCCTTTTATAGGCTAAGGAGTCTTTTACATAATACAATACGTAACCTACAAGATATATATCTTTTTCATATTTATCTAATACAATAAACTAAACCGACTATACAACACTAGCAGTGGTTACAAATCATTATCTGTGGTTACACTCTTCTACTAGCCGCGGTTTGTCTTCATCCGTGGTTACATCCTTCTGTCCGTGGTTATATCAACCTTGTCCGCAGTTCCAGCACTTAGAGTACTTTTTGATCCAAGGAACCTAAAACCCAACAATCCTCCCCTAAACTTGATACATTCCAACAGAATTCTCAAGTTTCCTTTAAGCTCAAAACATCTGAATTGGAGGATGTAGTCAAACACTTACTAGCCTTAAGAATATTCTCATATTTCAGCAACAAATTGTAAGCTTGACCATCATAGGGTAACAACATCTTGATACAACCAGGCTTTAACATCTGAGCAATAATTCCTGGATGCTTATTCAGTTGAGGATAATCACTTTCTACAAGCATGTGAATAACTTTTCCAGAAATAGTTAAAATATGAACTCCACAAGTTTGATATAAAAACCATCTTGTTACAGTACCATTGTAGAGTCCTTGCCATTCAGGTTCATCATGAGTAGGCTCAAATAAAATCTTCAAATGATGATAAACCAGTCTCTCATGATAATCATTTGGATGTACTTCACCAAACTTATTCTTGTAAAGTATCCAAAGATTCATCAAATCATCTCTTTCAAAATACTGAAGCATTTGTGAAAATTTATTATACTCATATACTTCATTGTTGAGTCTTTGAATTTTCCACACTCCTTCACTTCCATCTTTAAGCTTAAACTCATAAGAAATAATTTGATTTACATCTTCAACAACTTTCAATCTTTTAGAATCAAATGTCTCCTGAACTTCAGATTTTCTCTTTCTTTTGCTTTGAATCCACTTTTCATCCTTTTGAATCCATTCTTCTTCTTTTTTAGAATTCATTGGACAGAAATCATCTTTATTAATCCTCATACATCTCTCATAAAGCTCCAAAATTCTTTCAAATGAACATTTACTAAGATTATCAGGAACATGAATGCCTGAATTCTTAATAATTTTCATCAATACATTCATCATCTGTGCAATTGAAGGAGATTTCTTTCTTACAACTTGCTTCTTTTCTTTACTGACCTTCCTTGCCCATTCACCCAAAAGTCTAGCTTTTTCCTCATCATCCAACAAAGCCTTGAGATCGTTTTGAGCCTTAGGGTTTGACAATAACATAGACAATATGCAGCGGAATAATAAGAACTTCATATGTTATTGACACAAGGTTTTTCCACATCTCCCCCAATATATTAATACGTGTTATCTAAACTATAACAGGGATCAAAGCCTTCTTTGATCTTGGAGGTAAACAACTAACACTAACCTAGGCGTTTACAATGAACTATACGCCTAGGACACACACACCTTTTACTAGACGTCTACATTATGAAAGACTATATAAAACCTACACCCCATGTCCTCTTTATATACTAGAGGATTAGGGTTTACAAAATACTACGAAGGACTAAATAATAAATCTTCTTTTGCAAGCAAGTCCTTCCATCTTTTAGTAGGTTTCATCTCTTTCACTTTAAGTCCCTTTGTTTCATTCTTGTATTTATTTTGTCTCATCAAATCCAAGGAACCTAAAACCCAACAATCTTCCCCTATTTGATGATGACAAAACAAACAAAGTCATGTACGAACTTCCCTAGATGAAGTAGTAGAAGTTGAGATGTAAACATCTCCGTGAATGAAACATTCTTGTCTTCATTTGTCTTCCCTTAATCCATGCCATCGCACTCAATATCTCTTCCCTTTTGTTATCAACAAATGTAAGATATAACTTTTCACATACACATCAAACCATAACACAAGGTGGCGAATAAGATGGAATTCTAGAGAGAAAGTTAGAGGTTTAGGGAACTTAGTGAGAGAAAGTGAAAGATATTATTATGAGCTCCAACTCTCTACCTTGGAAGGTAGAGAGTATTTATAGTCTTACATAACTCGCCACACTTTGGGTGTGGATCGTGCATACAGCTGGTAAAGACCGTCTGTCCTCCACGGTGTTACTTAACTAAATTACTACTTAACTTAAAAGAACTACGACTACGAGCTTTCTAACGATTACATATACTTGAGGTGACCGACTCTTTAATACCGGAATTTCTAATTCCTAACAATCTCCCCTAAGGGAGGTCACCTCAATCATGTACCAAAATTACATTGAATACAAATAGATATTACATTAAACATAGATCTTGCATTCTTGATGTAGTCCTTTGTCTTAAGCTCGTAGTCATTGATTCTTCACAATGCATGTTTGGTTATTCCAAGTGGAGGTCTTTATCGATCCACGTGATGATAAGTTTGAGCCATCTTTGGAGATCATCACCATCAAAAATCTCGAGACATCCATTGTGGTGTTGTGACTTTGGGACCGACATGCTCACATTCGGATCATGATATCTTCTCATCGAGTAGCGGAAGCATTTGTTGAATCACGATATTGGCGCAGCGAAGCGTAAGCATGGAGTGAAAATATCGAGTCATTGATGCACTAATCATGATTTCTTTTGAGTTGAATGTGTAAAGTGAGCATGCGGCTATGGATTGACCGCTTCATTCGATCACCGCAAACGCCGGGCGCACGCATACAACAGCTTAGCAACAAATCGCACGAAAGTGTCTTTGATCACTTTCGATGAATTGAGGTACACGCCCACTTCCCTCGCTGATCAAGACAAGTATCGCCTGTGATCGTAGGATTCCTAAGAATCTCCTTGACAGGTTTCGCAATGTTCTAGCTGTTCTCAAACCGAACATCTCAAAGAAGACAACACGGAGTGAGTGAACCAATAATTTTAAGTCCACCGATTGATGAAAAGAGTTTTGAAAACAATCGTATTGCTCAATAGAAATTGTTTTTGCAATACAACGAAGGTTTTATTGAAAATCAATTATCAATCATAAAACACCTTTTGGTTTGAAAATTGGTACACGGTCGATGTGCTAAAGAAAAGTGATTTTAAGCACAATGACCGGTTTTCAAAGGTATCCGTCAATCCATAACTCGAACCGTGATTGATTCAAGAAATTGAATCGCCCCATTGTTTCTGTCGGTTGTCACATGGTTGATCTATATAATAGATCTCACATGCCACCTACCAGAGCTTGTTTGATGTTGGCTCCGTAAGGCTTTCCATCTTCATTGTGAATATGTAAACACATCACTCGGATGTTCGGCAATACCACAAGGATAATGTGGGACTCAAGATATAATCTCTTTTCACATTGTGTGAAACAGAGAGTCTTCATTGAAAGTGTCCTAATGAGATTTATTGATGATCTCGTGGCTCTAGACTCAATTTGTGCATATTTGGATCCTATAACGGAGACTAGGGAGAGGGTCTCCTTCTTCAATATCAACCATCTCTAAGAGAAAGTCGATAGATAATGTCGGTTCCCGTGAGAATGAAACAAGTCCTTTTAAGAGGAACTTGAGTGGTTTGGAAAGTTGAAGTGCAAGCGCCACCGGGTCCATGACGCCTTGTCTTCAATACCGATGTTACCATCAAGAGCATATGAATTGAACCCGTTTTCGCCTCTAAGGTTGAATAAATGGAGGGCTATTTGTTTTCACCCTTTCTCATTCAATTCTTTTAATTCTTCAACCCTTCAAGCTTACCGAGACTTCATAGCTAGAACCTTGTTGGGTTTATTCCAAGACTAGCTCGCCTTAGTCCGCACTCTTCCCATATCTCATTTTTCTCCTTTTATCATCATACCTAAGGACTTCTACACTAACTAGTGGATTGTCCTCGGTAGATCCCTCCGCTCGGCGGATCATGGGAACCAATACCTAACCTTATCATCCTTATATCACCGTATATAAAGTAAAGTTGGTAGGTCAATTTGGTATTGTTCATCCGCCATTGGATCCAATTGAAAACCATTTGAAAATCAATTCGTATACTTGTGATATATTATCAAAGCTTTTTGTACCGAATTGTTTTTGATATTTTTAGAATGAGAACTCCCCTCAACATGTGCATCAAGTATTGAAAATGTTTTGCACACGGAGGCAAGAGAAAGAATTTACTTTTTGATTACCATTTTCTAAACGATATCAACATCACTTCCTCAACAAATCAAGTAGGTATAGCAAATCCGGAAGGATGAGGTTTCCATGAATTTGCTCCCCTCAATATGTGCCTCGAGGTTTGAAAAGAGTTTTGCACATACTAGAGGAACCCGCACATTGAGATAAATGATCACGTTTTAAATCAAAGGTTTTAAGATAGATGCTCCCCTCAACATGTGCATTGAAAATTTGAAATCGTTTGTCACATGTGGGCGGGATAGCATGTACATCCTTTATAACCATTTACCTAATTATCGCTTTAAATCCAATTTAAATCACACATTCTCCCCGATCACAATTATCAAATCATTTGAAATTTGTGATCTCGTATAGATTTAAATTGATTTGAAAGCTTTTAAGGAGAATTGTGACTTGATTGTGAAAGCGTTTGAACCGATAAGGATCGGATTTTAAGACTTTAAACTCCATTTATAAAACATGCATGTATATCTTTTGAAAACAATTTTAATGCCAAATAACTTTTAATTTAATTGAAATCATTCTCCCCTCAATCAATGACGAGGTTGTTGATTGAGAGATAGAGATTTTGACAAATAAGTCCCGATGATTATCAAAATAGAGATTGAGTTATTTTTCAAAGCATTTAGTTTTCAAAGCAGATAGGAGTTTATAGAATCGAGCATAAGATTTGAAAACTTGGTAAGATATGGCTCGTTCTTTCTTTAAAACCGGTTATTGCTCAAGATGACAATAAACCATTTTTCTTTCTCCCAAAAATATTTTTGATTTTTTTTTTTTTTTTTTTTTTTTTTTAAAATTGAACAACATCTAAAGACCCGTGTCATTCTTTGAATGACAAAGACAAAGACCGTAGATATTATCGAACCGAAAAAACATGACAAAATGACAATATTTTTTTTTTTTTTTTTTTTTTTTTTTTTTTTCGAATTTTCAAATTTTTATGGATTTTGAAAGTTTTATATTTTTCTATTTTGTTTTTCAAATATATATGTACAAGAGATAGATGAAGATAGACCTTTACTCCTCGCCTTCCTCCTCAAGACGCTTTGAGAGTTTCGTTGAAGGCTTTTCGCACCAAGACGTGGAAGAATAAACTCAAACGCTCTCTTGGAAGAGCTTTGGTGAAAATGTCCGCTAACCGATATTCGCACCTCACAAAATATAGTTCCACCACACCTTTTTCAACTTGTTCCCGATGAAATGATGTCGAATGTCGATATGCTTTGCTCTTGAGTGTTGAACGTTGTTGCATGAGAGAGCAATAGCACTTTTATTATCACAAGACAGGGATTTTGTTGAATTCAAAGCCATAGTCGATAATCGAGATCTCATCCATAAGATTTGAGCACAACAAGATGACATGGCTATGTATTCACCTCAGAGGAAATAGAAGTACTCATTTGCTTCTTTGAAGACCACTCACAAGCTTATCACCCAAAAATCGAGCACCTCCCGACGCATTTGACGAGTATCTTGACAACCGCATGATCGGCATCTGCATAGGTCGTTAGTGACATACCGGTGTCCTTCTGTACCATAGTCCCATATTGATGGTACCATGGAGATACCGAAGACCCGCTTAATCGCTTCAAGGTGCTTTTAGTAGGCTTAGCTCGGTATCTAGCACACATGCACACAGAGAACAAAATGTCCGGTCTACTAGCAAGTGAGATACATCGTGATCCAATCATACTGATATTTCGTTTGGTCAATCATGATCCCCGAGAGGTCCTCATCTAGTTTGGTTCGATCAATCATGGGGTGTCAACAGGTCACATGAATCAAATCCAAATTTCTTTAAAATCTCTCATTGCATATTTAGATTGATTTATGAAGATGCCTCCGGACTTTGTGAAATTTGTAATCCCAAGAAAATGACATTTGTCCCATCATTGACATTTGAAACTTTGAACTCATTTCATTTGAAAACGATCACATTCCATTGGGTCACGAGGCAAAAATAATATCATCAACATAAATTTGAACATGAGTTAAATGTTTGCTCGACTTCGGTGAACAATGTAGGATCAATCGCTCCTTTGTCAATCCGGTTGAAAGAAGAAACTTTGAGAGTGTATCATACCAAGCCCTTGGAGCTTGCTTTAAACCGTAAAGAGCCTTCTTCAAACGATAAACGTGAGTAGGATGCTCTTGATTCACAAATCCTTCAGTTGGTCGACGACGACTTCTTTAAGATCTCCGCTCGTAAATGCCGCCTTTACATCCATCCGATATACCACCATGTTCTTACTTGCAAGATTAGCCAAAAGATTCTCGATTGCCTCGATTCGAGCAACCGGAGCAAATGATTCTTCAAAGTCTATACCTCCTCTTGACGATATCCTTTAGCAACCAATCGAGCCTTGTTTTTCAACACATCACCATGCTCATCAAGTTTTACTTTGAAGATCCATTTTAGAGCTATAATCATAGCACGCCCGGAGCAGTACTAACTCCCATACATCAAGACGATCAAACTCATGAATTTCATCTTGCATAGCATTGAACCACTATCTTCATTCATGGCGCTTTAACGCCTTTTGGTTCGATCTTAGATAGTACGGAGTTGAAGAAGCACCATAAGGCATCGGTTGCGAGTTGCTTCCGGTTGATACAGACGAGAGGATTACCAATGATGTTGTCTAATGGATGATCGTGAGTCCATTTTCTCGAGGTGTTCATGTGGCATTTGTCGAGGAACCGAGGTAGCCGAGTCGATGTCTCCTCAAGAAGATGGTTCACGATGATTCAGAGTAGCAAATATGTTTTCAAATGGAGCATCTTCGTGAGTCGCAAAGGATTAACTTCATCATTGATGCGTAAACATTTCCATGATGTACATTTGAAGAATGATGATTTGTTGATGAGATCAAGGATCGCAGCAGTGCTTCTTGACTTACGATATTGAAACCGATGGATTAACTTCATTCACGGAATCGAGCAACCTCTCATGTGGGGATCAAGACTTCATTAGTAGTGGACTCATACAGCTTCATCAAACATTGGATCAAACAATTTCTTTACATCATCTTCGGATGGAGGTACATATGGTGTTTCTTGAGAGGAGTTTGGAACAAGGATGAACCAATAGGATCATGTGAAGTGCGGGTCCCGAGTGGAGTGTCCAGAGCCATTTGACCGGTCACTCATCAAACGAACGTGAATTGTTTCCATGATATTTCGGGTTCTTTTGTTGTAGATTCGTATCCCTTTTGTTTGGTGCATATCCTACAAATACTCCAATGTCGACTTTAGCTCTAAGTTTGCCCAAGTCTTGACCCTCATTAGTTGGATAGCACAAGGCACCAAACACACGAAGGAAAGATAGATTGGGTTTCTGTTGTGGACAAGTTCATATGGAGTTTTTCCATGAATGGTGTGAATCGTGAACGATTTTGTGTGTAACATGCAAAGGCAATTGCTTCACCCGGAGAAACATTGGAACCTTTGAGTAAATCAAGATTGTTCTAGCAATTTCAACAAGAGTACGATTTCGCTCTTTCAACTACACCGCTCGTTGAGGGGTTCGTGGAACACTTCTTTGATGACCGATTCCAATGCTTTCATAGAATTCACTAAGTTGTTTGTTGACAAACTCGGCCCATTGTCTGCTCGATAATTCGGCGGTCTTGTTTAGTCTAACTCGCAATGTTTGATGAGTTTGATGATGATATCGAGTTTCATCCTTTGTCCTTAAGAACTTGACCCGTGAATCTAGAATAATCATCAACCACAACTAACACATATTTCTTCCCAAAGATATTCTCGCACCCTCATTGGACCACATAAATCCATATGAATCATATGAAGAACTTCGTGATGAGTTAGAAGGTTTGGGTTTATGGGCATACTTCTTGCTTTTTCCCAATTGGCAAGTCGAACAAAGATGATCCTTTTCATACTTTAGTCTAGGTAAACCTACAACTAAGTCCTTTCTCGAAAGATCGTTGATGGTGCCAAGTTCAAGTGATTGAGACGACGATGCCATAACCATGACTTTGTTTTGAAGCCTTTGATAACAAGCAGATTGGTGATGCTCTCATCATGTCATCGATAGAGATAGTGTAAAGGTTTGAGCCACGAGTTCCTTTCAACAGCTCCTTTCCATTAAGATCTCTAACAAAGGTGTATGTTTTCTCAAGGCTACTTCTAGATCGTAATCACGTAATTGACCAACAGAGAACAGATTATGACCTAAACCTTCCACATAATACACTCGGAGATGACACTATCGCCAACAACATAATCTCCATAACCCATAATAGCACCGAAATGATCATTACCAAATCTAATAGCCCCGATGAATTTGCTCACGAAGTTCATGAGCCGTGACCGGTCTCCAAATATATGCTTGGAACAACTGAGTCCGTGTACCACGTAATCGATTTGAACGATCTGCAGTTGAACACGCATAAGAATGGATAATCGATATTTGGGATCCCCATGCAAGAATGGGTTCCATTTGGTTAGTAGCAACAGCTTGGACCACCCACATCGTAAATAGAAGCATTCATGTCGATGGTGAAGTAGTGGAATCATAGTGAATAGATGCAATACTAGTGTCTCAGATAGCCCTATTTACAAGTGACCACTTCTTAAGGGAATAGTTCTACCAAGAGGCATCCATTTTCTAGTGGGCATTATCTCGATTAGTTTTATGACCAATGTATCCAATAAAAGCCTATTCTCATTGAATGTTCTTCCCGTGGGTTTCCATTGTTTTCTAACTCTCTTTCGCTTTTGCCTTTTAGCCTTTTTAGCATGAATTTTAGCATTAATAACTTTAATCGGACAATTAACATCATTAGGCGTAACATTAACATCACATTCATGATTAGAAATGTAATTCAAGCAATCATCGCACAAGGTTTGCAAATAGTATCGAATCGAATTAATTACAAGACGCCTATGGCTAATACTAGAATCAACACGATTCGCTTTATTCGATTCAAACATAAGGTTCCTAGATTGTTCTTCTACTCTCTTCCAAAGGCACATTCTTAGCTTGAGAGGTCCTATCATTCCTTGTATTGTCTTGAGACTTTGACCGCTCCCTTTAATGTCACCGATTACTCTGTAGAGGAATGGGAACATTAGTTTGTTTTACTACTCTTTGCACCACTGCTTAGATGTGCCGATCCGAACTACATGCGTGTGCACTAAGGTTCACTTTCTTAACATTAGAGGTACCGAGATTAGTACTCCTAGAAGGCACATTTGAGTTCACTTTCCTAGTATTGACGGATCTAAAATCAACTACTCACCGTGCACTACTCCTCACATTCAAACCATTGGGAATCGAGTGCATGTCATGTTTGGCCTTAGGCATTGAGCATGGAATCAAGGGGTTAACTCTCTCACCTAATGTTTTTGGGCATATAGTGATCAAACATTCTAAAATTTCTTGAGATCGTTTGGCATATAGGCATGCATGTCCAATTGCATTATCATGAGGTTTCTCTAGCTTATCCTCTTCAACAATCTCACGCAGGCATTCTAAGCAATCCTTAAGGGATGAGAAATATGTTTGAATGGCAAGTTTGTTGTTCCTTAGGTGAGGGGGGACATATGTCACGATAAAGTAGATTTATTCCCAGTGAACCTTAGATACAACATTCTCCTCATTGATCATTGGCATTTTCCTTTTACCCGACTCTTCGATTCTCAATTTCCTTTTGCAATGAAGTTATTTGTTCGTTGTTTTGTTACGAGTGACTTTAATTGATTCAAACAACTCATTGAAATGACGTTTAACCTTTTCATTCTCTTCTAGAAAACTTTCGCTTTCCTTTTGTAAAACATTTACTAGGTTTTGAAGATGAAACGTTTGAGAATTCGAGAATCTAAAGAGGAGGCATTTGGGAGCCCGTCATATTGTTCGTTTGACCCTTTAATTGAGAGATTTGGGCTTTCAACTTTCTCGATCGTGTTGGATCGAGCTTGAATCTGCTCATCACGTTTGTTAATTTGAAAACGCATCAAACTCGAGCATCCGAAGATGTCTTGATATTTGAAGTTTTGACATTTTCTTTGAGATGTTGATATTTTAGTTGTAAATTAAAATACTCAACTTCTAGTTTAGAAAAGTGTTTAACCAACGTGTCGTGATCATCCAGCTCAATTTTCTCGCTTAGTTTAGAATTAGTTTTTCAAGCTCAATGACACGATCATGGGAGACTTTCAGGCCACAGATAATTCATGAAATTTTGAAGCATTAATGGAGCAATTTGAAGCGGTGAAAACACATCTTGAGCAACACATTCAAGAATAAGATTCTCATTTAATGTATGCAAGTTCTTTCTCTCAATCTCATTATATTTTAGTGCACGCCATAATCACTAACTTCAAAGAACCATTGCATCAAATTCCTTTTCCATACCCTTAATATCGCCTTCTACCCCTTTTAAGACTCTCAAAGTGATCTTTAGAAGTTTAAAGAAAGGCATGACCTCGCTAAATAACATTCTTTCATTTGTTCAAAACCTCTTTCACCTTCGCTATACCAAATGGAGTGATCCTTTTCTTGCAAGTTTTTCAAAATCAACAAATAGTTGGAATATAACGATTGGCTAATTAATGTCTTGCTTTTAGTGGCAATTGTTCTAGGTACAAGATGCATAGGTGTATTAGGAGGATACACAGTTGCTTCAGGCATTTTCCGAAGGGAGGGTTTGTTTCTACAATATTTTCGGTTTCGCTTATCTAAATCCATTTTCCGTAAGACTTGTTCGGAGTCAACAAAGTCCGAGGCTTAAACTTGTTTAATGCAATCCAGTTTTCCTTTTGTAATCGTGAGGAGAGATAATTATTTTTTCTCTTTGCATTTAGGGTCATCTAGTTTTTGTTCATCCTTTCCTAGTGACTTCATCTCGATTTCTTATCTTCCTCAAGGCACTCAACGCAACTAGGTTTCGCCTAGGCTTAAGGATTTCATTACCATCATAAATCACCTTATGAGCATTTCTAGCCTTTTGATTACCTCCGGATTTGGTTCCTCAACAAGGGGAATACTATGCTTATCGCTTAAGACTCGATGTTTGGTGACCATGTGAGCAATCGAATGGTGTTTCCTTGTATGTACAACTTGTTTTCAAGTTTGTTTTTCAAAGTTTTCGATTAGAAAATCTCTTAAGAGCTTTGATTCTTTTACATTAAATTCTTGCTTAAGCATTTTCACGCTTTCTTGAAGTTCTTGTTTTGCTTAGTTGTTTTAGAAAGTTTTTCTTGCAAAGAATTTAATTCTTGTTTCAATACTTCTTCTAAAATTACTTTTTCTAATTATCGTGACGCACTTGGTCATCCATTTCCCGCTCACGAGTGGTCAACTCAAATTTTGCACGTTGTTCATAAATGGCAACACGCCCTTATAGGCATTTAGTTCGAGATAATGGAATCATCGTGAGCACATGCAAAGTGTATTCATCAAAGACATAGTCATTGTTGATCGCAGAAGATGCATCACTAGGTACAACTTCACTTTCACTTTGTTTCACGTATTGATCATATGGGACAATATTGATATTACCCGTATTTTCAATATTTGATTCAAAAGTTTCGTTGGTTGTACTTTGTCATGCATCCGCTGCACATCAAGATCATCATATAGCTTTAATACCTCGTAGATGAGTTTGTCCTTTGATGGGCCACTTGTGGTGAAGAAGAGACCTTGGGAGACACCATGGGAGAGATGCTAGCCATAAATATTGTGTGCAGAGGTCCATCATCCACATCGTAGTCGTAAGCATCGCAGCCACCGACTTGAAAGGCATTTGGATGATTGTGACCTATCTCCCGAATGGGCCGCTCATCTACATCTCGCATCATAGGTCTTGGCATTGCCTTCAAAGAAGAAACAATGTTCCCTCTTCATTCAAAGTGGCACCATTGTCCCGAGCTTGAGCCAAGAACATCTTATCTCTCAAGTATTCGGCATTTTGTGGACGCTTTGGAGATGTGCGCCTTGCAAAGTGTCCTCACCACCACGCTTAAAGCATTTGATTGGCTTAGCATGACCGGGTTACCATTCCTTCCTCGATTCGGTTTCCAACATAACCTCTCCCACCTCCACCTCGTCCCCTGTTCATACTGTCTTTCCGAATCGGTTGCACCACGATCCTTCCATCTTTAATAGTGGCTTGATTATGTGGGTTAGATGCGCTTACGAGGTTGTTGTTGGTTTGTGGAAGAGAATTCATGTTTTGACTAATGAGAAGAGCAAGTTGATTAATGATGTTACCCACGTGTGCATCAAGATCGCCTTGTTTGAACCGAGGATCGTGGATGAGTTTGTGATTACCATTACCCAAGGGTATGACTTGTGATGCTTTGGTTGTGATTCCAATGTTTGAGTAGAAGGCGCTTGAATCATTAGACGAGCTTGTCTCTCCGGGTTAGTTTTGAACCGATTGAGAATCAATTTTTCAAACATGGCATGTCTTTCATTCTCAAGGAGGAAGGCATAGAGTTGCTCATAATTTGTGTTCTTCAATCCTTTAGTGAGCTTCACAATGTAACAAACTTGTGCCATTCGGGATTCATGTTGTTCACAAATTTTGAGTTCAACTGAATGTTAGGCATAGTCATCTTGATGTTCCTCATGTCATTCACTAACTTATGAAATCTCACATAGTACTCATAGACACTCTCATCCGGTTTCATCTTGAAGTGCTCAAATTCATCATAGAGTTGGGATTCCCTGCCTTCCATAGTTAATTCGAACCCGAGAGAAGCATCTTAACGTTATCCCAAACAACCTTTGCATCGGTGTTATGATTGATCGCCTGTAGATGTCTTTAGGAAGACCTTGAAGAACAATGTTTGAAGCCCCGATATCCGCATCGAATCTCTTTTCTCCTCATTATCAAGCTCATTGTACATCTTAGGTCCGTCCATTCCGTAGAGCAGAGTACCATCTTCATTAGTATCAAGTATGTCTCTAGTCGTTTCAACCCGATATGGTCCTTCATCAATGGATTTGAGAATGTTTACACCATTTTCCTTTCCAAGGCAATACAATCTGATTCGTTGAGCCCAAGAATCGTAGTCGGCTCACAAGCATTGGTGGACGAGTATCCGAGCCACCGCTTGAACATCCTCGCAACAGATGAGATGACAAAGGGGAACAGTGGGAATGTTGGTAGACATGTTAATGATTATACGGATTTTATAACTCTATGATTAAACCGGAAATAGATTCTTTCACGGATTTTACTAAATCAAGAGAAAACCGTAAACAATCACTCAAGTTGCTAGATGATAAAGTACTAACTCGCTACCAAATAATGCACTAAGTCGCTAGAAATTAGTGCACTAAGTCGCTAACCCTTAACTCGCTACACGCCTAAGTCGCTAGAGTCCCAAGTCGCCAATGTAAAAGCAAGTCGCTAAGTAGTAACTCGCTACTGACTAAGTCGCTAGCCAAATTTGTGCAAGAATTGCCACACAAGTCGCTAGATATGCAAGTCGCTAAAGAGCAACTCGCATGCACTAAGTCGCTACCACAAGTCGCTAACCAGTAGTGGAGATTCCACTACTTGTACTTTAACTCGCTAGCTCTAACTCGCTAGCTTTTATAATCGTAAGTCGCTACAAAACTCAAGTAAGTCGCTACCAAGAAAACAAGTCCGAGAGCTAAGTCGCTAGCTTGAAAACCAAATAACCTTCACTTTTCAATCCAAAACAACCCAACCAAGATGATTCAAGCTTACCAAATGAAAACCTAAACACTTTTGATGATTCTAAACATAAAAGTACCAACAAAATTCAAACTTTAACACAAGAAATCAACCAAATGATGCAAAACCACTAAACTTTTTCAAACTCAAAACCACCTAAAACCACTATAAATCCAAAGATGTGCAAGATATGATCTAACCATGGCTCTTGATACCAATTGTAAGATATAACTTTTCACATACACATCAAACCATAACACAAGGTGGCGAATAAGATGGAATTCTAGAGAGAAAGTTAGAGGTTTAGGAACTTAGTGAGAGAAAGTGAAAGATATTATTATGAGCTCCAACTCTACCTTGGAAGGTAGAGAGTATTTATAGTCTTACATAACTCGCCACACTTTGGGTCATGGATCGTGCATACAGCTGGGTAAAGACCCGTCCGTCCTCCACGGTGTTACTTAACTAAATTACTACTTAACTTAAAAGAACTACGACTACGAGCTTTAACGATTACATATACTTGAGGTGACCGACTCTTTAATACCGGAATTTCTAATTCCTAACATGTCACCAAAATCTCATTACCAAAAACATGTACAACTTCCCTCAATTCCAAAACCTCATCGTGAGAAACGAATAACGCAAGAAACACCACCGGTGGAATTGAGATAACACTAGCAGTGGTTTCGAGAAAACACTAGGAGTGGTTTCGAGAAAACACTAGGAGTGGTTTCGAGAAAACACTAGGAGTGGTTTCAGAAAACACTAGAAGTGGTTCGTAAAAACACTATCAGTGTTTTCAGAAAACACTAGAAGTGGTTTCGTAAAAACACTAGGAGTGGTTTCGTAAAAACACTAGGAAAGCTGCTTCTAACCATGAATCATAAACACCACACAATGTATAAACAACCTCCATCAAGAATTAGAACAAGTAACACAAATTCAAGAAGTTGAATATGCATGAAAACCAAAAATTCGAATTATTGAACCAGTTTGCGACCAACTTCGACATTGAATAACTTTTGATAGAGAGCTCGGATCGACAATCCCTTCAAAGAAAAGTTAGATGAATATATAGAGAACGTCCACGAAAATTTTGTTATGATCCAACTGCTAACGAAAAGTTATCGCGTTTTAAAAGCTCATCGCGTAAAAATACGAAATTTTCAGATTCGTAGTTTTTCTTCTTTTCGCCATTCTTCGACCAATAAAACCTTGCGAATCCCTAGGTAACGAGCTCCCCGAGATCTGATACCAATTGTGGAGTTTGTTAGACTCCTTGAGATCGTTTTGAGCCTTAGGGTTTGACAATAACATAGACAATATGCAGCGGAATAATAAGAACTTCATATGTTATTGACACAAGGTTTTTCCACATCTCCCCCAATATATTAATACGTGTTATCTAAACTATAACAGGGATCAAAGCCTTCTTTGATCTTGGAGGTAAACAACTAACACTAATCTAGGCGTTTACAATGAACTATACGCCTAGGACACACACACCTTTTACTAGACGTCTACATTGTGAAAGACTTATATATAAAACCTACACCCCATGTCCTCTTTATATACTAGAGGATTAGGGTTTACAAAATACTACGAAGGACTAAATAATAAATCTTCTTTTGCAAGCAAGTCCTTCCATCTTTTAGTAGGTTTCATCTCTTTCACTTTAAGTCCCTTTGTTTCATTCTTGTATTTATTTAGTCTCATCAAATCCAAGGAACCTAAAACCCAACAGTGATGCTGAGAAAGCAAGAAAGGCCATGTTTCATAATTCTGAGAAAAACACACAAGCTGTTTCACAAACTGAAGGACGAGCCAATAAGCCTTTGACTACAGCTTCTGAGGTACAACTACATTATTTATTAAACTTACTATTAATGTTCAAAAGTCGATGTTATTTCAATGCTGAACTTTACATACAAGATGTTTTCATGCGTGCTAAAAGGAAGAGAAATGCAAGTAAGGCTCTATTGTCACCTTATGATGGCACAGAAAAAAAGAAAACTAGTAAGGCCAAAGTTACCCAAGAGAGTACTCCTGTTTTGAAAGAAGATGCTGACTCAAAAAGGTCAAAGCAGCTAGGCAAGTGTTTGCAGGACCCATACGTGAACCTCCCTCCCACGACTCCACAATTGCCGAAAAGGCGTTCCAAAAGACTGAAAAAAGGGATTAATTCCCCATGTGGTGAAGATAATCAGTTGGAAACATGGATAGAGGTATAGCATAACTATTTTTACAAACAGACAGCGTAAAGACATATCCATTAATCTGGTTTTTAAAATTTTTTAGGATCTGTCACGTCCTGAAGGTTGCGATATCAACAAGATTACTAAACCAGCATGTATGGATATGTTTATAAAAAAAAATTTAAGTCGTCGCATAACTTTCCTTGGGGTCACCACGACATCGTTGTTCATCGAAAATTTTGGTTAGCTTTGTTGGGGTATGGAAGGGGTAATAAAAAAGGATGGCTTGGAGATGAGGTACTTAACAGCTTGTTAATTTCCATAAAAAAATATTTTTGATTTGAATAAGTTTAACAGTATGTATTTTATAAAACAATTTGCAGCATCTGGATCTTTGGGTTGATCTAATGTGGCAGTTCATGCAGGCCAATGCCGATTGGGCTATGGCTGGACCATTTTTCTCGTCTTCTCTCCTTGACGGGTCTATGCATGCCTACTTCGCCACTGGTCAACGCTATCCATTGCCATGGTCTAGTGTCGAGAAAGTTTGTATATAAAGACCATACTTTCTTTTAGATACTTGAGTGATATACATGCTCAAAATGTTTTGAATTACGACAAATTTTATTTGTTAACATTTAGGTATACTTTCCTGTGAACGTACCCGAGTGCCACTGGTTTCTCGCCGAGTTACAAATTCGTACAAGAGTCGTAACTATTTACGACTCACTAGGTACGCCAGAACCTGAGACGAGAAGTCAGAATATAAAATGAGGGCCACTTTTGAGAGAATGCTACCACAGTATCTAAAGTTCTGTAAAGTTCTTCAAGCCAAATCAATATTTGTTTCTGATTATAAGATCACATTTCGAGTTGCGGATGATGTCCCTAAACAAGCTGATGTATACGGCGATTGTGGAATTTGGATCTGTATTTTTTTGCACAGGTTGGGTAACAACTTACGCATGAAGGTTGATGATCCTCTTCAAGTTGCTTTGGCGTATCGAGAGTATATGGTGGAGTACTTTTGGAAATATAAGGTGGCTGTTCATACAAATGATGAATAAAGAAGCATTTCAACTCTTTGGGTATGGCTTGTATTTGGGTTTAGACTTTTGTTGTTCAAACAAATGTAACCACAAACAGTACGAGTTGTTTAAGCACTTCTACCTGGAGGAATTTTAGGACATCAAAAGACAACTTCTTATGCATGTCTGTGTAGTGAAACTTGGTATATTCCTAACAGCCATTTCATTATGCACTTAGAAAGCTTTGTATAAGTCTTAGCTTCACCACAACATGTAGGCTTTCTTTAAGTACTTATTTTGTATATACGTGTTGTGATACTGATGATTTGTAACAAACATTATGTGTAACTTGGAATGTTTTTTAAAACAACCATTTGATTAGACAACATTTAATGGTTTACAACAAACGTTGACAATTGACTACAACCAATCTTATTACTAAAAGACCATAACCTACGTAGTACATAACATTTATTGTTAAACAGATTACCATAACCAAACTACAACACTGAAGAGAACAATCAAACTACAACAACATCAGTTTATACTACATCTGATTACCATAACCAAACATAACCAAACTAAATCTGATTAGGTATGTTACTTACATCAGTGACGATGATGATGTTTCCTTCTTTGTTCTTGAAATATGTTGTAAGCAGAACGTGATTCAGACACTATACATCAAACTTATCGAGAAATCTTCCGAGGTAAAGCCGTCTACTTCTTCTAAGCCTCTTGATATTGATCTTAATGTTCTTTTTTTGCCTCAAGAATCTCATTTTCAAACACCAAAAGTTGAAGATCATAATAATGAGGGTGCAGCACAAACGTTAATGATGATGTGCAACCTAGTTGGCGTAAAACCACATTTCAAAATATCCTCGATACACCCAGTTCACACGATCCCATAATTAAAAGTTAAGTAACCATAAACACCGTAGTATCTAAATTAAAGGTGGGTAGTAGGTTTGATGATAAGCAAGGATGCATTTATGCAATAGGAATAAAAGTGTTGGTTGATTTATTTGAGTATAAAGTTACTAAGTCATGTAAGAAAAGGTACAGTGTAGCTTATTTTGAAGAAGATTGCAACTGGTACATTAACGCACGAAAAAGTATTGTTAATCGATACTTCTATGTTACTAGCATTAACGACTGTCATAAATGTTCCAGAACAAAAAGTTATCCTAATCATCGAAATGCCAAAAATTAGTGGGTCACATACTTGTTGATAAATTGAGGAATTGCAAAAGGGTCTATACAGGCGAGGACATAAAAAAAGATTTTAATATTGATTGGAAAGTAGACATTTCTTAAAATGTCATTCATGAAACATATCCGATTTCCTAACAAATATGGAAAACAGGATACTCCAAATCATCATCACAATCTACATACATGAACTTAAACCTTATCATCATTCCATACTCAAACTCACAATCTTCAAAAAAGTGGTTCGAGTCACCTAATGCATTCACATGATTCACCCGGTATGGATTGTCTCTATGATAACCCATCTGAATTCACATCATGTATTCGACTGCATAATTCCTAAACAATGCATTTTGAAAAAAATGCATAGGATGATTGTCAAGAAAATGATCCGAATATCCGGTGCTTAACAATTACAATATATATATATATATATATATATATATATATATATATATATATATATATATATATATATATATATATATAAATTACCAATTCTACTATAAATGCATAGAAAACAAGTACATAAAACTCAAACTTACAAGTCTAGATAACGCAAGAATTTGTAAGACCTTTTGTAAAAGACATCGCTTCTCTCACCAAAATGATCAAGGTGACCAAACCATTGGCAAATGTGCCGCATTCGCTCATCACTGCTTCAAAAATATCAAAGTAAATCTTAAAGATATATGTTATGAGATTCTTGAATATGATTATGAGATTATTGCATAACAAACAAAAACACATAAGCACTCACGCAGACAACCTCCATCTTCATTATCAAGATCATTTTGTGGAAAAACAATCACACACACCTTAAACCGCCTACCATCAACACCAAACACGGTTATATTCAAGCTATTGTTCTTCAATTTAGTAAAAACAATAACATCCACAAATTCAATATCCGAATATTGAAGAGCAGCCGACCATATTTCATCATCCATAACATACAAAGGACGAGGATCATGATCTCCTTTATAGCCCCAAGTAACATCCACATTAAACTCCATTCCTTCAACAACAACAACAACGGTAGCTTGCAACCCAATACCATCTAGAAAATTTGCCGGCAATGTCAGAGACAACAAAATGATTGACAATTATAACATATACAGTAATAAAATACACTTATTGGTAAAAAAAACGTAAACAAAAATATGAATTCTTATAAATATATAAATCAAATCACCTGTGGAATATTCCTCAACTTCCAACCTATTAGAATCATAGCCAGTAACGTAAAAAGAGTCATCACCTTCTTGAACAAAATGTAACATATGAACATCCGTATACATGTTTTCATGAACAAATTATACCCATTTGTTACCTAAAATCCTAAAGGGACCTCCTAACCGAGCAACGATACTTACTTTCTTCCGTTGTCTTTGAATACCAGTTAAATATAAATGCCGATTCCCATTAAAAGCACAGTCAGCAAATACTTGAGGAAGCTCAAGAAACCCAGGGTACACAGTTATGTTTGGTCGCAACACAAACTCAATTTCCATGATTACCTTATAAACAATTACAAAAATATTAAAACTCTACTAATTTTATGAATAAGAAAGAACATAAACGCAACAAGCATGTAAAGTTAATGTGGCCAAAAAATTGATATGAATATTGAAACATAAAAGTTAATATTGATATGGGGGACCATGACAATAAAGTATCACGAACCTTTTGAAAATTTCAATTTTAATAATTGAACGAAACAACAACAGTATCTAAAACAAATTTAGGGTTACGGTTGGTAGAAAGTGAATGTGGCCACAAAAGATAAAAGATAAGGTTTAAGTGTATCATAAATCGCTAAAATAAAAAGGCGCTTTTAAAAGTCACTCGAATATATCGCTAAAAATAGTTGCTTAAATAATTAGCTAAAAAAGTCGCTTATCCAGTTTCCCGCCAATTTATTTTTCCCGCCTAAACACAATGCAACAAAATAAGCATAAATACACACAATTCGATAGTACACATACAACAACCTACAATGGCTTTGAACTTATCTGAAAATGGTAATTATGAACAAGTTTCAGACAAGAAAGAGGATGATGCTGAGAATAAAAAGCTAGATGGTGATGTTAAGGAGAAGGAGAACCAAGATGGCATTACACTAGAAAAAGTTAAGGCATTGAAAAAAAGGATTAAAGATTTGAAAGAATTCTATAAAAAACTCAAGGAAAGGAAAGCAAATGAAGAAGGATGTGGTTCTAGCAGTACTGTTTGAATGAATGTAATGGTTGAATAATGAATGATATGAATGTATCGGTTGAGAATGTAATGGTTGTGTTGAAAATCTTATCTATGAAATTTTTTATTGAAATGTTTGTTTTAGTGTTGTTAATGAAAATATCACTGATAGAACCAACAAGTCAGAACTGAAATAAACATTACTAGTGTATAGAAAAGTGCCATACAAGTGATGATGGTATTGCAATCAAAATTGTTACAACATCAACATATTTAATCAAAATGATTGCAATGTAACATACACATAGTAGTAGAACCATCATCAATGTAACATACACATAGTAGTTTGTAACATACACTAACTAGTCTAAAGGCCGAAGCCTTAACGATCATAAAGCAAATATTGTATTAGGCCGTAGCCTTCACCACAGACTGAAAATAAGTTGTTTCATCAGGCATCATGCCTGGAAAGGAACCAAAAGACAAATTGTTTAACAGGGTACATACCACCCTGAAGATCAAATAACTACCACATGGTAGCCTTCATCATACATTCGAATTACTTGGATCAGGAGATCCTGGGTATGACATGGAACCATCAGCCGTGGAACCATAACTATCACTGGATCATTAACCAAACTGATTGCCTCATCACCCTTCACATCATCAGATTGTTTACTACCAATAGATTTAAAATCATCAAATAATCTCCTAGATTTCAAAGTACCAGCTTCAAAACGACTTTTCTTGAACACATATTGAATAACTAAGAGCTTCCAACTGTAGGAAGATCATCAATATCATCAAAAAGCCTCTTACACTTTAAAGGGTTGGTTTGAATAGATGGGAGTAAACTAGTAGCCTGTGCATCCTGAAGGTCATGATTACCAGCAGCCTGAAAGTCGTTAAAAGGGTTCTTACCTCTTAACGGACTAAATTCGAACCCACGTTCATTTGACAAACCCTCGGTAACAGTGGACTTATGTGTTAGAGAATCTTCAAAGTCATTTGACACATAAGGTCGTCCTTAAACAAGGAGGAATGTATTCAAGGTCATTATTACCACCAAATTGAGAAATACCTCTAAATAAACTAGCTTCAAAAAAATGCTTGACATAAGGTGTCCTAAGGTAAGCTGGTGAATTTTTTTCCTCTTCTTCCCATGCCATTAGTTCTTCAAAAGACAGACAGTCGACATCCTTTTTTTTTCGTGACTTTTAATTTTAGATGTCACTTCATCGTCTGAGGAATCAAAAGAGACAGGTTCTTGTGATAGTAGCTAACAAATTGAACCTGTGGCTGATGAGAAACATAGATCTCAACTAGCCCATGGAGCTCAACCATGACATACGCTTGACATCATTATCACCTTCACAAGGGTCAACCCTTCCTCTAGACTACTACTTGAAGACAAAATACCAAGCCCAAATATCCCGCTTTATTTCTTTCAACAGTAGGTCACATATTTGAGAATACGATAACCTACTCGACTTAGGTAACCTCAAATGTAAAACATCTCCACCTAAATATCTTAAGGGATAAAAAAAGAACCGATTTCCATGATAAACATCAAACCCAAGATCATGACAGTTTTCAGACATTCTGTTTAACAATGGAAATAATTCAGAAAAACAAAATATTATTACAAAAACCTACTTAGTACCACAGCTCCTTGATTCTGTGTTTTGTGATGCCATAGTTAGTTGAAATCTAAAAAATACAAAGACAAAAGTAAAATTTAGTTTTGGTTAATAGATCTAATGATATATATAAGATAAGGTCAACCTCACCCCTACCAAGACAAAAAGTCACCTAGTTACATGTTGGATAATGCATAAATAGCTATTACCCAATGGACAATACTTATAAAGTAGCATGCATGGGTTTGCCATACTTTGTATATCCATATTTTGGTGTGTGCCTTTTTTTGCTTATTTTTTTAGAAAATTATTACTAATATACAAATATGTGTTGTAGTGTGTCTAATTTGTTATGGCAATGTTTAATTATCCTATTACATTAGTTGGAAAACAACAATATAATACAACATACCGAATACAAAAATTAAACCCATTCAAGGGAACATAT
Source organism: Chrysanthemum lavandulifolium (assembly GCA_022545495.1). NCBI lineage: Eukaryota > Viridiplantae > Streptophyta > Magnoliopsida > Asterales > Asteraceae > Chrysanthemum > Chrysanthemum lavandulifolium. Next base: position 96,718,464 of record CM040239.1, read on the forward strand.
GGCGAGCAATTTGTTTCGAGATAATACAACAAACTAGAAGCATCACTAAACACAAACACGGTGTTTAAAAAAACATAGTCATTTGTTCACGGTATGAAAGCGCAATTTAATAGGATCCTTCACATCCAATGATAGACCAAAAGCCAAGCGGTATAAAAATACATACCCAAATACCACAACACCAAATATCCCTACCGCTTGGTACTTGTTCGATATAGTAAATGTAATGCAATAACTTGCGGATCAATGCCTTTCTTCTCAAATACTTGCGCTTGTTCTAGGACCTCGTGTAGTTGTAGATGTGGAAAAAGTTACACTGTTAAAAAATCTAATGTTTTAAAACCCGGTTAAACGGTTTTGTATAAATTCGATGATAGACATGAAATACATATGAATAAAGAGTCAAACCTGAAACACTCCTCGCTTGATATAAAACTCGCCATTCCTCTTCAAAAGTTTTACCGCTATCATAAAGGTAACAATTCTCGTGTCTATCTCCAAACGCGCAAGACACCAATGAGCATCGGTTTCATTAATAGGCATGAAAACCTACAACGTTTGGGTCACAAACATAACATTAATATATGACAAAAGCTAAACGAGTTAATTATATTACTGAGACTGGACTAGAAGAAAATATATATATCATCACTTACATGGTTAACATCAGACCATGGAATAGAGTATCTTTCACCATTAGCATACCACAATGGCGACGATTTTTGTAACAGAAGCTCAACAAAGTAGCTACTAACCATCGCCCAATCAGCCGTATCGGGTCTAACATGCCAAAGGTAATTAACCCACAACTCTATGTGTCAGAATTTCAAACATGAATGAGTGTGATAAACGTTATAAGAAATCAATTCAATAAGTACAGCTTGTATGAGTACTTGCCTCATCCCTTAGCCAACCTTTCCTAGGCGGGTCTAAGCAAACTAAACTTTCCCAAAACCTTCTATCCACACACACATGCAGTTAAGCGGTAAAATTTGTCCAAGAAATTCGTCAAATTCATTTGTAAAATGAACTCTGTTGACAACGTTGTTGGAGCGTGCAAGATCCTAGTATATGAAACGATTACACTTATAATCAAATGTCAATAACAAGATATATTTTAAAACGTTGTCAAGAAGTATTTTTCATACCTCAACCCAAGGCGTGACAATTTTAAGTTTTTGACTCATATCTCGATCGTGTAAGCTAAAGCATCGCTTTTCTTTTCAAAGATATGCCTTAGTCCAATAATACGACCGCTTTTACTCCTTTTTGTAATCGCAAAACGCTACTAGCTTTCATATGATCCGAGTTCATGATTGCTTCTCCCTTTCTTTTGTTGATTTTCGATCGCAACCTCTTTTGCTCTTCCAAAGATTATCAACTTGTCCTCTTCCATCCTTAACCTCTTCTCTTGTTGCATCAACTGCTGCTATTTTAACCGGCACTTTGTAATTCTTTATGTCGCAACCTTAATTCTTCTTGGATAATAAATTCCTGTCAATGTTTATGTAGTTACTATTGTTATAAGATGTTATGGTACGGAAAGGGTTTTACACATGTCTACTAATTTTGTAAATTACCTTTGCAACATCATCATCGAAAAATCATCTAGCCGCTACCGATGCAATAGTATCAATGCTTGATCGACTTGACTCAAACAAGTCAAGAAAATCATGATTAAGCTCATCACAAAACTGCACTTAGATGCCAAGATCATTAGTTAACTCCAATTTCTCCTAAGAATGAAAAAAGTATTTATAAAAAGCATATATAATGAAAAATAAATGAATCAAAAGGATGTCAAAGTATATATACGAAAAAAGGATATATTACTTCATTTCTTTCTTGAGCAAGAACCTGAAAAGAATACAAAATATTAAGGACATATATTATTTTTCAGTAGTCGTGTGATTATTGATGGGTCTATGAGGAGAATATAAAGTATAAATAACCTGAATAATTGCCTCGAGTTTGAACAAACGCTTATTTAACTCTGTAATAACACCATCCTGTATTATGTTGATCTCTATTATAGTGCTCTCACTCCTGCGTATAATAGGTAAATGTTTCCTTTCAATCTTGCCACGTTTGCGTCTTTGTGGCCATCTTCTTCAACCACTCGTCGAAAGATGTGTGGTTTTCACCGTGGAGTTCTAGGTATGTAATCATGGAAAACGCCAGAACTCTATATACCAATCGATCTCCTCTCACTATTGTCGGTCTAAGTTCTTTAATAGGATTGGAATCCTTAAAAATGAAATAATAATATTGAAAATTTAATTTAGAATAAAAGATTGCATTAACAAGACAAATTTGATGAAGACTTTTACCTTTCCAAAAAGAAACTTATAATCAGATCTTTTGAAGGGTGTATTCTTTGACCACGCTACTCCTCTTGACATAATATCAGGAACTTTATTCCACCATAGAATGCTTCTTTCAAATGAGTCTAGTATCCATATCTATACAATGTTTACGGATGTTGCAAGTTCAATAAAAAAATATAACATAAAATATTGATACATAAAATGACTCCAAAGTATATTGATACATAAAATATTAACCTTGAAAGCCCAAACGAATCCCGACAACAGATAGGTTGGAACAAACTTGTGGTCTTTGTTAATACCTTGAAGGAAATCTCACTTGTGTTTATCCGCAACATCCAAAATTTCATCATACAAATGCCTCCAAATATGCTCCTCCCATGGAAAGGCATCCCAATCATCTAGGTTTTAAACTAATCGCATGAGAGTATCATCAACTTCCGAACCAATAATCGCCCATGAAGATAACCTCCAAAGCTAACAATAGACAAAGACGCATCGCATCTTCGCCGCATATGATACCAAATGCCTCTTCATCCTCAATTAGACCAAGAATATTAAATTTGTAATTTTGAACTCGAACGCTTGAGAAAACCCTTGACCTAAAATTGAGGTGTCCAGCCTATATTTTCAAAACTTACTTTTCCAAAATGAAAACCAAAGATAAGCGAAAATTCGACGACCGAAATGTAGGGACGGTCTTCAATATATTATACAATCGGCATATCATAATGATTGTCATTCGGATAACATTGTTTTTGTAAAATATAATCTATCATATGTGCTTCGTGGTCAAAATAAGAAAGGTCCAACCATTTATCAAACAAGTTCCCCAAACAACTTTCTTCGCTTTTTATCCAACTTGGATTTTATTAAAGAAAAGTAGTTTGGTTTACTTGATTATGATTTTCGCCCATATTCCAAAAAAAAAAAAAAAAAAAAAAAAAAAAAAAAAAAAAAATCTACTTAATTACATATAAGGGAGTAACAAAACAACATTAAATCATATTGTGGCGACATTGCCAATTATCCAAGCATTGCCAATCATCCAAGCATGCACATTATTTACAATGAATGCATATTGTACAATTTAGTTAAGCGTGGATTATACAATTTTGTAATAAATACCATATATTACTTCATTCCTTAGTGCACTTATTGCAAAGGTACTACAACAAAGCAACACATCTCCAAACACCAGATAAATTAAAAACCCCAACTCAATTAAAAACCTTAGCTAAGTTAAATAAACAAAAGTGTTGTTGCAAAACTACAATTAAACATGATTAATTTCAAATAAAATACGGAAAAAATAAAGATACAAACAATTTATATATATCAATATACGAAAGTAAAAATCAATTTTAATGTAAAAATAGAAATACATACCCGAATACGAAACATTTTTTTGCAGGGTTCAGCCTGGATTTCGAGAAGATGGATAGATCTTGGTTTGTGAGAGTATTTTGTAATGTATTTGTTATTCTAATCATCGAATAAGGTTAGGAAGATCTGTCATATGAAAAAGCGCTTAATTATTATAAGGAATTCGCTTAAGTAAAAAAAGTCTAAAAGTAATCTAAAAAGTATTTAAAAGTTCAGAAAAAGTATAAAAGTACAAAAGTACAAAGTTAAAAAGCGCCAAAGTAATTCGCTTAGTTCTTCAAAGACGGGGCGCGCTAGGAATAAAATAATAGTTTCCAAATTTTGACTTTTTCTCAAAAATAACAAAGAGAAGTTTGCTCGAATCTTAAAATTACGGATCTAGGTCGATTAAAAACTATAGGTACGAAAAGTAAAATTCAATCATCGGGTTCGAAAGTGGATGGACACTCTACGCTCCTCGATTGGAAGAAAAATCAAGCCTCAAAGAAAGCTAGAATACGCCAACTTTTTCCTAGAAAGATACCACCTGAGCGAAAGGTGCGTTGCCATAATTGCCCCTTGTAATATTTAATTGACTTTACCCCACAAAGTCATCAAATACTGATTTGAAAAGATTATAACTTTTCTAATTGTACCCTTTAATTGTCTTTACCCCCACTAAGTCACCAAATACTGTTTTTTCATTAATTTAAAAAAAGATTAAGGGTCCGTTAGTTATGGGCCTTGAGATTCAAAATATGGGTTTCGCACATGTTTTAACTTGTTTGGTTCGAAGGTTTTCATTTTGATTGCATTAAAATAGTGTCCACACCCATTCATTAGTATTTAGTAGTATGCATGTTTGATTGAAGATCCAATTTTTTACAAACTAAAGCTAATTAATTGATTTATGATTAAGCAACCTAAACGTGGAATTAGTTTATTCTTGATCATTTAGCACCATAAAGGCCTTCAAGACGTGACTGCGCATCCTAAGCATGGACAAATTAGTTATCGATTTATACGTAAGTGTGTGTTTGTTAGTCAAAAGTGCAACCTATAAGAAAACGACTGATTCTTCGCCACCCGAGGTTACATAGATCGAATTATGTATGATAGTGGTATTGTTAATGCTTATGCTTGTGTACGTCCGATTGAGCAACCTCGTAGACATTGGCCATAGGTTTAAACGGGGAGGCGATGTGAATGCTTAGCTGAGCCACTTTAGAAATAAGTCGTCACTAAATAATCAATCTAAATAGTTAAGCACAATAAACATACATGACTTGGGTTACATCAAAGTAAATACAAATTCATTATTATTGTTTTATAGTTATTACGTTCCTTGTTTTTAGTTAATTGGTTTAAATCCCCCACCCACTAAATCATTTTATCTTGCTTTTCATTAAGCAATAAATTACCAAAAAAGAATCTCATTTCCCTAAGTCACTTGCACTTACATGTCGAGTCTATCTAGCTATTTATCGTATGTTCGATCAACCCTCAATATTTATTTATACTACAATACAATGATTAGGTATTCTGCCTAGGTAGTTGTAAAGCTTGCTTTGAAATTTCCGGATCAAATTTTTAATGCCCTTGATGTGTTATTTGTGGTCTATATATTTTTACCAAGTTATATTTATATTAAGCCGAACTATCATATGGACTAACACTAAAGGGCAGTGTACCCAATTATTTATAGCTAGTGAATGATAAGTACGGGTAGTTAGCAAGGAGTGAATTACCTTAAAACTAACCTAAAGGTATTTTAACTATCTAAATTCACTAAATAACCTAAATTTACGCAATATGGGGTATAACTAATTAAACTAATAAGGCAAATAAATATAAAACTAGTTATACCAAGCAAACGATAAAGGATAAGGTCTAGATCAATATTAGGAAGAAAACTGATGAGTGTCTAAATACTTATCATTTTTGTACCATTTAAACTGCAAAAACATCCGAAAACACTCGAAATGCATCAAAATATCACAAATAAGTGTTTTATGTGTTTTAAATGCAAAATATCAAAATCGGTGAAAACGATCAAGTTTGCATAATTGGCGCTTTAGTCCCCAAGTTTCAAAAGTTGTCAAAACAGGTCCCTGTAAATCTAAATAAAGAAAATGTTATTCAAGGCCCCGAAATATTCTAAGTTGTCAAAATGGTCCTTGAATAAATCTTTTGTTAAATGGCGAAAAAGGTCCTCAACTTTCAAAATGTCAAGTTTGGTCCTCGAAAACCGAAATTGTCAAATCTAGTCCTTGTACTATTGAAGGTTGTCGCTTTAGTCCTTGTGTTAACCTTGGAATAATGGCGAATTGGTCCTTCAAAATTTCGTAAATTACAAGTTTAGTCCTTGTCATTTAAGCTTAAAACCTAAGCCTTGTCAAAACTAATATTGACCCCTTTAAACCTTGACCCCCGCCACTTATACCATTTGGCCCCGCTTTTCTCTTTTGACCGCTGGTCAAATAAAGTCAAAAGCAAAAAACGCCCACCATCGCTTATCTTCCCAAGTGCACGCTACCACTACCGCCTCTCCCATCACCTTTCCTCCCTCATCATCACCACTACCTACTTTTACCACCACAATAAATGCCACCCCCCTAGCAGCTAATTCAGAGGCTATAAGTCAAAACCAGTGTTCCCGCCAAAATGATAAAAAAGGCCAAAACACTCAAAACTCACCCATTGGTCAAATAGAGAGGTAGGATACTCTCAGAAGGACACGTGGAACTCAAGTAGAGCATAAAAGAGAGAGGAAGTGCATAGAAGAAAGAAGTCTTTAGTTCTTTTTATTTTATGAATGTCGTATTTTACTTTTATGTCTTTAATTAAGCTTTAAAGTGTAATCTTTTGTTTCATGATATAAAATTAAGTCATTGAAGTGTATTAAAACTGCTTTCAGTGGAAATTCAAGTGGTATTAACATTTCATGATATATAGTTCATCATTGCAAAAATTCAAAGTCTAACTCTTATGTTCAAAGCTTCAATAAGCTTTATTTAAGCTCAAACAAACTTATTTAAGCTCAATATAGCTTTTGATAAGCTTTGGAAACAAGTTCAATCAAAGGTACTAAAAGTCAACGAAAGTCAACTTTAAAGATAATTGGTTCAAGCAGTTGGAAATGGATGGGTTGTTGCAGAGCGATGTTTGGGTTGGATTTGATATAGAGTAGCATATATTGGGTTCTGTTTAAACTACCAAATAAGCTTGGGCATTTGTAAGCTTATTTTCATTTTCATTTTTAGTCGGTTGCAATTTGTGTTCATATTTGAATCTTGTGGTCATTAAATAATCTAGACATGTTTAATTAGTGATGCTAGAGTTAGTTTAAATGGTTATATTAGCTAAATCAGTCATAAGCTTAGTTTAAATAGTCAAATCACTCAATAAAATGGTGTTTGGATCAGTAGGTTAGGCTGAGTCTAAGGCTTATTCATGAGTTGAGTTTTGTTGGTTTAAACTTGTTTAGTGCTATTTGACTCATATCAGTCTTGATTTTGCACCTGCACACCTTTAAAAGTCAAAATCTAGTTTTAACTGTCTTAATCCATTAACTGTTAAGAGTTTGGGAAATCAAAACCTTGTTTCATGCTCAGAAATCACTAGAGTAGCTTGTCTTAGTCTCATTATACCACAAAACATCAATATCGCTTAACAAATTAGGATTAAAGTTCACCAAAGTTAAGTTTCTAAATCACAAAAGTCAAATATACATGAAAAAGTCTGTTTGAGCCCAAATGAAGTGATTTTTCTTGGACTCATTCTTGGGTCATATCAAGTGAAACTTTTTGTTTTTAAAACTTCAACAGGTCTAGTTTCTTATTAGGATTTTAGTAGATTTTTAGAAATTTTTCTTAAGTTTCAAAAAAGCTCATCAAGCAGGGCTTATTTGCCCTGCTCACACACCTCAGTCAGTGCTGAGGTTTCATAGAACCTTGCAGAGCTTGTGAAAAGCTCCTAAGAGCTTCTCTTGGTCTTATATTTGGTTTACAATTTAAGTTCCAACCTGTGGTTTTCTGTTACAGCTTATTAATAAGCAGTTGATTAAGCTCAAATTAGTACACTCAAATCTGTTTTAGCACATTAATCAAATCATCAAAATCTTAGCATGTTGCAATTCAGAGGATAAGTCTTGTTGTTTTTAGTTGTTGTAGATTACTTTGAGCATAAAATAGCTTCTGTGAAAGTGTGGTGCTCAGTTTGAACCTTGTGCTTATTACATAAGCACTTGTGTTGCAGTTTCAATTTCCACCAAACAAGCACATGTTTTTCTATTTTTCTTAGATTCTATAGATTAAATTAGACTTTTCCTGAAATTTTCATAATTTTACAACACTGTTTGCTATTTTTCTTAATTAAAAACAGTTTTTAAGTCATTTTAAATAGCTTTTAATACAATTAAATCAGAAAAAGTTCAAAAAAATAATTTTTTATTTTTCTTAGGTTAAGATAAATATAAAAAGTAAAAAAGTAATTTTTCAGATTTTTCATAGTTTATTTTGTAATTTTAGTAATTTAATTAGTTTTAAATAGTTTAAAATTCATAAAAAATAGAAAATAATCGAAAAATATAAAAATAGTTTTGAAAATTCTCTTTGTTATTTTAGATTTTTCCAAGTCATAATTTTATTTTTCTAGCTTTATTTCCTATTTTCTTGTAATTTAGGTTATTATTTAATAGTTAAAAATAGTTTTTAATTAATAATAATTAGATAAATAGTTATAAAAATAATTTTCTTTTTCTTAAAATTTTATTTTATCATTAGGTTTGTAAAAATATCATTTTCATATTTTTAGGATTAATATTGCTTCAGTTTTACATTTTCCTTTGTACGTCACGTAGTTTTAATTTAAGTTTTAAAAAGCAAAAATCAAAACATCAAGATAAAATTAGTGATAGCGTTTATTTAATATAATTTAGATTTTAATTTCCTTTAATTTGCATTTAAGCCCTGTAATTTATAAAATAACTCAAAATCCTTACCGATCACTATCCCAGCGATTATCCGACATCCGATTGTGTTTAACACCGTCATCCTCCGTGGGACTTAACGACCCGGAATCCACCGTATTCTCCCGATCTAAATTGCATTTGGTGTTTGAGTGTTTTAAGTTCCTTACGGTTAGCCATTCATGTGGCTAGCTTGCGTGAGAAAACTTGACGGTTTTGCACCGATCAAAAACGATAAAAGTATGATTCATAATGAAAACGATACGCTAACCGAATGATTAATCTAGGATATGAGGTTACAAAGAGTTATACTATGGAATGAATGAGTTTGTAGGACCTTCTTGGCTCCTAAATTCTTTTGGAAGTTGTGCTTGGTAGTAAAAGTGTTACCCAAATCGTATTTTAGGTTTTATATTTGTATGGTCCGGAATTGGTCTGATACGACATATTGGAGGCGTCCAATACGGTGTATCAGGATCATTTAGTGTGGGCTCCACGATTAAAGTATTCTGATAAGTGTACGAACCACCTCTGAATACAGCGTATTGGGGTTCTTGGATATGGCGTATTGGCAGCCTTCCCGTCATGTATGTCTTTGTGAAGTCAAGGATTGGATATGTCGTATTGCCATTGGTGAATATGGTGCATTGATGTCTAAACAGTGGACTTTTCTTTTATTTCTTCGTTTGAGCTCCAAAAACACATCCTTTTCCTTAATTTCTTCGATTGCTCTAATATTACTGAGATTTACAAATTCGAACGATTAAGTACCAATTCTAATAAAAAAAAATAGTATAAAAATAGTAATAATGCGTATAATTATTACTTATTTAATGTCATCAAATATTCCCCCACTGAATTCTACTTGTCCTCAAGTAGACTCTAGATTTTTACTTATGAAAACATATCCTAAACAAAAGTCCAGGAATAATCTTTAAGTTTATTACTTAATCAAAAGTGCACAACCAAACACCTCACGAAATTGGAAATGAAAACACTCAAATCACTCAACTAATCTATGTGGTAACATTTAGTAATTCACTTAATTACTCAGTCGTGACGAGTATTCTATCATAAGCTTGGCAATGATATACATCTCCACCATTAAAGTATAGGAGTAACAAATTTTACAAGGTAAATTGGTTTAAATGATGCAGGCTTAGGGGTGAAATCATCCTTTCAAAGTAATCATTTACCAACAACAGTACTCCAGAAAAGGCAACAAAACCACAAATGCTCGCCCAAATTCATGTACGAGACACCTATGATTGCTCAATTCCTTAACTAGAGAAAGTTAAAGGCTCGGATTTATGAAATAATAATATAAAGGATGACTAAGGGTAGGATAAGGCATGGGAAAATTTTAAAATTGATTAAAAATAAAAAATAACAAACAAATAGATTAAGTCCACACAACTAAATGCTACTACTCACTTATCATACCACAAACCTGAAAAAGACTCAAATCATAAACTAACTCACGCTTTAACACGAAAAAACACACGCTTTGTTTGGCAGACACGAATTAGACTCAAAGATGTCTTGATCAATCATCATCGAATTTCCATAAAACAATACCTAGTTGGCGTTCCCTTAAAAACCAACTCCTAATCGTTCCATAAAAATACAATAGTAGTGGCGATATCTATCACTAATACAAAAATACATAGTTGGTTAAATTAAGACCAACTCTACTAATATATAACAAAACTTTACATCGTTGGTTTATAAAACGTACCAGGAATAATCGATTAGTTTATAAAATAAAATCAGTTAAGTTTAGACGAATAGATTATCACACAATCATCTCCTTTTCTTCTCACTTATATATATATTTTTTTTTGTAATTTTCTCTTTTTTCATTTTTTTTCAATATCAAAAACAAATGCTAGAAATACTAATATAAAATTTCACCAATTCACTAATTATAATAAATCCGGATAATCTGTAACGCTTGGAACTCAGATGTAAAAATAATAGCAAAAGTAGTAAAAAAAACATGAAAATTCTAACTTTCACAATCCCTTTGCGATATGCAATTATCGACCCAACAATAGATAAGAAAAAGCAAACGAACTCATGAAATACACACTATACACATAAGTAACTAGCAACCAACCAAGGACTTTAATCTACATGGTAGGCTAAGGTGTAAGGGTGTAACAAAACATATCAATTAATACGGGTTTTAACAAACGAAAGGAATGGCTCAACACTAGCCAAAGACTCCGAGGTCTCGAAGGAAAAGAAAGAGAAACATAAATCTTTCGCTTTAAAATCCAAGAAAGTCTCGAGTGATGAAGAAACCTCATCCTCGGTAAGTGAAGACGAGGAGTATGCAATGGCGGTACGAGATTTCAAGAAATTATTTTGGAGATAAAGAAGATATGTCAAGCAACCCTATGATGACAAGAAAGGTTTGCGGAAAAGCAAAGATGACAAGAAAGTGAATGATGAACGCAAATGTTTTAAATGCGGGGATCCAAATCACTTTATTAGTGAGTGTCCCAAACGCGATGAACAAAGGCATTCGTGAGCGGATCATGGGGAATGAGTGAGGAAAGAAGGAAGAAATTTTTCTTATGGCCAAGGACTCTAACGAGGTATGTTCCGACTCTCTATATTATAGTAGTTCATCTCTAGATGATGAATCCTTACATCTAGAATATAACAAGCTACGCAAAATTAGTCTCAAGGTAATTAACAAAAACAAACTTTTGAAAAACAAAAATGAACTTTTAGAAAAAGAACTTTTTGAACTAAAAGATAAATTAAAGAGACTAGAAAAGGGAAAGAAAGTAAGTGGTGAATGCAAGCTTTGTGTAGAACTTCAAACTTTAGTTGATCACCTTGATTCTAAAATTGCTTGACTAAGTACTTATTACCTTGATAAAATACTTGATAGTGTTAAAACGGGTAATAATCAAAAGGGTCTAGGTATTCAGGAACATATTGTGTCAACTAGCGAAGTTAAGGAAACACAATTCGTTAAAGCAAACGAAAAAATAGCCACTGTAGTGCTGGATCCGGCGGATCCCTTGAAAAGGGATCCGGCTAGTGTAAAAGTAGGGATCCGGGCACCTGCATCAGTAAATAGTAAAATAACGCAACCATCTCTTCTAGAACCGAATTTGTTGTCATTAACAAAAGAAACCAACTCATGTTACTATTAGGAATGTCAAACAACCACCCTCCTTAAAACAAGGTCAAGGTTTAATGAAAACAAAACCCCATCGTTCTCTAAACTTAACACAACTATAAGAAGGCCAAACAATGTTTATCCTAGAAGTAACCATCATCAAATAGGCTAGAATCCTAACATACAAAATGGTTTTCCATTTCAAAACTATGTACCTTGGAATACTTTTACACCATTTTCGTATATGCCTCATATGAATAAAATGTATAACAACAATGGACCCATGAAAAAATGGGGACCAAACTCTTGAGTTATTTGTTTTCTTAGGTGTGCCTAAAGGTTGACTTGGATCCAGACGAATGGATCAAGGATAGCGGATGCACAAGGCATATGACCGCTAATAAAGCATTTTTCTCAAAATATGAATCCTTCAATGGAGGAAATGTGGTGTTCGGCAATAGTAAAAGCAAAATCATCGGAAAAGGTACAATCTCTTATAAATCTTTGACCATTAATGACGTATGTCATGTAGAAAACCTAAACTTTAATCTACTAAGTATATGTCAAATAAGTGATAAAAAGCGCAACTTACTTTTTAGCAAAACCGGTAGTAAAATCTTAAAAAAATTGTATTACTATAGGAAGAGGTATTAGAAAACATGAAGTCTACGTTATTAAAATCAGAAACGAACCAAAAGACAAACTTTGTCTTACCGCTATGGATGATACTTCGACTTTATGGCATCAAAGATTGGGTCACGCCAATATGCGACTTCTTCAATCGCTATCATCCAAAGAACTTGTAAGAAACCTACCTAACTAAAATACGAACATCATTTCTGTGATGCTTGTAATATCGGAAAACAATTCCATGCTAATAATAAAGCTAAAAAAAATGGTTTCTACAGCAAAGTGTCTAGAATTACTAAATATGGATTTATTTGGTCCATCCGCTATCCAAAGTTATGGAGGTAACTTCTATACCTTGGTTATAGTGGACGATTACTCTAGGTACACATGCACTAAATTTTTATAGAATAAAACTGAAACGTTTGATCACTTTGAAATCTTAAGTAGAAAAATCCAAAGACAAGTAGGAAGTCCTATCGTGGCAATCCAAACGGATCATGGTCGGGAATTTGATAATGAAGTGCAATTCGGAGCCTTTTGTGATGCTAATGGTATTACCCACAATTTCTCGGCTCCTCTCATTCCACAATCAAATGGGGTATTTGAAATGAAAAATCGAACCTTAAAAGAAATGAGTCGCACCATGATTAATGAGCAATCTATTCCTCAAAAATTTTGGTGCAATGTCGTCGACACATCAACTTATATACTAAATTGTGTCTTAATTAGACCATTCTTAGGAAAAACTCCATATGAGTTGTTACAAGGCAAAAAGTCTTCATTAGAACACTTTCGAGTCTTTGGTAGTAAATGTTTTATACTTAACACAAAATACTATTTAACTAAATTCGATCCAAAGTCAACTGAAGGTACTTTCTTAGGATATTCTCCTAATAGTAAAGCATACATAATAATAAATAAAGAAACCATGAAAGTTGAAGAATCTTAAATGTCAAATTTGATGAGAGTCCACCTAAAACTTCTTTACCTCTTGTCGATGACGAGTTAATCAAAAGTGAAGTCTTAGAAATAAAAGAAAATATAAAAAAAGATGATGAACCATTAAACAATGAAATCGTCAATGTTAAAGAGTCTAAAGATCATCCCGTAGAAAAGGTCATAGGAAAATTAAATAAAAGAACTCTAAGGTCTCAAGTCCAAAACCAAAGTAATCTCTTTTGTTTCGTGTCAACTATAGAACCTAAAAACACTCACGAAGTTATAAAAGATGAATGTTGGGTTATGGCTATGCAAGAGGAATTAAATCAATTTGTTTCTAACAACGTTTGGATACTTGTCCCTCTACCTAAAAACCAAACAATAATTGGAACAAAATGGGTATATAAAAACAAGTTAGATGTAAACTATGTGGTGTCTAGAAATAAAGCTAGACTTGTTGCTCAAGGATATAACCAACAAGAAGGCATATACTTTGATGAAACCTATGCTCCCATAGCTAGATTATAGTCTGTAAGAATCCTTCTTGCCTATGTTTATGCTCATGATCTTAAACTCTTTCAAATGGATGTTAAAAGTGCTTTTCTAAATGGCTTCATAAATGAAGAAGTTTATGTATCTCAACCTCCGGGTTTTGTCGATTTTGAAAAACCTAATCACGTGTACAAACTAAAGAAAGCTCTCTATGGTCTTAAACAAGCCCCAAAAGCTTGGTACGACAGACTCAAATCATTTTTAATTAAAAATAACTATACCATGGGGTTAGTTGACAACACACTTTTTACAAAGAAAAAGGAGTTACAAATAATTATTGTTCAAATATATGTGGACGATATTATATTCGGATCAACTTGTCAAGACATGTGTGATGATTTCTCAAGAATCATGCATGATGAGTTTGAAATGATTATGATGGGAGAATTAAGTTTCTTTCTTGGTCTACAAATCAAACAATTAGAAGATGGTATCTTCTTTAATCAATCCAAATACATAAAAGAAATGTTAAAGAAATTCGGATTAGATGAGTCAAAACCAATAAGAACACCAATGTCCTCCGATACCAAACTCACCAAAGATGAAGATGGTGAATCCGTTGATAACACCAAATACCGTGGCATGATTGGTAGTCTTCTCTACCTCACGGCTAGTCAGCCGAATATCATGTTTAGTATATGTCTTTGTGCTAGGTTTCAAGAAGACCCTAAAACTTCACACCTAAAAGCCGTCGAAAGAATATTTAGATATACTAAGAGTACAACTCAATTAGGATTATGGTATCCTAAGGGGACGGGGGTAGAAACTATTGTATATACAGATTCTGACCATGGAGGTGATTATGTTGACCGAAAAAGTACAAGTGGTGTTTGCACCTTTATGGGGTGTTGCTTAACATCTTGGTTCTCAAAGAAGCAAATGGCATTAGCTATCTCGACAACCGAAGCCGAATATGTCTCCGCCGGCAAAGCATGCCAACTAGCACTATGGATGAAACAAGCATTAGTTGACTACAACATCCATCTTAGTGACATTGCCATTCTATGCGACAACAAAGGCGCTATAGATCTTAGCAAAAATCCGGTGTTGCATTCTCGTACCAAACATATAGAAATTCGTCATCACTTCTTAAGATATAATGTTAAAAAAGGGAACATTTCTATTGAGAAAGTGTCATCCGAAGACAACATAGCCGACGTCCTCACCAAACCGTTGAAGCGCGAGCAATTCAACCTACTTCGTCTAGGTCTTGGTCTTATGGTACAATCGTCTTGAAATACTTTTTCTCTACAAGGTACGTAAACTTTTGCTTTACCTCCTCTTCTGAGTCTAGGATCTCTATTTCACACGACTCACAAAACAATACGGGGATTTATTTTATTAAAGATATTTTCTCTTCAAGAAACTCTTCAAAATATTTTCTCAAATATTTCTCCCCGTATCATTTTGTCTTAAAATAACTCTCATGCCTAGGACAAACAATTTTTTTTACTCATCGTTAATACAAAGTAAAAACCTTTTTCATTGCATCTCATATGTCTTTTGAATGCTAAAGGGAATGTATAACTAATATGTATTTTCGGGTACATTCAAGCGAAGCAAAAATGAATTAAGGAGTCTTTGGGTTATCTCACGGATATATATACATACGTATTTTTTCACTTCTAAGTTTATTTTTCTTTCTTTAAAGAGTCGAGATAACCGCAACTCCATATGGTTTTCATATAGGCACACACTAGGCACTATTGTTTCCAAAAACAATTTTTTTTTGCTTCCTGAGAACACCAGTTCCCCGGATCCCACCATTTACACTGGACGGATCCCTAATGGGTCGGATCTGTGGGAATCGGGGCACAGTAGCTGATTTTATCACCTCCTTTTCCTATTTTGGCTTGAAATTTTCAAATTTTCAACATTTTACTTTTATCACTAATGAATATTTTCCTTAATGCTTGTGCTCTCATGTCACTTGCTTTAAATTCATATCTAATCATTAGATTATATTTCATATTTTTGGTTTTGGCATTCATTGCAATGCATTATTTGTCCTATTAATAAGGTTCCAAAATGCTTGCATATCCATCACTTTCAACCTCACAAACAAACCTCATCATGTCTTCTTAAAGATCTCCAAACAATGATGAACTCTCTAGTGAAAACAACCCTTTTCAAGAAATCCGAAACTTTATCCTACCACATTTCGTAATACCACCACCACCCAAAACTAGGAAAACCACTCGGATTAGTATCCGACCTTGTTGCTTAGCTAAACCTTTGTCAAATAGCTCATCACCAACTACTCTTTCACCAGCAAATGACTAAAACATAGCACCTCCATCATCTCCTCAAAACTCACCACCACATTCCCCAACTGAGTCTCAACTTGACTCTCAATTCACTCTAGTGGAACTACTTAGGACTCCAAAAACACACTCCACTACCCTTGTCTAGTCCACCACCCGCTTCATCTCAACCATCAAAATCTACACAACTAGCCTGAAATATAAACCCAAAAGAGTTAGTCTTTTTAACACCTCCCACATCTCCAAATACCTTCTTCAATGAGCTTGAAAACTTACCACCTCTACAACCCATCACCTTATAAGAACATCTAAGTTCCTTACCACCACCAATCACCAATGTCATGGACTTCGATCCATATTTTCCAACATTTCCACCACCTAATACGCACTTCAATAATCAAAGTATGCCAGATGACATCTACCCACATCTTCCTCATCATCTCTTTTACGAACATTGCCAATCCACTAGGGATATCGCACTAGAAACAAGGGACGAAATGCGATTCATTCTCAACCATATTCTTGATCGCATCAACATTATCACTCATCAAAACTTTCATCATTAGACCCTATTCTAGCATGGAAGGAATAATAATTTTTTTTCTATATTGTTTTTTTCTTTTTCTTTTGGGTCTTTATAAAGAACAAACCCTTTTTCTTACTTTTATAATTGTATGTGGCATATATACCACTACATTTTGATATTTTATTACAAGGTTTATGTTTATGTACCTTGGTCTTCTCTCTTGTTTCTCGTCTTCTACAAGATTATATTATATGATATCACTAACATTTTTTTTGTAGGTATTATTTTGTTCTTTCTCACTTGACGCCCTATTCTAGGGGGAGCTACCGTCAAGGGGGAGTTAGTGCTTTGTGGATCATTTTTTCCATCCTTTATTTCTTTACTCGACTCACTTTTTGTTTCGACAAAAATGGGGAGGAGAGTAAAACTCACACATACACTTTCAAAATGTACATCTAATCTTAAGTTTTACTCACCATAACTTTATGTGTTGTCATCAACAAAAAGGGGGATATTGTTAATACAAATAAACTATAAAAACGCTTTTTTATGTTTACGATCTTGTAATATTTTGTTGATAACAAATATAAAGTTGTCATAAGTAAAATTATAAGAATACATGTTGTTTTTCAAAGTATATACATTTGGTCATTTACATAAATGTTGTAATAATAATATGTTGTAATATAATATGTAAAAGTTTGGTTAATATCCAAGACCTATACCCATGGAGCTAATCCATAACCCATGACCCATTGCATGACATCATGCATGAAATCATGTTGGGTATTATCCATGACCCATGTCCCAATGTCCATGACCCATGACCCATTGTCTAGATACATTGTATCTTGTTGGGTACCCATGACCCAAAGTCCATGACCCATGGCTCATAACCATAACCCATAACTCGGTTTGCAACCCAAAATCTGGACTAAACTGACCCGACGGCGGATCCTCGAAATGACCGGCCGGATCCTCGGGTGAGGGATCCGCCAAAACCGTGGGACAGAAGGCTTTTTTGCCTATAAATAGTGAGTCATTTCTTCATTGTTTCTCACCCTTCTTCTTACAACTCTCTCATATATTATCTCACTCTCCTAACCCCTGATCATTTGATCATTCTAGTAGTTCTTCTATCTTTTGTTATGATTCTCTTTTAGGTCCTTCATGAAAGCGAGATCACGCTACTCTACAAGTCATCCAAGCAAAGGGTCCTTGATTGATTTGTCCATCCACAAGATTTCTATAACGTATCTTGTAATTCATATTTCACATAGTTGTTGTGTAATAGTTGTGTAAGGGTTTAGTTCTACCTCGTGAAAGAACTCGGTATTTAGCTTTGTACCGAAAAAAATGTAAGCGACGTTGTGAGGCTTCTCCACCAAGTTGAAGGAGCTTGTTGACATAGTGCTTTAACTCTCGAGTGGGGTACTTGGGGAGTGAAGTAGGGCAAGGAAGGTGTCCTTGTAGCCGAACCACTATAAATCACGTGTGTCGCTACTTTCTATCCTTTACTTTACTTGCATTCTTTACTTACTTTATTTATTGCTTCGTACTATTTATCCATCCATAATAATTTACATAAGATTGAATATGAATCTTTGAAACTTAAATTAAAATCGGTAAAATTATTCAACCCCCCTTCTAGTTTTCCACAGGTTGATCTAATGGTTCGAAAATCTGAATCCGTATTCCTGATCAGCAACACTACTGAAGACTGTAAAGTGAAATACGCAACCAGTACCTTGATGGATGAAGCATTATCCTGGTGGAACTCTGTAGTTCAACCAATTGGCATTTAAAATGCCTACAAAATTTCCTGTGTCGAACTAAAAACTATGATGATTAAATAATAGTGTTGATAACATCAAATAGTCCTGAATATTAAGTGTTAATTTCCCCCGATAATGCTCGTATTTTATATCATTTATATGGATTAACGCTTTTTTCCTCTATATTTCACTTTCGTGTAAATTACGAGCATTGAAGCTAATGAGACGCGGTTTGGAGAGTTTATTGAAGATATATGATAGTATGCCCATTTTGAAGTAATTACGGCGTAACTCTTCTCTCACATTACTGTAATGTAGCGTGACTCGTAAAACCAACTCAATCAAGATTACGGCGAACTCTATCTTAGGATTACGCCGTAACTAATTAGGTCAAATGATGTTCCACGCCGCAGCAAGCTACGCCGTAACTCTTTTCACAAATACGGCGTAATCATGATTTATTGAAGATACGGCGTAACTCATTCAAGAATTTACGCCGTAACCAGCTTTTCCAGAGCAAAATACGAAGATATTGATGTTACGGCGTAACTCTCAACTTTAGTTACGCCGTAACTAGATCTGGCCTATAAATACCGCCAAAATTCGCATTTCTCATCATTCACTCCACACACAAAAGCAGAGAATGCGGGTAGGAGGTCAAGGCGATCTCGAGGAGCATACTGAGCCATCTCAAGGAGAAATCACTCCCAACGATAAGCATTAGCAATTTATCATTTCTTTTACTTTCAATTTATGTATTTCATTATGTCAAACATTGAATCGATTGTTTCACTTAATATAAGCGGCTAAGAACCTCTGGTGCTAGCCTAGTTATGATTCCTTAATTGTTTTGTTTATGTTTACATTGCTTCCGTATAATTGTTTCTAGTGTATGCATGCATAGTTTGTTGGTAGCTACCCTTGTTTCGGTAGTTTTGAATGGCGGTAGTGTGTAGTTGCTTAGGAGAATTGACCAACTGACCCTAAGTAGGTAGACTAAGTGGGAAGGGTAAGAATTGACCAGCTGACGACCCTTCTTCGCTTGTGCGATTTGACCAACTGATCACCTACCGTTTGGATGAACTTAAAAATTTAGGGATGAGTGTCTAAGATGCTAGCGCCCGGGCACTCATTGTTATGAATCTTGCATATAGCGGAATTTAATGACTTGGCTTAGGGGACTAAAAACAACTGGACTTTCAAGGGTAGTAGCTTGATCTCCGGTGGAAACCTTTGCTGATAGGTTAGGACGAACTGACCAAATGTTGTCCTAGCGACCTAAACCCCCACTTGAAGCAATTGGAAGTAATTAAACGTGAACATAACATGATAGGATGAGTAACTAGGTTGGCACACTTCTCCTCTAGTGATCACAACCCTCGCCTTTATTTGCTTTCTTGCTTTAGTAGTTAATTAATCATTTCAATCTTAAAAAATATTAAAACCAGTGACACCTAGACTTAATTAGAATCCACTCACATAGCTCTTGGGACGACCTCGGTTTTACCGAATACTACACTACACACGATCGGGTACACTGCCCGTTAGTGCATAAGGGTAGACCATAGGTATAACGAGATACTTATAAATATTAAAATCTGGCCAGTAAAACCTGCATCAAGTGTCCTTGTAACAAGGTACAGAAGTTGGAAATTGAATTCTGGAACAACATAATTAAGGGCTCAGATATCACCACATACAATCGCCGATTCAACGAATTGGCAATCTTATGCCCAACAATGGTTCCAACTAAGGAGAAATTATTGGAGAAGTACATGTGGGGACTTCCAAAACCTATACAGGTAAACATAACCTATTTTGATCCAACCAAGATAGACGAGGCAATGGGAATAGCCCATCAACTGATGGATCAAGCGGTTAGAGCGAGAACTATTCTGGTACATGACAATAACCACAACCGCAACAATAACAACAACAACCACCCCAATAGCCATACCCACAATAACAACAACAACAACAACAACGACAACAATAAAAGAAGGTGTAATGATAACCAGAGGGGTGACAACAATAATCCCAATCACCAAAACCATAATATAATCCACCACAACTAGCAAAACCATATGCAAGAGAATTCCAGGGGTACTGTTGTTGCTGCTGTTGCCCTAGCTGAAGGAAGGGGTTATCAAGGAAATGCACCTTTGTGCAATAGATGCAAGTTACACCATGTAGGCCCTTGCACTACAAAATGCAAGAATTGTCAAAACATAGGTCATCAGACAAAGGACTGCAGAGGGAAGGGGCCCGCTACTGGTGCCAACACTCAACCGATAAAGACTTGTTTTGGGTGTGGAGAACGTGGACACCTCAAGAGACAATGCCCCCAAAACAATGGCCAGCAAGAAGGTGGAGCTTGTGGTATGGTGTATGTTCTGGGTGATAAAGATGCACAGCAGGATTCGAACGTGGTTACGGGTATGTTTCTACTCAATAACCATTATGCTAAAATCTTATTTGATTCAGGGGCTGACAAAAGTTTTATATCTACTGCATTTTCATCTTTACTTGATATTGCACCCACTACGTTAGACATCGCCTTTACCCTTGAGTTACCAAATGGAAATTTTGTAACCACCAACATTGTACTTCAAAATTGTACAATAAACTTTTAAGTCATCCATTCAAAATAGACCTCATGCCAATAGAACTCGGAAGCTTTGACGTTATAATTGGTATGGAATGGTTATCGCAACATAATGCAAATATCATCTGTGGCGAGAAATTTGTACATATTCCTATCGATAATGAAACCTTGTTTATCCGAAGAGATCGAAGTGGAACTCACCTAAACATCATTTCTTGCATTAAAACTCAAAAGTACATCAAGAAGGGATGTTATGTCTTTTTAGCCCACATACGGAGAAACGAATCAAAGATATACCCATTGTACACGATTATCCTGAAGTCTTTCCCAAAGACTTACCCGAACTCCTACCACCTCGACAAGTAGAGTTCCAAATCGAATTGGTGCTAGGTGCCGCACCAGTTGCTCGAGCATCCATTCGCTTAGCCCTTTCAAAATTGCAAGAGTTATCCAACCAATTGAAACAACTTACGGATAAAGGTTTTATTCGACCAAGTTCATTACCATGGGGAGCTCCAGTCGTATTCGTTAAAAAGAAAGATGGATCCTTCAGAATGTGCATTGATTATAGGGAGTTAAATAAACTAACTGTAAAGAACAGATACCCACTTCCAAGAACTGATGATCTTTTCGACCAAATCCAAGGTTCAAGCGTATACTCCAAGATTGATTTACGATCAGGATATCACCAACTTAGAGTTTGAGAAGAGGATATTCCAAAAACAGCATTCATGACTCGTTATGGTCACTATGAGTTCCAAGTTATGCCATTTGGTTTAACAAATGCTCCAGCAGTATTCATGGATCTCATTAATCGAGTGTGTAGACCATAATTAGATAAGTTTGTGATTGTATTCAATGATGATATTCTAATTTACTCTAGGAGTAAAGAAGAACATGAAAAACATCTCAAGCTAATCCTAGAGTTACTCAAAGAAAAAAAGTTGTATGCTAAATTCTAAAAATGTAAAATTTGGATCTCAAGTGTACAATTCTTTGGCCACGTAATTAATAGCCATGGAATTCATGTGGATCCCGCCAAGATCGAGTCTATAAATAATTGGGCTGCCCCCACAAATCCAACAGAAATACGTCAATTTTTAGGACTTGTTGGTTATTAATCTAGATTCATTGAAGGTTTTTCCAAGATAGCAAAGCCTTTAGCTAAATTGACTCAAAAGAATGTGAAATTCGATTGGGGAAAAAAAAGAAGAAGAAGCGTTTCAATTTCTAAAGGAGAAATTGTGCAGTGCACCTATCTTAGCATTACCTGAAGGCAACGAAGACTTTTTTGTGTATTGTGATGCTTCGTATAAAGGTTTGGGAGCAATATTAATGCAAATACAGAAGGTGATAGCCTACGCCTCTCGACAACTTAAAAAGCACGAGAAAAACTACACCACTCATGACTTAGAGTTAGGGTCAATCGTTTTTGCTCTTCGAACCTAGAGACATTATCTCTATAGCACAAAGTGTATAGTGTACACGGATCCCAAAAGCTTACAACACATTCTGGAATAGAAGGAGCTGAACATGAGACAGCTCCGTTGGTTAGAATTACTAGTGATTACGATTTTGAAATTCATTATCACCCGGGTAAAGAAAACGTCGTAGCAGATGCTCTCAGTAGAAAAGAACGATTCAAACCTCTGAAGGTTAGATCGTTGGGAATGATGATCGTGTCACCACTCCCCTCATAAATCCTTGCAGCGCAAACTAAAGCTATCAAAGAAGAAAACTAACGCAAAGAGAATCTCTACGGTATGTTAGAGAACAAAAACGGTTTTGTAAAGCGTTCTGATGGAACATTATGCTTCAAAGATAGAAGTTGGATACCACTCTATGGAGGTATACGGGATTTAATTATGCATGAATCGCATAAGTCAAAGTACTCCAATCATCCGGGGTCTGACAAAATGTATCACAATCTCAAAAAGCTATATTGGTGGCCTAACATGAAGGCTGATATTGCCAAATATGTTAGTAAGTGCTTGACATGTTCTAAGGTCAAGGTCGAGTGTCAAAAACCATTGGGATTACTACAACAATCCGAGAATCCTATATGGAACTGGGAAAGAATCGCGATAGACTTTATTATAAAACTACCCAGAACACCGAGAGGTTATGACGCCATTTGGGTAATTGTGGACCGTTTAACAAAATCTGCTCATTTTATTCCAATCAAAGAAACTTATGATATGAATCAGCTGACTAAGTTTTACCTCAAAGAAATAGTTTCTAGGCATGGTGTGTCAATTTTGATTATCTCGGACAAAGATAGCAGATGTACTTCAAACTTTTGGCAGTCACTTCATAGAGCTTTCGAAACTAAACTGGACTTGAGTACTGCCTATCAGCTGCAAACTGGCGGTCAAAGTGAAAGAACCATACAAACCTTGGAAGATATGCTAAGAGCTTGCATTATCGACTTTGGTAAAATTTGGGACCACCATTTACCATTAGTCGAATTCTCTTACAACAATAGTTATCATTCCAGTCTTAAATCATCACATTTCGAAACATTGTATGGTCGAAAGTGTCGATCTTCGGTGTGCTGGAATGAGGTTGGCGATGCCCAGCTCACAGGCCCAGAAATTGTACGGGACACAACTGACAGGATTATTTAGATCAGAAGCAGACTACAAGTTGCTAGAGATAGCCAGAAAAGCTACGCTAACACTAGGCGAAAACCCTTGGAATTTCAAGTTGGAGATAGGGTTATGCTAAAAGTCTCGACTTGGAAAGGCGTAATCTATTTTGGAAAACGTGGGAAACTAAGTCCACGATATATTGGACCATTAAAAATCCTATCAAGGGTTGGTCCGGTAGGATATAAACTCGAGCTACCTCAAGAATTAAGTGGAATCCATAACACTTTCCACGTGTCAAATCTTAAGAAGCGTCTATCTGATGAAAGCCTTGTCATTCCACTAGACGCGATCAAGCTCGATGATAAGCTATATTTTATTGAGGAACCTATTGAAATGATGGACTGTGAGGTCAAACAATTGAAACAAAGATGAATCCTCATCGTCAATGTACGTTGGAATTCTCACCGAGGCCTGAATACACCTGGGTAAGAGAGGACCAAATGAGACTGAAATATCCGCATCTCTTCTCCGGTACATCAAACTAGATCATGAGGACATGATTCCTATAACGGGGGGAGGATGTAGCCCCTCGCACATTTTAGGTCTATACTTTACTATTTTACGTTATATAAATTACTTCTAATTACTTTTATAAGAAATCTCAAAAGTCTAATCGTGTGAATTTTCCTCATGACCAACACAAGACTAGGAGGATTCTATGTGTTCAAAATACTTTATTTTCACCAATAGTCATATTTCATATGAACTATTGCCACTTTATCATTTTTATGTAAACATTTTGCCCTTTTCGTAATACGCGTGCTCGAACCTACATTATTAGTTTTTAGCAACATAAACGCACCCCATTAGACTTATCACACTTTTAATATACATAGTTAGAGTATATTGATAAGTTTTAATATTTTTATAAATAATACATTTTTACGTTGCCCGGTTTTAAGTTTTGTGACTTAAGGGCTTAACGTTAGTAATTACCGAGACCAAACTACACCTCATAAATCAAAAGTAATCACAAAATGCACACACTTACCACCTCATGTGTGAGGTGGCGTGAAATGGCAACACCCCAAGGCCAAGTGGCCTTTTTTTAGCAGACTTAGCCTTATAACTCTCCACATAACCACTCTTGTCCCCCCCCCCACTTGAAGATAACTTCACTTGATCATCACTTTTACATGCAAAAGCTACCAAAATTCCTCTTCCCCTCTCCTTGGTGCCATACAACATAGATCACCACCACCACACCATCTTTTGATTCTATGCAACAAGATATACATCAAACTTAAAGGGCTTAGGAAGCTCTACCTAGTTCTTGGGTTATTTTGTTGATTACAAGGTTGAATTAGAAGATATTCAAGGCTCCAAGGGCTGAATTAGAAGGCTTAGTACAAGGGTTAAAAAGGTTATTAAGGTTGGGTTAAAAGACTGAAGTCAAGGGTTAAAGATTAAATACTCAACCTAATCATTGTAAGAAATTTATTTAATTTTCATGTCATTCAATATGGTTGTAATAATTCATATTCTTTGGATGTATTTTTGTAATGTATAAGTAGTATATGTAATATTACATGATTGATGTTGTACATATAGGAATAGATGGATAAAACTTGTGTAAAAACTCATTAAGACAACTAGTGTATAACTAGTGAATTATGATAAGTTTTGACACAAATTCATAAACCTTGGACTTGATTAAGCTTAAAAAGCTGTTGGAGAAGGTAAAAACTAGAACTTGAGATTTTGAATAACTTAAAAAGGACTTGTAGTTAAACAATTATGGCTAAATGAAGATGACTAGATGTAAATATGGTGCTGGAACAAAAAGTCTTTTGATACGATTTTAAAACGTGATTTTGACCCTTTTCTGGTCCAAATCATCAAAAGTGTAAAACACAAAAGTTGCTCAGAATGATTTTTTGTAAAAAAACTTTGGAGCACGTAAGCAGAAAGTGAAAAAGAAAGGCTAAAAACTACAAAAACCAACTGGACCTGTTTTAGACCGAAAAACAACCATAGCTAAAAAGCCTTTGTGGCGTTTTGATCCCTTGAGGCCGAGACAACGCCAAGGCTAAGCCGAGGCTGTTGTCTCAAGGCATTCTAGCTTAGATATATCCATGGCTATGACCTTGGTGGTTGTCTCAAGTTTTTTAACCATAGCCTAGCCGCACGACTAGCTTGGGTTTGATGACCCGAAACTTGTTTTTAAAACTTGTTCGTTAGATTGAACCTTTCCCCGACCTTGACAAGCTAGACAAATGACCATATCACATATTAACTATATGAATATCATTTTCACAAATCTCAACTTTTATTTAACCCACGAAATTGTATTAACATATAAGATAACTAAAACCTATTTTGAAACATTTATATTTATTACACGATAAATATTATGAAACGTCGTTATCATTTTCATCACAACACACATTGAGTGAGTAACATTTACACTTGACGAATGTTATGCGAAACCACTTCACGACACACAACTTATATCATCACGTCACCACACTAGTTCAACCAATAGTCTTTGACGAAACATGACAAATGTTTTTATACAAAATTTGTCACGTCAAATACTTTACTTATAAATGATAATTACTACAATAGTAGGGAGTTTCATTATCATAAGAGGCCTCTTCGGAGTGTCGTATCGACGAGTTGTGGATTTACGAATTAAAGTGTCCTGGCTCCTCATACGTTCACTACATGACCTCTATATTTTGATAGCCCGAACGGTGGTACGATGTTATTTATAAAAGGCTAATAGCTAAACCAAGTTAAGAATACTTCACTCCTTTACACATCATAAGATAAATGTACAACATCTTAATCAAGTCAATGACTTTACATATACTTATACATTCATATCATACATTATACTAAAACGTGATTACTATGCTCTCGTAGGTCATCGTTAAAGATCGTGGTCTCGCCATACACTATTTGTTGTTATAAAATACTACTGATCACTACGGTGAGTTCATAGCCCTAACTTTTGTTTAACTGTTTTATAAACTCTTTGGGGGAGATACATGCTAAAATATTTTATTATGGACATTGTAAACTGAATGCTAGCCCTGAATGTATTATTGCATGTCTAAGTTTTTTATGCCAAAAGTCCCCACATTATGGATCACTAATCACTTGCGAGTGAGCGCAAATATTGTGGATAGGCCTATCGGGATTGATGAATCTTGTTTGTGTTAATCGTACTGTGGATATCACAAACGCACT
Source organism: Chrysanthemum lavandulifolium (assembly GCA_022545495.1). Classification (NCBI taxonomy): domain Eukaryota; kingdom Viridiplantae; phylum Streptophyta; class Magnoliopsida; order Asterales; family Asteraceae; genus Chrysanthemum; species Chrysanthemum lavandulifolium. The sequence continues at coordinate 96,745,401 of CM040239.1, forward strand.
ATATTTGAATTTCTAGGTATATGGCATAGTACCTACACGGGGAAAATTATTTAATGTATATATTTGATAAGGTTTTAAAATGTACCTTTTTTAGGGGTCGTTTAAGCCTTTATTTGATCACTTCGTATCCGTTATTACTTAATATCGTTCCTTTTCACTTTTAGGTCTCTTGAAGGCAAAATGCTGGAATGGCACTTATTTGACGAAAAGGCGCGGATATCTGAAGAAATTGGCCAAAGTCAAGAATCGAGCCACTCGGATTTGAAATACAAGGGATCGTCGGGTTCTACAAAGTGATGGCATCGGTGTTATCGTGATGCCATCGCATAACTTTTGTGATGGGGCGGAGCCAAATTGCTTATTTTCAAGTGACGGTGTCGGGCTTTAAAAGAGTAGGTCGTCGCAACTCAGACGGCCTAGATTTGATCGAGACGCGCCGAGATTGAAGGGATGGCGTCACAAGCATAAGGTGACGTCGTCGCAAGACTAACGTGGCCAAGACGAAACTCTAATGACGGCGACCCGACGGCGTCACAATCCATAAGGTGACGCCGTCGCGATTGTAATCTTATATATAGAATCCGAATTTTTCAGTTTTAGTGTGTAGTCTTTTGGAGTAAAAACCTAAACCGAACCAAGGCTGTCTTGTACAGTATTTTAGGGTTCCAAACCCTATCGTACCACAAGATAAGTGCTTTACTTCATTAATTCAATTATGTCTTCAATTATTTGTGTGTATGCTTGCATGTTCTCCATGTCTGGCTAATTTATTTGTGTGTTTGTTTAGGGAATATGAAACTTAATTATTGAATATTGATTGGTTGTCTCTTATCTTAATTGTTAATGATCTAGTAATGCGATAGGTCATTCGTTGTGTAGTTAATGCTTGATTAATCTTTGTGAACCTTAGACTATAACAACTAGAGTAGTTGTAGGCTAAACCATCCAAAGAGTACCTTAGAGTTAGAGTTAGATTTTATAATTCCTAGAGATATTGTAGACAAGACCCTTTTGGTAGTTTCAAAGAGTTAGGGACAAACGCATATCCTACGACCTTAGACACACAACGCGATTAAGAATAAGGACGTGACAATTCAACCATCAATAGGAGATAATTAAGGACTAGTAAAACCTAAGTGAACACATTTTTAAACTATCATACGAGCACACAATAATTAGACATAGACTACATACACCTTAGATTAGATAATTAGATAAGTAGAGTAGTCGGTAGAAATACCAACCCCAAATCCAAACCCCGAGATTCGTACCTTTCCATTTTCTAAAAACATAAAAGATAAAAAAATAATCTTCCTCAACCCCAACCTTAGCGTAGTAACTTCTCACTAGCATTCCTATTCCCTAGAGAACGATATCATAACTTGGCTTACCCTAATACTACACTACAACGATTAGGTTCACTTGCCTAGGGTGTTATAAAACTTGCTCAAGAAAAGGAAGTTCCTTTGACCCCGAACGACGCGTGTAGCGTTATCAAGTTTTAGGCGCGGCGGGAATAGAATAGCTAGTTAGTAGTCCACCTCGTTTAGGTTTCTTTGCTTGATTCCTATCAAGTAAATTTTTCTCATTTTTAGCTTCCTCGTAGTCTATCCCCCTTCTTCGTGACCTTTTTTAGTAACCCATCACTTTTCATCATGGAACGTGATAACCAACCACCATTCATCAACCTACCACCAAATGACCCGCCAAGAGCCCGTACTCTAGGTGAATACTCAAGACCAAGCCACCTAGGCTATAGGAACACCATTGAGCTTCCCGACCAAGCCTAAACTACGGCCCTGCGATCCGACACCATCCGGTTGGTGCAAAACGGATGTGCATTCCATGGACTTCGTTCTGAAGATCCTAATCAGCATCTTATGGATTTCCTTAAAATTGTCGATTCCATAGACCTTGATGCTACTACTTGGGAGACCACGCGTCTGCGTCTCTTCTAGTTTTCTCTACAGGACCAAGCTAGTAATTGGCTTGAGCGACTTCCCGCCGGCTCCATCTCAAGTTGGGATGATCTCACCTCTCGCTTCCTTGCTCAATTTTCCCACCGGGGAGAACCACTAAACTTAGGCGAGATATCTTAACGTTTCAACAACTTCAAGGTGAGTCTCTCTACAAAGCATGGACTCGATTCAAGGACCTACTCCGTAAACTTCCCCATCATGGCATTGATCTTTGGCTTCAAATCCAAATCTTCTATGACCATATCGATTTCATCACTCGACGATCCATTGATCAATCCGACGGTGGAAGGCTCAGCGACTTTAATGCAGAGAAATCTTGGGATATTATTGAAGAGCTTGCTGATCAAAGCCACGAAGATTGGAATGAATCTCCTGAAACCCCTGTTAACGTGGTTAATGCCATATCAACTCCTTTTGAATCTTCCGACATCACCGAGGTGCAAATGAGTGCTATTGAGAGAAGGATTGATTATCTTATGGAAAGGCATAAAAGTGCTCCCGTACAAATCCCTCAAAATGCAGTCAATTCCACCAATTCCACCAACCACCCAACACCTTTTTCGGAATCCCTAAGTCGTGAGCAAAACCCCAATTCCGAAAAGCGCTTCCACTCTACTTCCCCAATGCCACTCTCACCAAGCTTTAAGGAACAAATGAGGGAGTACATGGCAGCTCATACGGAGAGATTAGCCAAATTTAAAGAGGAGGTTTATAGGCAGAGAGAGGAAATGCAAGCAAAATGACGGAAATGATGAACCTGGTAAAAGAATATACCAAAACAAAAGCTCCCGAAAAGGTACTAGTAAGAAGCAATGATTGTCCTCCCACTTCGTTTGTTAACGCCATTTCCATTATGCCTGAGGATGGAAAGGTTGAGGTGAGGAAAACTGAGGAAAGCAAGAAGGAGGAGTTTGAACCTAATGATGAGCCTGAGACCATTGAGTACTACCTTAAGCATGAAATTAACAAAAAGACCATTGCAAACCAAGTAAACAACTTTAGGTACAATGAGGTTCTTAGGGAAGCCCTTGAAGGAAAAATAACGAGAAGAAGAGTATGACGCCCGCCTATGGGACCTCTGTATGAGTTGGTTCTAAAAACCATTAACAAAAAGCGAGACACCACGAGGAACTTCGTGATACCATGTAGCATAGGTGATATTGATAATGTAAATGCCTTAGCCGATCGGGGACTGATGTGAACATAATGCCATTATCAATCTATAATAAGTTAACTAAGGAGAAGCCAACCAAGACCGATCTTAGATTTCCTTAGCTAATCACACCTATGTCTACCCCACAGGAATCGCGGTAGATATTCTAATAGAGGTGGCTAATATCGTTTACCCGGTGGATTTTGTGATCATAGATGTTAAGGAAGATAGAAACATGCCACTCATTCTTGGGACACCATTACTGGCCACCGCCAAGGCAACCATCAAATGCGGGGAGGGCATCATGATACTTAAAAGCGGAAAAGGGTACGCTAGAATACCCATAGTTCCCAGATATCCTCTTAAGATCATGGATATGATTACGGGTGAAAATCCACAAGCCCGTTGCAATATAGTTGAGAAGAAAATGAATGATTGGGAAAAAGGGCTTAGGGATTTTATGGTTCAAGGATTGCATGCAACATTGTGGAAGCCCGATAAGAAGTTAGGAAATAATCCCACTTCGATACCAAAGGCACAAAGGAACCCTAAGGAATTTCTAAAGGGAGAAAAAGTACTTAGACAAATCACGGATAAGGGCATTACAAGGTAGAAACAAACCAAGATGGTTTGGGCCTTTTACTGATGAAGGAAGCCAATCTAAAGGATAAAACCGTCACCATAATAGACGACGTTGGCAAGGAATCCACGGTAAGCATACAACGTCTATGCCCTTTCGACGAAGGGAAACCGAAGGAAGAAGGTGACGGTAATGAAGTTACGCAGGGGCACGACTACGAGTCTAGCTACAAGACTCATAAATAAAGAAAAGCGCTTCGTGGGAGGCAACCCATGCTTAATTGTTTGCTTGTTAGTATCATATATTGCTTATTCTCATGTTTAAATTTGTAAAAATGCTTTATTTTGTTTTTAACCTCGTCTTAATTGCATATAAAGGTATTTTACATAAAGGATAAGTGTAGGGAGGATTACACATGTTTTCAAAAGAAATGTGAACATGAGAATAGCAATTAATTAAAAGATATATATGTGTGTTTGTTCGAGTCAAATGCTTGTATCGAGTCATAATGGATGTTTTGCAGAAACTTTTCCAGATTCTAAAGATGTAAATTTTCCAAAATTTTTCCGAAAATCATAAACCGGTTTTGTCGGGATAACTTTGGCGTCGAGATCGCAACTGACGGCGTCGGAAGGTGTAAAAAAAGCAGTTACTTTTTCTCGTTTTCGAGCTACTTATAAATTTTGGAATTTTCGAGGTCTTAATTTTCCATAAATTACGTAAACATCCATTCCACAAGCATTATATCCTAGTTTAGTAGAGTCTTATATATTATTACCACGATTTTACGCGAAGGTTTCGTTCATTTTCTTCAAGTGTGCAGGTTTTATTTATCAAGAAGAAGATACACAAGGTTGAAAGGAGCTTTTCATGCATACATTCTTCTTGGAAAGGATTTAACCACTACTTCACTCACAGATCCTACCGAGCTAATCGGTGGAGTATTAGTTTCTTTCATTTTAATCACCTTCTATTATCATAACTTTGATACTTTCGGGAACATTGGGGACAATGTTGGTTTAAGTGTAGGGAGGAAAATAAAGCGGAACTTTGAAACTATGCTTATCCTTGACAATTTGCTTTGTCCAATTGTATTTGTGTAATAAACCATGAGAAAATGTCGGTTAGGGTAATTTTGGCACCAAATTTAAATTTTTTCATGACATATAGGGTGGGCCATTAGTCTTAACAAAAGCGTCTCACGGATAGGAAGTTGCATGACTAGCACAAAACCCTTTACCACCTAAATTCCACCCAAAATGTAAGGATCACCCTTAGATTAATAGGAATTAAAGCATTCATCTTTAATGCTTAGAGTGTGAACCGGTAGTATATTAGATTCTAGAACTTGTTTTGTGATGCATTCCGAGATCACTAGTAAGACTACACTTGTGTAGTTAGGAATAACTAAATAATAAGAGGCATTAGGATAACCCTTGTTTGATACATAATATAATTACTTCTTCCACCACGGTTGAGTAATTCCCCACACCCTTGCGTTGTACTCATCTTTAGTACCGATACCCTAGTTCACCCTACGAGTCTATCCTTTTCGCGGTTCTCTTGATTTTTGGTTTTGAATATCAATGAAGAGCATTGTTTACACCCCACCCCAAATGTACACCCAAATCGCCTTAGCCTACCTTGTATGCACTCACTTTTAGTGAATTATTGTTATCACCCTAAACCCTTAGTTCAATTATCTAGTTGCTTGCATGAGTTGCTAAGTCAGTCATATCCTTTGTATCTGATTTCGGACGATTGGGACTCATGGGAAAAGTTAAAGTTTATGAAATGAATAGAAGGGAACGCTAAATTCCCTTATTTGCGTAATAACGTACCCCAAGTGTTTTGATCTTTTCAATACGGGTCAAATTAGTGTTAGAGTAATAAAAACTCAAGTGTAGGGATGTGCCTATAAGTCCCTATCATTTTGATGTTACCGTAGAGGATGATAGAGTAAAAATGTATGAAAAAAAAAATACGGGCTACCATCCTACATCTATCCTTTAAATTTATGTTTGTGTATTTCAGTTATCTAGAGTTTAGAGTGTCTAGTCTTGGCTTAGCAACGCCATTCTTCGTATGCTTGTAAGATAGAGATTTTTGACTTGCCACCACTAAATAGCCTATCCCACCAAACCCTTTGTTTCCCTACCGTAAGCCTAACATTACAACCATTTAAAGACCTCTTTGATAGTCTTTCCTAGGTGCTTACGCCAAAGCGATGGAGGTTTGATCTATTCTCAAGCCTATGGTAATCTATGTACTAGGACCGGTTAATGAGTGTTTATCTTCCATTTCCACTTTGATATATTTCATATACACCCGAGAGATGTGAGTATCCAAACACCTCATGTGAGGTGCTAGTATGTAATTTTCGTGCTTGTTATGACTTTTGCGAGGCTTATATGTGTTGTAGATTGTTCTAAACCAATGCTTCATGACCCCTAACTTATAAATTAATTGGCTAAAAGCACATTTGCTTGAGGACAAGCAAATACCAAGTGTAGGGATATTTGATAAGGTTTTAAATGTACCTTTTGAGGGTCGTTTAAGCCCTTATTTGATCACTTTCGTATCCGTTATTACTTAATATCGTTCCTTTTCACTTTTTAGGTCTCCTGAAGGCTAATTGCTGGAATGGCACTTATTTGGACGAAAAGGCGCGGATATACGAAGAAATTGGCCAAAGTCAAGAATCGAGCCACTCAGACTGCTGAAATACAAGGGGACAGCGCCAGGTTCTACAAAGTGATGGCGTCAGGTGTTATATGTGACGCCGTCGCATAACTTTTGTGATGGGGCCGTAGCCAAATTGCTTATTTTTAAGTGACGGTGTCAGGCTTTAAAAGAGTAGGTCGTCGCAACTCAAACGGCCTAGATTTGATCCAGACGGCGTCAGAGATTGAAGGGGACGGCGTCACAAGCATAAGGTGACGCCGTCGCAAGACTAACGTGGCCAAGACGAAACCCTAATGATGGCGACCCGATGGCGTCACAATCCATAAGGTGACACCGTCGCGATTGTAATCTTATATATAGAATCCGAATTTTTCAGTTTTAGTGTGTAGTCTTTTGGAGTAAAACCTAAACCGAACCAAGACTGTCTTGTACAAGATTTTAGGTTCAAACCCTATCTTACCACAAGATAAGTGCTTTACTTCGTTAATTCAGTTATGTCTTCAATTATTTGTGTGTATGCTTGCATGTTCTCCATGTCTGGCTAATTTATTTGTGTGTTTGCTTAGGGAATATGAAACTTAATTATTGAATATTGATTGGTTGTCTCTTATCTTAATTGTTAATGATCTAGTAATGCGATAGGTCATTCGTTGTGTAGTTAATGCTTGACTAATCTTTGTGAACCTTAGACTATAACAACTAGAGTAGTTGTAGGCTAAACCATCCAAAGAGTACCTTAGAGTTAGAGTTTATAATTCCTAGAGATATTGTAGACAAGACCCTTTTGGTAGTTTCAAAGAGTTAGGGACAAACGCATACCCTACGACCTTAGACACACAACGCGATTAAGAATAAGGACGTGACAATTCAACCATCAATAGGAGATAATTAAGGAGTAGTAAAACCTAAGTGAACACATCTTTAAACTATCATACGAGCACACAATAATTAGACGTAGACTACATACACCTTAGATTAGATAATTAGATAAGTAGAGTAATCGGTGAAATACCAACCCCAAATCCAAACCCCGAGATTCGTACCTTTCCATTTTCTAAAACATAAAAGATAAAAAAATTCCTCAACCCCAACCTTAGCGTAGTAACTTCTCACTAGCATTCCTATTCCCTAGAGAGCGATATCAATACCGTGGCTTACCCTAATACTACACTACAACGATTAGGTCCACCGCCTGGGGTGTTATAAAACTTGCTCAAAGAAAAGGGAGTTCCTTTGACCCCGAACGACGTGTAGCGTTATCAATATTGTACGGTGATATATGTATACACTCAGTCGTACGTGCTATGAGCTTAGAGCAATAATAACTATCAGGATGATGATTGGGCACATTGCAATTATACTACAAACTTTATTGTCCACTACTGTTTTCAAACCTATGAATTCACTCAATCATTGTGTTGACTTTTTGGCATGTTTTATCTCTAGTCCGTAAGATATGTCTGGCACACGAATGAAGGCACACGGAATGGACATTTTGAAGACTATGCATATTATCATTCGATAACTTTTAAACTTATTATGTACATTATGGGACCTCTACTCTGATATTATGAATAAATTCGAATGATAAGTATTTTAAAAACGTCTCATTTTAGAGTCATTTTATGTAATTTGTACTTTGTGCTAATAAGTACTACCCTTGATTAGCTTCCGCTGCTATTCAAAACTGGGGGTATTATAGCGTGAGTCTTAAAAAGTTCCCATGCATCTTGAACACCATATCCCCAAAGATCCCCATCCGCTATATAGTCAAGTCTCATTTCAGTTTCCTGGTCGATACGAGTGTAAAATAATTGAAGTGGAAACAATAGATCAAGACCTTGATGAAGGACTTTTAGAAGTAAGCATTTAAAACGAGTCCATGCCACGGGAAAGGATTTATCATGATGTTTTCGAAACCTCAATATCTTATATTGGAGTGAAAAAGGGTAGATTATGTAGTGGATTATGTCGATTGGGTGAAAATTTTGGCAGATTCGCGTTCTCCATAACGGTTAACGGAATAGTCAATGAAAAGGGTTACGAACAAAAGCACAAAGAAGGGGGATAGAATACAAGAAAGCTAATAAAAATAAAAAATCTCACTTGATAGGAATCAAGCGAGTGAACCTAATCGAGATAGAAAACGAACTAGCTATTCTAGTCCCCGGCAGCGGCGCCAAAAACTTGATGCGTGGTTCGGGGCCGAAAGACTTCCTTTTCCATGAGCAAGCTTTACAACCCAATAGGCAGTGTACTTAATCGTTGCAGTGTAGTATGGGTAAGCCCAGGGGGTTGATCGTTCTCTAGGGGAATAGAGATGCTAGTCGAGAAGTATGACGAAAAGGCAAGGGTGAGGGTGATTCTTTTTTGTCTTTTTGTATTTTTTTAGAAAGCAATTAAAAAACTCGGGTTTTGAAAGAGTGGGGGTGTATCTTTTACCAATTAAACTAATTAACAAAATAAATTAAAACTAATTACTTATTAATTAAACTGAAGCTATGGATTTGTAGGAAAGACTTTATAATAGTTAAAAGCGTGTTTACTTAGATTTACTTACTCCCTAGTTATCTTTTATTGGTCGGTTGAATTGTCACATCCTTGTTTAATTGGTGCATTGTATTCCATGTTTTAATCATAGGACAGTGCCAAATTCCCTAATTCTATGAGTGTATAAGTCTCCTCTAGAACACCCGGAATCGTCAAGTACCATGGTATCTCCCCCAAATATCCTAGTATCTACAAGTCGCAACTCACGCAATAAATACAACGTGATCCTACTAGTGCAATCTAGGGCTAATAATCACTATTTAGGACGTTCAAGCTCGCAACATGGAAAGAAGAAGTCACTTTTCCTTAATCTAGCATGACAACCAATTAAACAAGAGACAATCTAAAAATAATTAATAACTAGGTTTCATTAGATCTAAGCAAACACTATAAACATCTAGCTACGCATGATAGAGATGCAAGAACACAAGCAAACAATGATAGAAGAATTAAACATAATGATAAATTGGATAAACAAAATTATCTAGAATTAAAATGGAGGGTTTAGAACTCTAAAAGACTGCCTAAGTCGGACTACAAACGACTTAGGGTTTTCTCCCTAAGGTAGCACTTCAAAATTACACACAAAATACAGAAAATTCGATGTCTATATATAGTTTTTACAACTGCGATGGCGTCGCCTTTTGCTGGTGACGCCGTCTAATCTCCACCATTAGGGTTTCATCTTTGCCAAGTCATCATTGGGATGGCGTCTTGTTGGAGCTTGTGACGCCATCTGGGTTGATAGTGGACATCGTCTTGAGAAAGAACCGGTCTTTTGGCGTAGAAAGCGTGAGGGGCATGTTGAAATGCAAGTGACGCCATCAATTTTTAAGGTCTCAAAGTGAACTGAGTTGTCGCTAAGGAGAATCTGGTCCAAGTAGAAGGCTACGGCGTCGCCCATGGTTTTGGGACGCCGTCCTATGGTCTGATTTCGCCATATTTTCTTGACTTAGCTGTTTTCGTCCCTTTTCATCCAAAAATGCTCCATTCCAGCATTTTACTTCCGAATAACCTAAAATATGAAAAGGAGTGATTTTAAGCAGTAACGGATATAAAATGTAACCATTTAGGGCTTAAATGACCCCCTAAAAATGCATGTTTTAAATCCTTATCAATGACTAGAGATTTTTCCAAAACAAGATTGGATAGTAGAAACTAGACACTATAAGCCAAACGATGCCGCTTGAACCACCTAAAACAGACTTAAACCGAGTGAGATAAGGTATTTTTAAGTTATATAGTTTTTACTAGAAAATGTCACTATTAGGTAAAAAGCGATTTTATAAACTTTTAAATGGTTTTCGGAACACCAGAAACAAGATAGGTAAATTTAGAAAAACACGAGTTTACGAACGGGTCATGCCGAATTTTCATTAGAAACTTAATACTTAGACTATTTTCTATAAAAATGACTTTATAAAAACTAAACCGTCAAACTAGACCTTTATTTTGATATAAATGTGTAAAAATTCAATTCGCAACCTCTTTGGCTTATTTGGTATAAATGTGTAAAAATCCAATTTGTGGCCTCTTTGCCTTATTTTGACATAAAATGTGTAAAAAGTCTAACCGCGGCCTCTTTGGCTTATTTTAACATAAATGTGTAAAAAGTCTAATTCGCGGCCTCTTCAGCTTATTTTGATGTAAAAAGTATATTTCTTATAAACATGTCGAATAGACGAGACTAGACTTTTATGAACAATAAAATAGTTATTATTTTCAAAACCCGACAAAAGGACGAAACCAAACAATAAGATGAAATATTTTTGTAAACTATAAAAGAGTATTATTTTAAATACATAACATAAAAGCGATACTATTTTTACTACGAGACCATTTAAACTAGTAAACACGGGAACCTTTGTTAAAGTGTCGAAAACTATTAAAAATACATAACTTGACGGAAAATGCATTCTTACTTATATAACTAAAGCACAAACATGTCAATGGTGATACAAAGTCTAGAAAACACTTTCATACTGTAACCCACTATGCCCATCATCATGAACCATCAGTCCATGCGGCGAGTGTTATAGATAGATCTATCGGGGTAACTCCCTCGTTCGGTTTGACCAGATAGGCAAATACGAACGTATATCATGTCGGAATCCGAGTGTCAAGGGTTAGACACTTTTCGGGCCTTTATCGTTCTTATTAGTAGTATGTTTCACTGTCGTAGCTTCGGTGTCATGAACTTAGTGCTAGCATAATACTACTTTTGGATGACATTATTTTCGTTGTAATGTTCATATGCTTGAAACTTTATGGTCTAATTTGCTAATACTTTTCCTGACGTTGTGAGAGAATCAGTGGTCACTAAATATTGTACTTGATATTGTATGCGTACAATAATAACTCTCAAAAAACCTTGTGGTTCACAATACAAATCTTGCTTAACGGTAAACTTTTATTTTCCTGACATTGTGAGTGACACAATGGTCACAAAACTCTCTTTGAATTCACATTAATTTTATTCTACATTGTTATTTGTACAAACCTTTGAACTCAACAACCTCGTGTTGACATTTTTAGCATGTATTTCTCAGGTTCATAAAGCGATAACTTGCATTTGGAGCTTTTGTGTCGCATGACATTTCAAAGACATTGAAGCATTGTATTACCATTCGATAACGTTCATAAATTATTCATGTAACTTAATGCTTTGGAGATTCATATTATAACTCAAATTTCAATTATCGAATGGTAAACATTCAAAACGTCTCATATAGAGGTCATTCTCTATAACTTGAACTTTGTACTATGAAGTAGCACCCTAGTGACATTGTCTTCCGCTGAAATATTTTGGGGGTGTTACAGAAACCGATTAGTGGTGTGGTTGGAGGCTTAAGGTTTGACCTAATGTGTTCTGGGAGCTTGTTGAAACAGTGCTCGTACATTATGTCGATTGAACTCCCCTCGTCCACGTATATCCTACTAACCCTCTGTGAGGCTATCATTATTGTTATGACTATGAGATTTGATGATGGTATAAATGTATCTCATGGAATAATTCGTGATGGGGTACGTTGTCAGGTCTTCATGACTTCGTTGCCTCTTTTTGTACCTGAGTGCCATGATTGAATCATCTTGATACTTTCTATTTGTTCCCTGATTCTCGTTTCATTTGGCTATTGTTATCTACCATAGGTTGTGTGTCAAGGTGGTCGGATTTGAGTGAACTGGCCAAATGCTTTAGTCTATTCTTTGTAAGTTCCCTAGTGTTGAACTTTGTTAGGTACATTTTCGAGACTTGTCCTAAGTGTAGGGTAGGTTGCATGTTATGTACAAGGTAGGGGCTATGAGGGAATGTTAGGGTAGATTTTTGTATATCGTACCCAAGGTGGTTCTCAGGTAGTGGTTTGGTCTGATTGCTATATGTAAAGTAATGCGGATAAAGACGAGTGAGTTGGTATGTGTTTACCTGATCTTTTTTCAATAAGTGCATGTAGTGTGACCCGAGTTGCATGTTTGTCGGACCCTTTCCCTGACGTCCTCTAGCATCCTTTTTTAACCCCTGAACCTCGAACAATCGCGATTGTTGAGCTTGTGTGGGTGACCTGAGAGTGTGATGTCTCTCGTAGAACCATGTGGATTTCTTTATAGAGAATGACGTGTGTAGGGCTGTAAGGTTAGTTGTTGCATGTGTCTTCCTCATAGGTTTTTTTCTGTTGTTTATAGGTTATTGTTGAGTCTCTTTTTCAGGTATTTGTTTGTTTTTCTCCATGAGAGGGAGATTCTCCACTCGGATAGGTCCGAGGTGGTTTTTGGGTGTCTCTGAAATTTTAGGATGTTGTTCACCAGTCATGTTTAACCAAGAAACTAGTGGTTTTAAGGAGCAATTTTTTGGATTTTTGAGTGATAAATGAGTGAAAATAGGTGAAAATTTTCAAGAAATTTGTGGCTATTTTGTATCATGTCCCCACGGATAGCGCCATATATACTTATGGTATGTAAATTGGTTTAGAGATGGGATGTGAATGATTTGTTGTTTGGTTTCCCGTGTTGAACGGTAAGGACCCGATGAGATTGATATAGATCAAGAAGCTCGGGTAACACTTAAACAAGAACCTTGTTGCACTGCTGTAACACAATTTTTGCCCAAGTGTGTGAAAACTTGTGAAGTTGTGTGTATTGCTCTCCTTTTATAAAGAGGCTTGTATGGTTTAGAGATAAACCCTTTGGGGATGATCAACGACTGCTAGAGGGCCAGGTGTTGATCATCCGAGAGCAGACAAGGAGGACAAATTTCATGTGTCCTTTAGCTCATACATAGTGGTTCTTGTCATGCGTCCTCACTCTGCAGTGTTAGATAGTACATCTTAACCGCTAGTGACAGTTGGGGAGCAGTAGTACTGTCTTACTCAGCCAGGCCTGAGAGATTTTACCAGGTCAGGCATGGCATGGGATTTAAGCTTGGCTTCCATCAATTTGATGGGCCTTGGTAATGGGCTTGATTTGAGCATGTGATTAGTGGTCTTGGGCCACTAATATTGATACGCTATCAAAAGGAAAATTATAAAATTAATGTAGAAATTTGAATATTTAAGTCTCATTTAAAATCATATAGTAATCCCTCAAATAATGATATATTTTAATATAATTGTTTATAAGAAAAGCTAACTAAACTTATAACCACCAATTTAATGCTAAAATTTAAAAAATAAAAGTGCTAACTATTTACACTATTTATAATTTAAACGTTCTACTTTTGAAAAACATATATCAATTACGTTATAAAGTATTTGGGACATGCTAAATAAGGAATGCTTAAAATGAAAAACATTTGTTCGTCACAAAAATAATCACAAGATATCCGCCACCGCATTGCGTGAATACCTTTCTAGTTAAATATTTGATGTGAAAAGAGTCCAAATATATTAAAACAAACAAACAAAATAAAGAGTGATGATTTGCACACTCTATAAATTTATTGACACACTCCAATTTATAGTGTATTAACATTTATAACCTCACATCATTTTTATTCATTTTCACCTTATAATGGTAAATATGTTAAGACACCATAAATTGAAATGTGTCAAAATTTATAAAATGTACAAATCATCGCTCCTAAATAAAGCATGTTTCATCTATGGCGCATGTATCATGTGTATTTGGGTTTTGTCATTTTGTGATCTTTTTTTTAATATTAAGTAAAGCTTTATATGAAGGGTTTTTCTAACTTGTGCCCTAGGAGCACAAGTTAAACACACACAAAGTACACCGAAAATACACAGGGACCTACATAAAAGTACACTTGTCTGTACTTTTATGTGGATTCCTGTGTACCTTTCAGTGGGTCCCTATGTACTTTCGGTATGCTTAACTTGTGCCCTAGGACACAAGTTAGAAAAACCCTTATTGAAAGCTTTATATGCATTTTGGTTTTGTCATTTTGTGTTCCTTGTCAAAGTTAGAGTCGTTGATTAATAAAATGTTTTTCATCTAACGTTGCATTTTGGTTTTGTCATTGTGTATTTACCCCACAATCATTGACGGACCCACATGTATGCTGGGTGTGGCATGGGCTACACCTAATTTTAGGGCACTAAGTGCAAAAAGATTTCAAAACTGCCCTTTTTGTGCTATGTGCAACCCCCAAATTTTTTGCTACTTTTATTTCTTACGATGTAACTTAAGTTAGCCCAACATTTTTTTGTGCAACACCCTTTTAAAAATCTTGGGTCCGTCCCTGCCCACAATGTCACCAAATACTTTTTTTTAGTTAATATTAATAAGACTAAAATACACCGTTGGTCCCTATATTTGGCACGACGCATCGAGATGGGACAAAACTCGCCATTTTCATCGTCTAGGGTCCCTATTTCAAGGTTTATACTCGCTACAAGTCCTTTGACCATTTCGCCATTAGTCAAGGACATCTTATGGCGTTAGATTTGTCTTTATTCCAAGGGAACTTTTGTCATTTTACCATTGTCCATTAATTACCGTACCGACCACTTGTTTAACCGAGGCGCTACACAAGAAACCTCGGCTAATAAAAGGGACATTTATCACCACTCATCCTTTATCTTTCCTAACAACTAAAATCTTATCTTCTTCACCGACAAAGAAATCAAAAATGGTGGTGTGTTCATGCAATGAAGGGCCGTCATTAGAACATGTTTGGAACAACACGAACCCCAAAGCAGAGGTTCTATGCTGCCCAAGACGAGTTGGGACACTTAATTTTATTTCATATTAAAGTTGGCATGTAGTGGTTTACCTTAATATGTGTTGATTATGATAGTATATCTGTTTTATTATAATTGTGATTTTACACAAGTGGGTTTAGTTGGTGTTTATGAGGCAAGCATATGCTAACATATTGATTATCAATTATAGGCTACAACATGTCCATTCATAGGGTGGTACGATACACCCATCCAAAGGAGATCAAGAGATGTGATCATCTACTTGCAGAGAACAATCTACAGGAATGAGGCGGCATTACAAGAATACAAAGCCGCCCTCGTTTCTGAGACTATGGAGGCGGTCAACGCTGGTGACCGAGCAAACGAGCTAGAGGCTGCTCACCAAGCAACCTTGGCCGATCTCCTTGTTGAGAAGGAGAAAGTTTGCCATCTCAGGAACTTTTGTGTGTTGTCTTGGATGGTCATCTTCTTGTTTTTTCTATGGTTCTTCTATAGGGTTTAGATAGGTACTGGTTTTAGTGTTTTGAATCGGTGGTAGATGGTCTAGTTGTGTTTAAGAAGTTTTAGTGTAGGTTGACTAAGAATAGTCTTTTGGTGTATATTGTTTGGTCCTTGTACAGTGTTAATATATTTCTTTTATGCTTTGGTCCTTATATTGTGCTGCCTTTACTAGTAGGTCCTTTGCCCCAAGAATTTATATATCACTTGCCACACAAATGGTGAAACTCATAACAGAGATACGAGTTTCAAAGATGGATGAATGATGATGGATGGATGAACAGACACCAATTTCGAGTATCAACATAAACTTGATATGGTGTTGTTCATCAATCTTTCATCCTTCATTCCTGTTTGTGATGATAGAATAACCGTATCCAACTCAAAAGCCAGATCCAAGTATCAAAGATGGATGAATCATCTGAGATGGATGAACAGACACCACTTTTGAGTATCAACATAAACTTGATATGGTGTTGTTCATCCATCTTTGATCCTTCATTCCTGTTTGTGACGATAGAATAACCGTATCCAACTCAAAACAGATCCTAGATTCATAGACATATGAAGTCTCAAAGATGGATGTATGGCACCACTTTTGAGTATCAACATAAACTTGATATGGTGTTGTTCATCCATCTTTGATCCTTCATTAGTGTTTGTGATAATAGAATAACAGTAACCAAACTCAAAACACAAATCCAAGTTCAACAGATCCAAGATTCATAGACGTATGAAGTCTCAAGGATGGGTGAACCGACACCATTTCTAAGTATCAACATAAAATTGATATAGTGTTGTTCATCCATCTTTGATCCTTCATTAGTGTTTGTGATAATAGAATAACAGTGTCCAACTCAAAACACGATGTATGAAGACTCTATAAAACAATACAACAAAACACAATTAAACCCATACACTAAAATGGCATGATTTCATACATAACGCAAATGGATATATTTCCAAATGCATAAAATTTTGGAGTCTACAAAGTTCGAAACATACATTGTTTAAACACAAAGAAATAATGTTTAGGGGAATACATATTCGATGGATAACATTGGCTTTCATATGCTTAACCAAAGATTTTTGTGGTGAAGAAAGCTTTCTTTGCTATAATCTTGGTCTTAGTCCAAAATTGTTTTGAGACCCACCGTAGGCGAGATCAACTTGAGTTCCATATTGATACTAGACCACACTTGGTTGATCATTACCTTCATAGTTGTTACCTATAACCTTTGCCTTCTTCTTTGCTATAACTTTTGTTGGATGAACTCGCTTTTAAGATCATGTAGTGCCTTGACTTCTGTTACACCTCCTTGCCCAAGACATGTTTTCTTGTTGTGTCGAAGATTGCCACAAATACCACAAACCACACTCTTACTAGATCGTGACAAGTTCTTGGTTTTGTGACTATTATCATTTTCAAGAAAAGCCCGGTTCTTTTCTTTCGTGGCCTACCTAATGGTTTATGATGTTTAGGTGGAAAAATGGTTGTAGGTACCATGAATTATACCAATGCTCATAACCATTTATTGGTCGGATGTGGTGTTTTTAAGTTTCTTCCCAAGTCTTAAGCAAGTAACATGGATGCACCTATGATTCAATGATCCTATTTGCATTCCATTCAACCTCATACACCGTGGGTAGCAACAAGATGTTTACATGGCATACCAGAAGCTCCCATCTTTTACATGTACAAGCCCTAGCTTCAACATTGACAAGACACTTGTCTCCCATTCACCGACCTCATACTTTTCTCCTTCAACCCGTAGCGGTGTACTTATAAGCCTTTTTCTTGATTGCATCTAACATGAGTGTTGCCTTTGGTGTTAATGGTCCGACACACTTTTGAATCACACTCACAACGCTCACTATTCTTTTCATACAATACTCTAATGTATTCCAAAGCAAGAATGATGGGTTGGTGCCTACCTCCCACTAGTTTCCCATTGAACACCTCACACATGTTATTAAGTAGCACATCGAATGATCCCTCCCTAAAACATGTTAGGTCGCACCGAAAAATGTCGAGAACAAAAGATGTACAAGTAGACATAGATTTGGTTAGGTACCGAAAATGCGACCTTGACCAATGGGTTGGTGGTATCTTACTTAACCAAGCATAGGCGGTGTTCGCTAAAACTCTTGAATGCCGCATGGTCGCCTCAAATTGTTGGACGGTTGTTGTCACGCACATCTCCACAAATGTTCCTTGTATGCTTTAGCATTCCATTGCAATTTCATATTATCATGGATGTGCTTCAAACAATATATGTGTTCAAAGACTAGGGAATATACGCTAACGTTGGAATGATACCTGCACAAATAAACATCAATTCCTTACTAATAAAACTTGCATTTACCGAAAATACAATTGAATCTAATCAACTAAATGGTAAAATCACCTTTTTCCCGTCACGATAAAAGTGTAGTTTGAGTTTGGTTGCAAGTCAAGATCATCTCTTAGACATTCAAGAAACCAAATCCATGAGTCTTTGCTTTCACACGCAGCGCGTGAGGCTCTGTGGTATATTCCATTGTTGCTATCTATACCGACCGTAAGAAGTCGGCCGTGATAAGGACCCCTTGATAACATCAAATAGTCCCGAATATTAAGTGTCAATTTCCCATAATGCTCGTTATTTATATCATTTATATGGATTTACGCTTGTTTTCCATTGTTTTCCACTTTCGGGTAAATTACGAGCATTGGAGCTAAAGAGACGCGGATATGGAAACATTACTAAAGATGTATCACAAGTATGCCTATTTTGAAGAAGTTACGGCGTAACTCCTCTCTCACATTACGCCGTAACTATTGCATGACCCTCGAATACCAACTTATCAAGAGGTTACGACGTAACTCTTCCCAAAGGTTACGACGTAACTCCATTAGGTCAAAAGAGGTTCCACGCCACGATTATTTACGCGTAACTCATCGCATCACTTACGACATAACCGAGTTTATTGAAGACTACGGCGTAACCACTTATAAGTTACGCCAGAACCAGCGCATCTAGTGCATTTACGAAGAAATAGAAGATTACGGCGTAACTCCTCTATTGGTTACGCCAGAACCCGCACCGCCTATAAATACCCTCACGAATTCCAAAGATTTCAAAGCATCCCATTCCACACACAACACTGAGAACGTGGGAAAAGCTCAAGGCGGTCTAAGGAGCATACTGGAGTCGTTTCCAAGGAGAAGTCACACCATTACGATAAGCTTTAGCATTTTATATTTCTTTACTTTCAATTCATGTATTTCGTACCTTTGAATATTGAATTGATTTGCATGATTAATATGAGCGGCTAAGCACCCTTTGGTGCTAAGTGTATGCATGCATAGTTCTTTGGTAGTCACCCTTGGTTCGGTAGTTTTGAATGGCGGTAGAGGCCAATTTTCTAGGAGATATAACCAACTGACCCTAGGTGAGCGGACTGAGACGGGAAGGGTAAGATATGACCAACTGAAGACCCTTTCTACTTCTGTGATTTGACAAACTGATCACCTATCGTTTGGATGAACTTAAGAATTGGGGGGTGTAGTGTCTAAGTTCCTAACGGCCGGGCACTCACTATTTAGAATCTAGCATGTAACGGTACTTAATGACTCCTGGCTTAGGGACCAGAACAACAGGGACTTATGACGGTGCTACCGATTTCTCCGTGGTGGCATCTTTGCCGATAGGTTAAAGCGAATTGACCAAATGTTGTCCTCTCGAATTTGACCCCACCAAGTAATTGGAAGTAGGTAGACGAGACATAACTAGCTAGGAGGATTGACTAGGTTAGCACCATTATTCCTCTATTGATTTCTCTTTACCATTTATCTCGCTTTTATTTTATTCTCGCATTAGTAGTTTAATTAATTAAATCCCTATCGAAACCATTATTATTCGTGACAATTAAACTTAGTAATAATCCAACACACATAGCTCTTGGGACGACCTCGGCTTTACCATTTACTACACTACACACGACCGGGTACACTCCTGTTAGTGCATTAGGGTAGACCATAGGTATAGCGAGATACTATAAATATTAAGACACAGTCAAGAAACTTGCATCAAGTTTTACGCGCAGCTATTTTAGGATTTCACGGGAGCTATTTTAGGATTTCATATTAATGTCGATACAAGACTCAATCGAGGCCTTTTCTGCTACCCCATTCGTGATCCGGAGAAACAATTTCAAAAAGGAAAATCTATTCTCCGGTTCCTATTCACAACATCTTCTCATTTTACGAGTCGACTCACCAGACGCAGAACCTGAGGTCATCAATGAATATAATATCAATGACCTAACTATGGAGCAAGATTTAGAGCGAATCGAATGAGAACTACTAATAACTTTACTCAAGATTCTCACATTTGAAAATACTCTATTCCGATCATATTTTTCGTGAGTTACATGAACTTGAGTTTTACGAAACGAATATGAGGACGCCGTAACCACGTAGAAGAAGTTCTCCACTTGTACTCTCTTTTCAACATCGAGGTACTCCCAGCTATTCACCACCGCAAGGATTTTTCCTATGACCCTTTCTCGGGACAAAGAAAAGATGGTATAACAAACTCCTCACGATTATAAAGGAGCATGGGATAAAATTATAAAAGAATTCGCCTTGCAATTTTTCCTCCTTCAAGGATGGCCAAGCTTGGGAAAATCTATCAATTCACTCGTGGTTGAGAAGAAACGCTACCAAGCATGGGAAAGATTTAATGAGCTTCTATCGATGCCCTACTCATGATTTAAACAAACATCGATCGTATACGCCTTCTATCGTGGGATTAATGCGCGAGCACGAGAACTTCTCGATTCACCAAGACCTATTCCTAGCATGACTCCTGATCAGGCCTTGGAATGTATTCAGCAGATTTCTGAACATTGCTACAAGTGGCACATGGATACAGGATACGGACCGAGAGATAATTTCAATCATAAGGTAATGAAGACGATAACTAATCAAGTATACAATTACGGGGAAATTTTTGAAAGACGAAGGTTGGAAAGAGAAGCTGAAGCATGTAGGGTTGAGAAGGTTAAAAGTGTATTTGAGACCAATACCGAACAATCTTGAGAAAAGATTCTTGGCCACATCAAAGAATCAAGAGAGCGATGATAGGATAGAAAAGATGATGAAAGCATTCGTGGATAATACGTCTCTTCTATTAAAATTCACGATGATAGGATAAAGAGATTAGAGAGAAGTGTTAGTTCATGTTCGAAGCCATCTCTCGATTACCTAGCGACTCGGAAGAAGAAGTTGTCCACACTGTAGAAACTATCCTCGAAGAACCTTTGACCTTTTCAGAAAAGGTTAAGCGATGAATCAGCACGGAGAGACAATTACTTTTGGACCAAACTTTGCTGGTGAACCCTCCTACTGATGATTCTGATAATACTAATCGTCATGATATTGCGCAGAAATTAAGTTATGATGAGACTATTTGCCTCAACGAAAGATGCTTAGCGGTTTTGAGGAACGAGCTACCACAAATAGAAAAAGATCCAGGATGCTTTACTCTCCCTTGCTATATCGGGAGCCTAAACATGTGTAACGCCTTGGCAGATCTTGGAGCTAGTATTAGCATAATGCCTCGTTCGATGTTTTTGCGTATGGGAATTGGCAACTTAAAACCGTCCAAGATGAAAATTGAAATGGCTGATCGATCCATGCAATCGCCATTAGGAATTGTTGAAAATGTGTTGGTGAAGATTAAGAGATTCCTTTTCAAGAGATTTTGTGATTCTTGACATTCCGGAAGACAACAGATACCGGCATTTTAGGAAGACCCATGCTTGCCACTCGCCACACTAAGGTGGATGTCTTTGCTTGGAAAATTGACTCTTGAAGCTAATGGAGAAATCGCCACATTCGGACCTAATGAACATTTGTCTACCCGGAGAAGGTGTGTGCTATTGACCCAAGAGGGGTTGACTCGGGAAGGATTTTGATGTTCTCGTGAATTTGAGGAAGAGGATAACTTAGGATTAAGCATCAAGACCTCTCAAATGATGTCGAGATGACCCATTGGCAAGATAACTCGAAAAACATTCTTGCAATCGACCAACCACGCTTTTATGAGATGGGGCACGATCCATCATAGGAACCCTATTATCTAAAAATCCCATGCAAAATTGGGTTCATTGATTTTCACCCATTTATCGACACAGGTTCCCCAGTTAACATTATCTATAAGGAATGCTACAACCAGGTTATGGAGAAGGAGCTTGATTACAAAAGAAACAACTTCCAAGGAATAGCAACAAACATACGTGTTTTTGTAGGAACTCACTCATTTCTAGTCGACTTTGTGGTTTTGGATGATGTTAGCGAGTTCGTGTCAGACGGGCTGACTAGGGTGATTTTCAGAAAACCCTTTAAAGAAATATCTGGGCTTGATAAAAACGAGAAGGAAAGACCGGTTTGGTTAAAGATTGACGATGATAAAACTGCTTTCAAAATGCCAAGGACTCATTAAGAATTTTAAAACTGGACTAAAAAGCAGCTAAGTTATGCTCGCCGCTGGTATTAGTGAAGAAGATAAGGCCAAAGGTTTTGATCACCCTACCAAAAGATCAAAAAATTTTACTTAGGGTGTTTAGAACTTGGAGAAGGATACAAACGAGATGAGAATTTGATCACCGGCTTCAACATGGAGATTGCCCATCCACTAGATGACGAATAAGCACCGGTAGCCCATGCTCGAGTCTAACTTAAAGACTCATTAATAAAGAAAAGTGCTCTTTGGAGACAACCCGAATTATCCCTTTCTTTTGTTTTTATTTCCTTTATGTTGGGTTTGTGTTTTCAAACCATTTTGCAGAAACAAAGAAGTAATTATCAGTAGTTGTTGATTCGAATGTAGTTACTGGCGTAATTCATCTTGGTGATTACGCCGTAACCAACATTTTAGCAGCAGTAATTTTGACGATTACCAATTACGGCGTAATACCATCTCGGTGGTTACGCCAGAACTACTCGCTTACAAACATACCAGTTTTTGCCGCCACAGTAACTCCTCATAGGAGTTACGACGTAACTCTCCTCTACTTTAATTCTTTCATTTTAAAACACAATAACCTTATATTAGTTTTTAAATGAACTTTGTGGGTGTGTTCCCTGTAAACCCTCATGAGACTTCACTCGTCCACTGGGACACCAAGTGGTTTAAAAGGCTTGTTGCATTCGCTAAATGCAACCGTGATTCCTACGAAAGTGAGTTAGGTTTGTTTTTCACTTTATTTTTTTCTTTTAGTATTATGCTTGTCGGTATTGTGATTTCGTGGATTGAAGTTTGTTCATGACGCTTAAACGAAGGCACGGTTTTTTCGTGGGCCTTCTTCTTTTGGAGCAAATTTCGTGGAAGTTCTCGCCTAATTCTACCTTTCTTCACCTTTATTTTAATGCCTAGTACAAAAGGGACTTTATACAATTCAAGTGGGGGACTAGAGTAGAATTATCTCTTGAACTTTATTGTGGAAAACTAGAAGGGGGTTGAATAGTTTTGCCGATTTTACGTTAGTTTCAAAAACTTTAGATTCGTTAATATGTGAGATCTTATGGATGTAGAGAAAGTATAGATCTAATGATAAAGCAAGTAAATAAAGTAAAGCGAAGGGAAAGAAAAGACACAACCGATGTATAGTGGTTCGCCACAAGGACACCTTCCTTGCCCTACTCCACTCCCCGAGTCACCTACTCGAGAGTTCAAGCACTATGTCAACAAACTCCTTCACTTGGCGGAGAAGCCTTCACAACGTTGCTTACACTTTTTCCGTACAAAGCTAGATACCGAGTCCGTAACACGGTGGACCAAACCAACACGACTATTACACAACAAATATGTGAAATATCAAATACAAGATCTTCGCTATGTAAATCTTATGGAGTGACAAATCAATCAAGGACCCTTGCTTGGATGACTTGTAGAATGCTCGTGATCTCGCCTTAGAGAAGGACCTATATGAGGATCACAATAGAAAGAAAGAAGAACAACTCTCTAGATCAAGTGATCTATATGTTAGAAGAGAATGAGAGTGTTTGAGAGATTTAGTAAGAAGAGGGTGAGTTAGAATGAAGAAATGGCTCTCTATTTATAGGCAAAATCTTCACTGCTCCTCGGATCCCACGGATCCCTTCCACTGGGATCCGCTCTAGTGTAATCCTAGGGATCCGTGGAACGCCCTCTTGCCCATGGGTTTTTGGTTATGGGTCATGGGTTATGGGTTGGTCCATGGGTTTTCTTTAGATTCAATGTATCTAAGTATACATTGTATCTAGCCAACTTGGGTATGGGTTAAGATCCATGGGTTATGGTCCATGGGTTTTGGTTTTACCCATCCTAATAAACTATTACAACAAATGCTTAATTACTACATTTTTGTATTTAAATGGCTATATGTAAATGCTTTACAAAAATAACATGTATCCTTATAATTATACTTAAGATAACATTATATTTGTTATCAACAAAACACAAAGAGATCGCAAAATATTAATAAACGCTTTTACGGTTTATTTGTATTAACAATCTCCCTTTTGTTGATGACAAAACATAATGTTATGATGAGTAAAACTTAAGAATAGATGTAATTTTGAAAGCCCCTAAGTTTTACTTTTCTCCCCTTTTGTCGAAACAAAAGTTAACCCTTGGAAGAAATAACGCTAACTCCCTCGACGGTAGCTCCCCTTGTTTGGGGCGCCAAGTGAAGAAAAATAAAATCCTACAAAAGAAAGGTTAGTAACATGCTTAAATAATCTTGTGATTGCCGAGAATCAAGATTGGGAGCCAAGGTATGTAAACAAGCCCTTGTAATAAAACAACAAATTGTAGTGGTATTTATGCCACGCACAAGATGTAAAAATAAGAACAAGACTTGTTCTTGAAAATGACTTCAAAAGAAAAAATACTAAAATAGAAAATAGTAGTAGTGATTCCTTCCATGCTTGCATAAGGTTATGGATGGAGGTTTTGATGAGTGATGGTATTGATGCGATCAAGGATGAGGTTGAGTATGAAACGATTTCTTCCCTAACTTCTATTGCGATTTCCCTAGTGGATTGGCAATGTTCACAATGTAAGTGATGTGGGTAATGAGTGCGGAAGTTTTCCGGTTGTTTTGATTTGAGTTATGCGGAAGATGTGGTGGAAAAATAGGAAAATATGGATCAACATCCGAATGTTTGTAAATGGTGGTGGAAAAGAACCTAGATGTTCTTGTAATGTGATGGGAGCTAATGGTGGTGATGTTTCAAGATCTTGAAAAATAGTATTTGGAGATGGGGGGTGTTGAAAAGACTATTTCTTTTTGTTTAGGTTGTTTAGATCTTGTTGGAGTCTTAAGGAGTTCCAAAAGAGTGACTTTAGGTGGTGATGAAGTTGGTGTACTTGTTGGTGATGAGGAGGTGCTATAAAGGAAGCATCTTGTGGTGAGTTGTTTGTTGAGGATGAACCATTTGAGGTTGGTTTTGCTAAGCAACAAGATCGGATACTAATCCGCATGGATATCCTAGAGTTTGATTGTGGTATTTTGGATGGTGGTAGTACAAAGGTTTGGGTATCATGAAGATGATTGTTTGTACTAGGTGATTCATCTAAAGGGTTTGGGGATGACATGGTGTATTGTGTTTGTGAGGATGAGATGGATTATGCAAGCATTTTGGGAGTTCTATATATAGAAAACAAAGCATTGTAATAAATGCTTGACTCAAAATGTGGATTAAAATCTAATGATTAGATATGAATTTAAGGCATGTGATCATGAGAACACAAGCATTAAAGAGCATAGTCCAAAAAATAAAACAAATGTGGATTTTTCATCCAAAGTGAGAAAAATAGAAGGTAAAAAGCTTCGTCTCACGGATCCCACGGATCCTTCCTCGAGGGATCCGTCCAAAGATGAAGGCCGGGATCCGTGGGTCCGTGATTCAGCAAAGACAAAATTTTCCTTTGGAAACATTTTTGCCTATTGTGTGCCTATATGCAAACTATTTGGAGTTGCGGTTATCTCGACCTCTAAAAGAAAAAGAAAATAAACTAGAAGTAGAAAAAGCATCCTATTGAGATAACCCGAAAACACATATTTAGTACATAAGTACGTAATTTAGTGTTATCAATGCTCCTAATTCATTGTTGCTTAAATGAATGTACCCGAAAACACATATTAGTTATGTGTCCCTTTAGCATTCAAAAGACATGAGATGCAATGAAAACGGGTTTTACTTTGTATTAATAATGAAAAGCGATTTGTCCTAGACGTGAGAAATTGCTTTTGTGAAATTGATACGGAAGGTATCATCCTTTTAGAAAACATTTTGAAAAGAGTTTTTCTTTGAAAATGTGTTATGTGTTTGAAAAAAAAAATAAGAAAGCTATAAGTGGAAAACTTATCTTGGGTTTTGAAAATTCCGTATTGTTTGTGAGTTGTGCGTGAAATAGAGATCCTAGACTCGTAAAGAAGAAGGCTAGTGTTTACATACCTTGTAGAGTCAAATAAGTTACGACGCTTGTTCCATTAGACCAAGACCAAGACGAAGTAGGTTGAATTGTTCCCGCTCAACGGTTTGGTGAGGACGCGGCTATGTTGTCTTCGGATGCTACCTTCTCAATAGAGATGTTCCCTTTGAACATTGTCTCTTAAGAAGTGATGTCGAATCTCTATATGCTTTGTGCGAGAATGCAATACCGATTCTTGCTTAAGTCGATGGCACCTTTGTTGTCACATAGGATGGCTATGTCGCTAGATGAATGTCGAGTCGACTAACGCTTGTTTCATCCATAGTGCTTGTTGGCATGCTTTGCCGGCGGAGACGCACTCGGCTTCGGTTGTTGATATAGCTAGTGCCGCTTTGTTTCTTAGAAAACCAAGATGTTAAACAACATCCCATGAAAGTACACACCCCACTTGTACTTTTTCTATCAACGTAATCACCGCATGGTCGAATCTGCATATACAATTGTTTCTACTCCCGTGCCCTTAGGATACCATAATCCTAATTGTGTTGTACCCTTAATGTATCTAAATATCCTTTTACGGCTTCTAGGTGTGATATTTTAGGTCTTCTTGAAACCTAGCACATAAGCAAACACTAAACATGATATCCGCCTACTTGCCGTGAGGTAGAGAAGACTACCTATCATGCCACGATATTTAGTATTATCTACGGATTCGCCGCCTTCATCTTTTGTGAGTTTGGTGTCGGATGACATTGGTGTCCTAATTGGTTTCGACTCTTCTAGACCGAATTTCTTTAACATCTCCTTTATGTATTTAGATTGATTAAAGAAGATACCATCTTCTACTTGTTTAATTTGTAGACCAAGAAAGAAACTAAGTTCTCCCATCATACTCATCTCGAACTCGTCATGCATGATTTTAGAGAAATCATCACACATGTCTTGACAAGTGGATCCGAATATAATATCATCTACATATATTTGCACTATGATTATATGTGACTCTTTTTCTTAGTAAAAGTGTGTTGTCAACTAACCCCATGGTATAGTTGTGTTTAATTAAAATGACTTGAGTCTATCATACCAAGCTTTTGGAGCTTGTTTAAGACCGTAAAGGGCTTTCTTTAATTTATATACATGTTTGGGTTTTTCAAAATCGATGAAGCCCGGAGGTTGAGCTACGATACTTCTTCATTAATGAAACCATTTAGAAAAGCGCTTTTGACATCCATTTGATAAAGCTTTAGATCATTAGCACAAGCATACGCAAGAAGTATTCTTATAGACTCTAATCTAGCCACGGGGCATAGGTCTCATCAAAGTCTATTCCTTCTTGTTGGTTATACCCTTGGGCAACGAGTCTAGCCTTGTTCCTAGACACTACTCCGCTTGCATCTAATTTGTTTTATAAACCCATTTGGTTCCTATTATGGTTTGATTACTAGGTGGAGGGACAAGCGTCCAAACATCATTAGAAACGAATTGATTTAGTTCTTCTTGCATAGCCATTACCCAACTCTCATCTTTTATGGCTTCTTGTGTATTCCTAGGTTCTATGGTTGAAACGAAACAAAACAAGCTACTTTGATTTTGAACTTGAGACCTTAATGTTCGCTCGCTTAGCTTTCCTATGACTTTATCTACGGGTGATCTTTGGACTCTTTAATGTTTATGATTTCATCATTTAAAGGTTCTTCTTCTTCATTTATCTTTTCTTTATTACTATAGCATCACTTTCTATGATCTCGCCATCGACAAGAGGTGGAGAGGGTTTGGGTGGACTTTCATCAAATTTTATATTTAATGACTCTTCTACCTTCATTGTTTCTTTGTTTAATATGACGTAAGCTTTGCTATTTGGCTAATAACCTAGAAAGATACCTTCGTTGATTTAGGATCAAATTTTGTAAGGTAATCTTTAGTGTTAAGAATAAAACATTTGCTTCCAAAGACTCTAAGGTGATTTAACGAGGCTTTTTGCCTCTGAGTAACTCATATGGAGTTTTACCTAAGATTGGTCTTATTAAGACTCGATTGAGTATGTACGTTGAAGTATCAACGGCATTACACCAAAACTTTTGAGGTATGGATTGTTCATTAAGCATTGTTCGACTCATTTCTTGTAGGGTTCTATTCTTTCTTTCTACTACCCCATTCGATTGTGGAGTGCGTGGAGCCGAGAAGTTGTGAGTAATACCATTAGCGCCACAAAAGGCTCCAAATTGCACTTCATTATCGAATTCCTACCATGATCCGTCCTAATGGACACTATAGGACTTCCTAGTTGTCTTTGGATCTTTTGCTTAATATTTCAAAATAATTAAAGGTTTCGCTTTGTTCTTTAAAAATTTTGTCCATGTATACCTAGAGTAGTCATCCACTATGACCAAAGTGTAGTAGTTGCCTCCATAACTTTGGATAGCGGATGGACCAAATAAATCCATATGTAGTAATTCTAGACACCTAGTTGTTGACACCATGTTTTTAGCTTTATGACTAGAATGAGCTTGTTTTCCTACATTACAAGCATCACAAAAGTGATGTTCATATTTTAACTTAGGTAGATCTCTTACTAGATCTTTGGATGATAGCGATTGAAGAAGTCGCATGTTGGCGTGACCCAATCTTCGATGCCATAAGGTCGAAGTATCATCCATAGAGGTAAGACATAGTTTGTCTTTAGGTTCATTACCGATTTTAATGACATAGACTCCATGTTTCCTAATTCCTCTTCCTATGGTTATGCCATTTTTAGTATCTTACTACGGTTTCGTAAAAGTACATTGCACTTTTATCACATATTTGTCCTATACTTAAGAGGTTAAAGTTTAGGTTTTCTACGTGACACACATCGTTAATGGTTAGAGATTTGTTAGAAATCGCACTTTACCGATGATTCTACTTTTGCTATTTCCAAACACCACATTACCTCCATTTATGGATTCATATGTGGAGAATAGATCCCTATTGCCGGTCATGTGCCTCGTGCACCCGCTATCCTTGACCCATTCATCGGGTCTAGGTCGACCTTTAAGCACACCTAAAACAATAATAAACTCAAAGTTTGGTCCCCATTTGTTCATGGGTCCATTAGTGTTAAACATTCCATTCATGTTAGACATGTATGGATAAGATGAGTATGCATTCCATGGAGCAAAGTTTTGAAAAGGAAAACCGTTTTGCATATTTGGGTTCCATCCCATTTGATGGTTACTTCTTGGATAAACGTTATTAGGTCTCCTAAATGAATTAGGTTTTGAAAAAGATGGAGCTTTGTTTCTTGCAAAAGTAGGATTATATTTTGGAGGTGGTTGTCTAGTGGTGACGTGAGTTGGTTTCTTCCTATTAATGATAACAAAATCGCCTAGATGAAGAAGCTACGTTATTGCTACTGCTTGCTACAGCAGATCCACGGATCCCCGGTCAGACACTAGCCGGTTCCTTTATCAAGGATCCAGGATCCGCCACAACAAAGGGTGGTTTTTCTAGTGCTTTAACAAATTTTGTTTCTTTATTTTCACTAGTTGATGGATCAAGTTGTTGAATACCTAAACCTTTTGGTTGTTACCGGTTTTAACACTATCTAATATCGTATCTAAAGTGTTCGTACTCATTCTAGCAATTTTAGAATCTAGATGATCAACTAGTGTTTGAAGTTGAACGCAAAGTTCACATTCACCACTTGCTATTTTACCCTTTTCTAAACGCTTTAGTTTTGCTTTTAATTCTATGACTTCTTTATCTAAACGTTGGTTTTGACTCTTTAAAAGCTTGTTTTTGTTAATTAGTTTTAAGCTAATATTGCATAGTTTGTCATATTCATTATGCAATGAGTCGTCATCAAGTGATGAGCTACTATAGTATTCGTGACATACCTCGTCATTTGCCATGAGACAAATTTCTTCGTCCTCCTCGTCGCTCATTCCCCACGTGCCGCTCACGAACGCCTTTTGATCATCCCGTTTGGGACACTTACTAATAAAGTGGTTAGGGTCACCACATTTAAAGCAAGTACGATCATCTTTTGGCTTCTCGTCCTCTTTGCTTTTCCGAAAGCCTTTCTTATCGCCATATGGTTGTTTGACGATCTTCCTTTCTTCTAAAGAACTTTTAAAGTCCCTCACCGCCATAGCGCACTCCTCGTCGTCACTACTCAAGAGGAGTTCTCTTCATCGCTTGAACCCTTTTTGGCTTTAAGGGCAAGAGATTTGTGTTTCTTTACCTTTGAGGCTTTGAGTCTTTGGCAAGGACAAGCTCAGACTTTTAGGTTGCCTATGAGTTCATCGAGGTGAGGATTGTCAAATCTTTTGACTCTTCGATCGCCGTCACCTTCGATCTCCACTTCGATGGAAGTGCCCTTAGATATCTCCTAACATGGTTACGGCTACAGAAAGATTCATCAAGTGCTTGTAAAGATGTAATAATAGTATTAAAGTTAGCAAAAGAATGATCTATAGTTTCCTCATCCGATATTGAAAATTGTTCATATTGTTGAACAAATAAATCAATTTTATTATTCTTAACTTGTTGGTTGCCTTGATGAGTTACAACTAAAGAAGTCCAAATTTCTTTAGAGGTTTTAAGCATAGAAATTCTTTCAATTCCTTTTTCGGTAAAGCATTATATAAAACCATTTTTGCTTCACTATTTTTAGAAAGCTTTTTCTTCATTTCATCATTTAGTTTATCATGAGGTATGTTAACTAAATTCCTTTATCGCCTTTTGAGGTAGCCTCAAAGTCGCCTTCAACAATAATGTACCAAAGATCAATATCTTTAGATTTCACATATGTTTCAATCTATTTTTCCAATATATAAAACCATTAGTTTCAAGTAGTGGTGGTCGTTGCATAGATTGCCCTTCCTTATAATTTTCGTAACCCATAGTGATCGAAAAGTTTTAAAATACAATTTTACTTTAAAACTTTTATAAACTTAGCTCTTGATGCCAATTGTGGAAAACTAGAAGGGGGTTGAATAGTTTTGCCGATTTTACGTTAGTTTCAAAACTTTAGATTCGTTAATATGTGAGATCTTATGGATGTAGAGAAAGTATAGATCTAATGATAAAGCAAGTAAATAAAGTAAAGCGAAGGAAAGAAAAGACACAACCGATGTATAGTGGTTCGCCACAAGGACACCTTCCTTGCCCTACTCCACCCCCGAGTCACCTACTCGAGAGTTCAAGCACTATGTCAACAAACTCCTTCACTTGGCGGAGAAGCCTTCACAACGTTGCTTACACTTTTTCCGGACAAAGCTAGATACCGAGTCCGTAACACGGTGGACCAAACCAACACGACTATTACACAACAAATATGTGAAATATCAAATACAAGATCTTCGCTATGTAAATCTTATGGAGTGACAAATCAATCAAGGACCCTTGCTTGGATGACTTGTAGAATGCTCGTGATCTCGCCTTAGAGAAGGACCTATATGAGGATCACAATAGAAAGAAAGAAGAACAACTCTCTAGATCAAGTGATCTATATGTTAGAAGAGAATGAGAGTGTTTGAGAGATTTAGTAAGAAGAGGGTGAGTTAGAATGAAGAAATGGCTCTCTATTTATAGGCAAAATCTTCACTGCTCCTCGATCCCACGGATCCCTTCCACTGGGATCCGCTCTAGTGTAATCCTAGGGATCCGTGGAACGCCCTCTTGCCCATGGGTTTTTGGTTATGGGTCATGGGTTATGGGTTGGTCCATGGGTTTTCTTTAGATTCAATGTATCTAAGTATACATTGTATCTAGCCAACTTGGGTATGGGTTAAGATCCATGGGTTATGGTCCATGGGTTATGGTTTTACCCATCCTAATAAACTATTACAACAAATGCTTAATTACTACATTTTGTATTTAAATGGCTATATGTAAATGCTTTACAAAAATAACATGTATCCTTATAATTATACTTAAGATAACATTATATTTGTTATCAACAAAACACAAAGAGATCGCAAAATATTAATAAACGCTTTTACGGTTTATTTGTATTAACAATTGGAGTTGGTAATTTTGCCAATGTAAGAAGAAAAGGTAGTATGCCCATCACAACGCCTCTAATGACGATCTACCTTGCATTTCATGATCCGGTCTCTAGACTTCTAAGCTTGAACTTTGGGCGGACGGTAAGTGGTGATGACTTGGTTATAGATTTAGACTACCGCTTGTTTTTCATTTTACACCAATTATATATCCCATGTCTTATCCTACCCTTTAGTCATGAAGCGTGTCTAGGTGATGCAATGAGCAATCTTTGGTGTCTTGGCCATGGATTTGGTCATGTATCATTGATTTTGTCCACTTCGCCGTGACATGTTAGGAATGACGAGTCACCCTTAACCTTTGTCGTGTCTACCCATATTGCCTTCGAGAATTGTTTAGCCCTTAACTCTAGTGGTGGAGATTTGTGTAACCGCCAAGCTTATGATAGAATACATGCTATGACCGTGCGATTGAGTGATCACCCGAAATTGACACTTAGAATAGTTGAGAGATTTGAGTGTTTGTTCCCTTTTGTGAGGTGTTCGGCTTTGTTTTATTCTAGCATAAGGGATTTGTAAACTCATATTTTCCGTGTTTTGGGAGATATCTTTTAGGAATCTATCTAATAAGGTCTACTTGAGGGCAAGTAGAGTTCAAGTGGGGATATTTGATAACATCAAATAGTCCCGAATATTAAGTGTCAATTTCCGATAATGCTCGTTATTTATATCATTTATATGGATTTATGCTTGTTTTCCATTGTTTTCCACTTTCGTGTAAATTACGAGCATTGAGCTAAAGAGACGCGATATGGAAACATTACTAAAGATGTATCACAAGATGCCTATTTTGAAGAAGTTACGCAGTAACTCATCTCTCACATTACGCGTAACTATTGCGTGACCCGAATACCAACTTATCAAGAGGTTACGACGTAACTCTTCCCAAAGGTTACGACGTAACTCCATTAGCTCAAAAGAGGTTCCACGTCACGATATTTACGCCGTAACTACTCGCATCACTTACGACGAATCGAGTTTATTGAAGACTACGGCGTAACCACTTATAAGGTTACGCCGTAACCAGCGCATCTAGTGCATTTACGAAGAAATAGAAAGTTACGGCAGTAACTCTTCTATTGGTTACGCCAGTAACCTGCACTGCCTATAAATACCCCACGAGTTCCAAAGATTTCAAAGCATCCCATTCCACACACAACACTCGAGAACGTGGGAAAAATCTCAAGGCGTGTCTAAGGAGCATACTGAGTCGCTTTTCAAGGGAGAAGTCACACCATTACGATAAGCTTTAGCGTTTTTGATAAGGTTTTAAAAGGTACCATTTTGAGGGGTCGTTTAAGTCCTTATTTGATCACTTTTGTATCCGTTATTGCTTAATATCGTTCCTTTTCACTTTTTAGGTCTCGTGAAGGCAAAATGCTAGAATGGCACTTATTTGGACGAAAAGGCGTGAATATATGAAGAAAATGGCCAAAGTCGAATCGAGAAACTCACAACCGGTTAGAGGGTGACGGCCAAAAAGTTATTGGCGACGCCGTCCCAAAATGTTGTAACGGCCGTAACCCAAAACTCAGATTTTCGTGACGACGCCTAGTTGTGGAAGAGTAGGCCGTCGCTACTCGGCACGGCCTAGATGCAATCCGCACGACGCCGGTCAAGAGGACGGCGCCACGAACACAGGTGACACCGCCGCAAGGTTAACGTGGCCAAGACGAAACCCTAATGATTTATGACACGACGGCGGCCACTAAACATAAGGTGACGCCGCCGCAAGTGTAATCTTATATATAGAATCCGAATTTTTAGTCTTTTGTGGAGAGTCTTTTGAGTAAAACCTAAAACCGAACCTAAGGTGTCTTGTACAAGATTTTAGGTTTTAAACCCTATCTTACATCAAGATAAGTCTTTACTTCATTAATTCAATTATGTCTTTGATTATTTGTGTGTATGCTTGCATGTTCTCCATGTCCGGCTAATTTATTTGTGTGTTTGCTTAGGAAGTATGAAACTTAATTATTAAATATTGATTGGTTGTTTTCTTATCTTGGTTGATATATGATCTAGTAATGCGATAGGTCATTCGTTGTGTACTTAATGCTTGATTCATCTTTGTGAACCTTAGAATATAATTACCTAAGTAGTTGTAGGCTAAACCATCCAAAGAGCGCCTTAGAGTAGGAGTTTATCATCCCTAGTGGGTTTGTAGACAAGACCCTTTGGTAAGTTCAAAGAGTTAGGGAGAAACGCATACCCTACAACTTTAGACACACAACGCAACTAAGAATAAGACGTGACAACTCAACCATCAATAGGAGATAATTAAGGAGTAATATAACTTAAGTAAACACATCTTTAAACTATCATACGAGCACACATTAATTAGACATAGACTCCCACAACCTTAGTTTAGATAATTAGATAATAGTAGAGTAATCGGTAGAAATACCAACCCCCCAAATCCAATACCCGAGATTCGTACCTTTCCATTTCATAAAATATAAAATATAAAAATAATCTTCCTCAACCTTAACCTTAGCGTAGTAACTCCTTACTAGCATTCCTATTCCCCAGAGAACGATATCAATACCGTGGCTTACCCTAATTACTACACTACAACGATTAGGTTCATCGCCTGGGTGTTATAAAACTTGCTCAAGAAAAGGAAGTTTCCTTGACCCCGAACGACGCGTAGCGTTATCAAGTTTTTGGCGCCACGCCGGAATAGAATAGCTAGTTAGTAGTCCACCTCGCTTAGGTTCCTTTACTTGATTCCTATCAAGTAAACTTTTTTTCTCATTTTAACTTTCTTAGGCTATCCCCTTCTTTGTGACCTTTGTTCGTAACCCCGTCACTTTTCATCATGGAAGGTGATAACCCACTACCATTCATCAACCCACCACTAAATGACCCGCCAAGAGCCCGCACTTTGGTGAATACTCGAGACCGAGCCACCTAGGCTATAGGAACACCATTGAGCTTCCCGACCAAGCCCAAACTACGGCCTGCGATCCGACACCATCCGTTGGTGCAAACGGATGTGATTCCATGGACTTCGTTCAAGATCCAAATCAAGATCTCGAGGGATTTCTCAAAATCGCCGATTCCATCAACCTTGATGCTACTACTCGGGAGACCACGCTCGCGCCTCTTCCAATTCTCTACGGGACCAAGCTAGTAATTGGCTTGAGCGACTTCCCGGGCCCATCTCAAGTTGGGATGATCTTACTTCGCTTCTTGCTCAATTTTTCCCACCGGGAGAACCACTAAGCTTAGGCGAGACATCTTGACATTCCAAAGAGCCCAAGGTGAGTCTCTTTACAAAGCATGGACTCGATTTAAGGAACTACTCCGTAGACTTCCACACCATGGCATTGATCTTTGGCTTCAAATCCAAATCTTCTATGATCATACCGATTTCATCACTCGACGATCCATTGATCGAGCCACGGTGGAAGACTCAATGACTTTAATGCGAGAAATCATGGGATATTATAGAGGAACTTGTCGATCAAAGCTACGAAGATTGGAGTGAATCCCGAAACTCCGATTAACGTGGTTAATGCCATATCCACTCGTCGAATCCTCCGATACACTCAAGAGCAATTGCGTGCCATCGAGAGAGGAATTTATTATCTTATAGAAAGGCGTAAAAGAGCACCTGCATAAATTCCTCGATAAGTCGCCAACCGCCCACTCCACCAACCGCTCCACACCTCTTTCTAATCCCCAAGTCGCGAGCAAAACCCAAGTTCGAAAGGCGCTGCTCTACTTCCCAATACCACTTTTACCAAGCTTCAAGGATCAAATGAGGAGTACATGGCAGCTCATACAGAGATTAGCCGATTTGAAGAGGAGGTTTATAGGCGAGAGAGGAAATGCAAGCAAAATGAAAGAAATGATGGATTTGGTAATTGAATTTACCAAAACAAAGGGTCCCAAAAAGTGCTCGACGAAGCAACGATTGCCCTCCCACTTCATTTGTAAACGCCGCTTCCATTATGCCCGAGAATGCAAGGGTGAGATGTGGAAAACGAGGAAAGCACAAAGGATGAGTCCGTGCCTAATGATGAACCCGAGACCATTGAGTATTACCTAAGCACGAAATTAACAAGAAAACCATTGCAAACCAAGTAAACAACTTTAGGTACAATGAAGTTCTTAGGGAAGCTCTTGAAGGAAAATGACGGAGGAAGAATATGATGCCTTACCTATGGAACCTCTGTGACGAGTTGGTTATAAAAAACCGTTAACAAGAAAACGACACACCACGTGGAATTTCGTGATACCGCTTAGTGTCGGTGACATGGACAATATAAATGCCTTGGCCGATCAAGGACCGATGTGAACATAATGCCATTGTCAATCTATAATAAGTTAACTACAGAGAAACCACCAAGACCGACCTTAGACTTTCCTTAGCTAATCATACTTATGTCCACCCCGTAGGAATCGCTGTTGATGTTCTAATTGAGGTGGCTAACATCGCTTATCTAGTGGATTTCGTGATCATTGATGTTGAGGAAGATAAAAACGCACTCTCATTCTTGGGACACCATTCCTCGCCACCGCCAAGGCAACCATCAAATGCGGAGAAGGCATCATGATACTTAAAAGCGGAAGGGTACGCTAGATACCCATCATCCCAAGATACCCTCTTAAGATCATGGAAATGATTACGGTGGAAATCGAAAAGCCCCGCAACAATATTAAGAAGATGAATGACTGGGAAAAGGGCTTAGAGACTTTATGGTTCAAGGATTGTATGCGACATTGTGGAAACCCGATAAAAGTTAGAAGCAATCCCACCTCAATACCTAAGGTACAAAAGAACCCTAAGGAATTTCAAGGGAGAAAAAGTGCTCTTGTATAGATCTCGGATAAGGGCATTACGAGGAAGAAACAAACCAAGATGGTTTGGGCCTTTCACGCTAAGGAGACCAATTTAAAAGATAAAACCGTCGCCATAATTGACAGTGCTGGCAAGGAATCCACAAGTGAGCATACAGCGCCTACACCCTTTCGATGAAGGGAAAATAAAGGTTCAAGAGGGCGGTGATGAGAAAACGTAGGAGCACGACTATGAGTCTAGCTACAAGACTCTTAAATAAAGAAAAGCGCTTCGTGGGAGGCAACCCATGTTTAATTGTTTGCTTGTTAGTATCATATATCTTTTATTAATTATTTATCCTCATGTTTAAATTTGTAAAATGCTTTATTTTGTTTTTAACTTCGCCTTAATTGCATATAAAGGTATTTTACATAAGGGATAAGTGTAGGAGGATTACACATGTTTTCAAAAGAAACGTGAACATGAGAATAACAATTAACTAAAAGATATTTATGTTTGTTTGTTCGAGTCAAATGCTTGTATCGAGTCATAATGGATGTTTTGCGAAATTTTTCCGATTCTAAAGATGTAAATTTTCCGTAATTTTTTCCGTAAAATCGCACCGCTTTTGTCGATAACTTGGCGCCAGAAGGAGTAAAACATCGATTACTTTTTCTCGCTTTCGAGCTACTTATAAATTTTTGGATTTTTTTCCGTGTCTTAATTTTCTTAGAAAATCAGAACATCCATTCCACAAGCATTATATCTTAGTTTAAATCGAGTCTTATATATATTATTACCACCGATTTTACGCGAAGGTTTCGTTGTTTTCTTCAAGTGTGCAGTTTAGTTTGTCAAGAAGAAGTTACATAAGACCGGAAGGAGCTTTTCACGCAATAATTCTTCTTGAAAAGGATCTAACCACCACTTTACACGGATCCCACCGAGCTAATCGGGAGTATTAGTTTCTTTCGCTTTTGATTACCTTCTATTATCATAACTTTGATATTTTCGGGAACATTGGGGACAATGTTCGCTTTAAGTGTAGTGGAGGAAAATAAACGGAACTTTGAAACTATGCTTATCCTTGATTATTTGTTTTGTCCAATTGCACTTTTGTAATAAACCATGAGAAAATGTCGGTTAGGGTAATTTTGGCACCAAATTTAAAATTTTTCATGACATATAGGAGTGGGCCATTAGTCTTAACAAAAGCGTCTCATGGATAGGAAGTTGCATGACTAACACAAAAACCCTTTACCACCCAAATTCCACCCAAAATGTGAGGATCGCCCTTAGATTAGTAGGAATTAAAGCATTCATCTTTAATGCTTAGAGTGTGAACCGGTAGTATATTAGATTCTAGAACTTGTTTTGTGATGCATTCCGAGATCGCAAGTGAGGCTACACTTGTGTAGTTAGGAATAACTAAATGATAAGAGGCATTAGGATAACCCTTGTTTGACACCCGTAATATAATTACTTCTTCCATATCGGTTGAGTAATTCCCCACACCCTTTGCGTTGTACTCATCTTTAGTACACGATACCCTAGTTAACCCCTCGAGCCTATCCTTTTCGCGGTTCTCGTGATGTTTCGGTTTTCCGAATATCAATGAAGAGCATTGTTTACACCCCACCCCAAATATACACCCAAATCGCCTTAGCCTACCCCTTATGCACTCACTTTTAGTGCAAATGTTTGTTATCACCCCAAACCCTTAGTTCAATTATCTAGTTGCTTGCATAAGTTGCTAAGTCGAGTCATATCCTTTGTATACGCTTTTGGGACGATTGGGATTCATGGGAAAAGTTAAAGTTTATGAAATGACGGAAGGAACGTAAAAATTCAAATTCCCTTTGTTTGCGTAATAATGTACCCCAAGTGTTTTGATCTTTTCAAATCGGGTCAAATTAGTGTTAGAGTAATAAAACTCAAGTGTAGGTATATGCCTATAAACCTTAGTATTTTGATGTTATCGAGAGGATGGTAGAGTAAAAGTGTAAAAAAAAAAAAAAAAAAAAAAAAAAAAAAAAAAAAAAATCGAAAAAAAATAGAAAAAAAAAGAGAAAAGAAAAAAATAGAGTGTAAAAAAAATTAAAAAAAAAAAATACGGGCTACCATCCTACATCTATCTTTAAATTTATATTTATTTATTTCAGTGATGTAGAGTTTAGAGTGTCGAGTCTTGGCTTAGCAACGCCATTCTTCATATGCGCTAACATAGAGATTTTTGACTTGCCACCACTATATAGCCTATCCCACCAAACCCTTATTTCCCACCGTAGCCTAACATTACAACCCTTTAAAGACCTCTTTGATAGTCTTTCCTAGGTGCTTACGCCAAAGCGATGGAGGTTTGATCTATTCTCAAGCCTATGGTAATCTATGTACTAGGACCGGTTAATGAGTGTTTATCTTCCATTTTCTATTTGTTATATTTCATATATACACCGAGAGAGATGCGAGTATCCAAACACCCCATGTGAGGTGCTAGTATGTACTTCCGTGCTTGTTATGACTTTTATGGGCTTATATGTGTTGTGGACCGCTTTGAATTAATGCTTCATGACCCCTAACTTATAAATTAATTGGCTAAAGCACATTTGCTTGAGGACAAGCAAATAACAAGTGTAGGGATATTTGATAAGGTTTTAAAAAGTACCATTTTGAGGGGTCGCTTAAGTCCTTATTTGATCACTTTTGTATCCGTTATTGCTTAATATCGCTCCTTTTCACTTTTAAGTCTCGTGAAGGCAAAATGCTAGAATGGCACTTATTTGGACGAAAAGGCGCGAATATATGAAGAAAATGGCCAAAGTCGAATCGAGACACTCACAACCGGTTAGAGGAGACTGCCAAAGTGCTATTGACGCCGTCCCAAAATGTTGTGACGGGCCGTAACCCAAAACTCAGATTTTCAAGCCGACGACGCCTAGTTGTGGAAGAGTAGGCCGTCGCTACTCGGGACGGCCTAGATGCAATCCGCACGACGCCGGTCAAGAGGACGGCGCCATGAACACAGCGGTGACGCCGTCGCAAGGTTAACGTGGCCAGACGAAACCCTAATGACGGCGACACGACGGCCACTAAACATAAGGCGACGCGTCGCAAGTGTAATCTTATATATAGAATCCAATTTTTAGTCTTTTGTGGAGAGTCTTTTGGAGTAAAACCTAAACCGAACCTAAGGTGTCTTGTACAAGATTTTAGGGTTTTAAACCCTATTTTACATCAAGATAAGTCTTTACTTCATTAATTCAATTATGTCTTTGATTATTTGTGTGTATGCTTGCATGTTCTCCATGTCCCGCTAATTTATTTGTGTGTTTGCTTAGGAAGTATGAAACTTAATTATTAAATATTGATTGGTTGTTTTCTTATCTTGGTTGATATATGATCTAGTAATGCGATAGGTCATTCGTTGTGTACTTAATGCTTGATTCATCTTTGTGAACCTTAGAATATAAGTACCGAGTAGTTGTAGGCTAAACCATCCAAAGAGCGCCTTAGAGTAGGAGTTTATCATCCCTAGTGGGTTTGTAGACAAGACCCTTTGGTAAGTTCAAAGAGTTGGGAGAAACGATACCCTACAACTTTAGACACACAACGCAACTAAGAATAAGACGTGACAACTCAACCATCAATAGGAGATAATTAAGGAGTAATATAACTTAAGTAAACACATCTTTAAACTATCATACGAGCACACATTAATTAGACATAGACTCCCACAACCTTAGTTTAGATAATTAGATAATAGTAGAGTAATCGGAGAAATACCAACCCCCAAATCCAATACCCGAGATTCGTACTTTCCATTTCATAAAATATAAAAATATAAAAATAATTTTCCTCAACCTTAACCTTAGCGTAGTAACTCCTTACTAGCATTCCTATTCCCCTAGAGAACGATATCAATACCCGTGGCTTACCCTAATTACTACACTACAACGATTAGGTTCACTGCCTAGGGTGTTATAAAACTTGCTCGAAGAAAAGGAAGTTTCCTTGACCCCGAACGACGCGTGTAGCGTTATCAGTTTTATATTTCTTTTCCTTTCAATTCATGTATTTCGTACTTTTAAATATTGAATTGATTTGCATGATTAATATGAGCGGCTAAGCACCCTTTGGTGCTAGCCTAGTTATGATTCCTTAATTGTTTTGTTTGCATTTACCTTTACTTCAGCACAATTATTTCTAAGTGTATGCATGCATAGTTCTTTGGTAGTCACCCTTGGTTCGGTAGTTTTGAATGGCGGCAGAGGCCAATTGCCTAGAGATATGACCAACCGACCCTAGGTGAGCGGATCGAGACTGGAAGCGGTAAGATATGACCAACTAACGACCCTTTCTACTGCGATTTGACCAACCGATCACCTATCGCTTGATGAACTTAAGAATCGGGGTGTAGTGTCTAAGTTCCTAACGGCCGGAACTCACTATTTAGAATCTAGCATGTAGCGGTACTTAATTACTCTGGCTAGGGACCAGAACAACAGACTTATGACGGTGCTACCGATTTCTCTGTGGTGGCATCTTTGTCGATAGGTTGTGGCTAATTGACCAAATGATGTCCTCTCAAATTTGACCCCACCAAGTAATTGGAAGTAGGTAGACGAGACATAACTAGCTAAGAGGATTGACTAGGTTAGGACCACTATTCCTCTATTGATTTCCTTAACCATTTATCCGCTTTTATTTTATTCTCGCATTAGTAGTTTAATTAATTAAATCCCTATCGAAATCATTATTATTCGTGACAATTAAACTTAGTAATAATCCAACACATAGCTTTGGGACGACCTCGGCTTTACCATTTACTACACTACACACGACCGGTACACCGCCCTGTTAGTGCATTAGGTAGACCATAGGTATAGCGAGACACTATAAATATTAAGACCAGTCCAGAAACCTCGCATCACCCCTCATAAAAGCACCATCTAACCCCAACAACTCTCTTTGGCAATCTTTATATCCTTCCTTCAAAGCACCTAAGCATACATACATTCTCTTGAAAACTCGTTGGACTTGTTGCATCTTTTGCGCTTGTACACTTATCCTAATGCTGTATCCGGGTTAGTTTTCGCAACTCTTCAACATGGTTTCTTAAAAGGAGTATTGCGCTATGATCACCCCTAATCTCATTTTCTCCTTTGTTTTTGCCCTTAATGCTTTTTGCATAGACACCGAACTTCAAACTGCTTCGAAATGATCTTGAATAGCCCCGATTGAATATCTCGATTGACTTGAACTTGGTCAACTATTTGCTTCAAAGAAACTTGTAGTCACAAGCTTTAATGTCTCTTGATTGCAAACATTTGTGTTCATCCCCGAAAGTTCGAACAATCCATACATCTTTATCTCGTATTTTGGCTACATACAACAACCATGGACAATTTGTTGCTTGCTCTCGCGTGTTCGCAAATATACATCCCTACCAAGGCCTCTATTTATCGAACCATTTTTCCTCTTCGGGACTTTTCCTCACTCAACCTTCTGTTATTCCACAAACAGTATTTGTCCAAGACACCTAACCCTAATTCTCTGTTTGTCATTCTTAATTAGTTGCAATTTCCTCTTAGTCTTTATTGAAAGTGTGTAGATCCTATCTTTCACTTCTTTGCGCTACAAAACTTTGACCACGTAAAAAAGATTTTGTCCTCTGCTTGTCTTCACCACTTAACTTTTGTTTCTTGTATGCCCTCAATTTGTTCCTCCTAATAACATAGTCATCCTCATTCTCGTAACCACTTGCAAAATCATTATCATCTAATGATCCAACTCATTGTTCTTAAAAAATCATGTGGTAGTCGGGTCGGTGGTACCTATAGATGGTAAATCAGTAGTCTCGGTCACTTTGAACAGATTAACATCAAAATCGTGCCCTCAAAAGTATTAGCCTCATCAACAACCGTGTTTCCATCACCATTGTTCTCAATATCATTATCGCCACTTATATAAGTGTCTGCCTCACTCACATTGTCATCACTTACGCCTTCATGGATTTCACTAACTCGCATGATTTACCTTTTTGGATATGATCCACATGATTACATGTTTCCTCCTCATGATGACCTAACTCTTGATCATTTTGAGATACCTCTTCAGACTATCTATTTGGATATGCTCAACATGTTTATCTATATGCCGTGGTTGACATCACCTACAACATCTTCAAGATGATGAGACCTCTGCTGATGGAAACAAGGGTTGTGTTTCGCATCCGACTAGATTGTACCAAAGTATTGACTTCCAAAGGTTGATGTGTAACCTCACATATATCCTCTACCATAGACTTATTAACAATGTTTTCTAAGAACAATTTCTTTGAGCAATATGGAACAATAGCAAGAGTCGCTTTTTCTTTGTTGCAACCACATCAAGATTAATCGTCCTAATTGAATTTGGTGACATTTGATCAATGTCCAATGTTGTCTTACCATTTTCAACATAAACCTCTATCATCTTATGGTCATCAACAAGATCTTTCAATATTTCTAAATTAGCACTCTCACTTAAGCTATACAAACCATCATCTAAATTGCTACCAGGCTTAACAAAGTAATAGTAATTTTTTGAACCGAGCTCATAACCCAATTCATACATAAGAACATTCAACTCTTCAACTGACACACTATCAACATCAACCAAATCAACTAACCTTTCCATACCTCCAACGTATATTCTACCAAGCCAGTATTTAAAGACACCATTGTGATGAACCCTCATACTAAACATATTAGATCTACCACCTGAAAATATGTCAATATATGTTTAAAACATTCTAAAAACTTAATTGGGAAACAATAAATACCACAATTACAAATTCCAATGACTGTAATAAAAAAACAGTACCGTATTTCTTCTTAGCAGAGTCGTATAGGATGGTATCATCAAC
Organism: Chrysanthemum lavandulifolium; assembly: GCA_022545495.1. Classification (NCBI taxonomy): domain Eukaryota; kingdom Viridiplantae; phylum Streptophyta; class Magnoliopsida; order Asterales; family Asteraceae; genus Chrysanthemum; species Chrysanthemum lavandulifolium. Next base: position 96,789,216 of record CM040239.1, read on the forward strand.
TGGATAACCTAACTGTCTTCCTACTTTCCATAGAGTAAAGTCCATGTTTCGGTTTTATGATTGATAAACATGGGTTTTGTGACTTTCAATTGTGGTCATGAATTCGTATAATTCTTGTAACGAAAGTTTTGGGACTAATGATAATACGACTATGTGTTTATCAAGGGAAGAGGTTACATTACATGTGGCAATAATTAAGAAATTTTTAATTGAAATATGGAAATGACAAAAGTGTCCTTGACTAAAGACAAATCTAACGCCATAAGATGTCCTCGACTAACTAAGAAATGGTCAAAGGACTCAGAAGCAGTATAAACCTTGAAATAGGGACCTCCGACAATGAAAAGGGCGATTTTGTCCCATCTCGACGTCGTCTGCCAACTATAGTGACCAACGGTGTATTTTACTATTAATAACGGAGTCATGGAATGTTAAATATTATACATTTGATGTGAAAAGAGACCTAATATATTAAATGGCTAATTACTTAAAAAGTCATTTAATTTGTCACTTTTTGTTATTGTATCATTGAACTTTATTTTTATCATTGTGTGTTCTGAACTTTTAAATTTTGATTATTGTGTGTATTTTGTGACCATTTTACCCTTACCTTTTTCAAAATTTAAAAGGTAAAAATGATCATTTTACATGGCTGAATAGTCACAAAATATACAATAACCGGAATTTCAAAGTTCAATACACATAATGAGAAAAAATAAAGTTCAATGACATAATAACAAAAAATGACAAGTTATATAACTTTTTAAGCAATTTGTCCTATATTAAAACCAACTAACAACCTTGTCATCCATGCTAGCTATATTACTCGTCTTTTTTTATTTTTGTCTTTAGGCAAAAATTAATAAAGAGCGTTTTATATATAGCGCATGTATCATGTGTATTTGGGTTTTGTCATTTTGTGGTTCTTTATCACTACTACTTATAAAGAGTGAATGACACTCTCTCTTAATAAATATTCGCACTTTTCGTACTTCAAAGCCATAAGCGTTTATGCATGCTCACTAAAGTTCAAAATTCGAATTTACAATACACATATTAAATATAAACCACATTAACGATATTAGAAAACTACTACCCCAAAAGTCGCTTCCTTATAATTTGCGTTACACAATATATCAAGCAATGTTATTAACCGACTAGCACTATATAAACGTGAGATGCATTTGTACATCCGAAAGGAAAACCTTTAGGTACAAACATGTATAAGCAAACACACTCTCATCTATGGTCACATGAAGCATATTCATCACTACTTCTGTAGCGCGTACCACTTGCCCTGTTTCGGCATCTACGAGATCAACATCCCCTTCCTTCGCTACCTCTGATCCTACAACGTTTGTTTGTGTCACCGCCCCATGGAAACCTTTATTTTTGGCTATATTATTTTGAACGTCGAGGCCAGAGCTTGAATAAACATATTCATCACTTCTTTTCAGCATCTTTTCTGAAGGAGGCGAGGCATTCTCGTACAAAGCATCCAACGAGTGTAGGATCTTGAAGATGAAACTTTGGACCATTGTAGTTCAAATAGAATAAGGAAAGAGGTGGATCTGTCCTTCGGTTTTGAGAAAAAGAGGGTGGCTGCGTTTTTTCAAGTGAGGGTAGACTAGGGTATTAAAAGCTAGGGTTGAGTGTGAATACAAATTATCGCCACATCAGACAAACCAACTTAAACACAATTCCCGTTAAACGTCACTAATACAAATAATAAAGACATTATAAAATATTCAAGCCCGAACATGCAACGGGCAAATGAGCCCGAGCCCGAACTGTACGTTCCAACGGTCGAGTCGAACAGCGCGGTTCAAACGGGTCGAGCTCAACAGCACGCCAAATAAACGGGTTAAACAAAATTTTTGATATTCAGAATTTATTGTCAAAAAAAACATAATAAACTAAAATACATGATTCACCGGAATCTTTATTTCAGCAGGTCACGCAACGCTGCGGCGGCACTCGCTAAGAATATTAAATAGGGGATTATATATCACATACACACTATATTTACATATTTTCTCAAACAGTTTTTACGCACGACGCAGTTCTCTAAAACACCGTTCGGTAAATACGTAAATATGAATGTGATGGCGATATATATAAACGCCTTATTAAGAAACCTTTATATGGAAGCTTTATATGCGTTTAGGTTATGTAATTTTGTGTTCCGTGTCAAACTTAGAGTCGTTGATTAATAAAGTGTCTTTTATCTATTGTTAGACATATAAGTTTGATATTATAAAAGATATCTTCACCTTTTGAAGACTTTATTATAAAAGACACTTTATTAAAAGAGACATTATATGTTCAAAAAAAAAGAGACATTATAAAAGACACTTTATTAAAAGACACTCAAATTTATATAAAGTCTTTACGGAACACTTCATATAAGTCGTTGATTAATAAAGTCGTTGATTAATAAAGTGTCTTTTATCTATTGAGTAATAAAGTGTCAAACTTTGGTGACGTCGTGCATTGTTAGACATTTCCGTAAATCTTATCCATTTGATGCTCATTGTTTTCTTATTGAACTATTTAATTGTCTTTTATTGTATTTACCCCAAAATGTCACCAAATATTATGCTTTTAATTAATTTGAAAAAATTAAGGGTATGTTTGGCTATAATTGTTAGGACCATGATGATAGCTTTTATTATAAAAATTTGAATTAGATTTGTAGACTGTTTTAAGAAATCACTGGGGTTGTTATCATAAAATTACTAAAACGATATAATTAAATGAGTTTTATCAGATATGTTAAATATTTTCATGGGTAATATGAATTTATGGTTCATGTTCTCATTAAAGTTTTAAATTCTTTATAGTATTAAAGTTTTAAGCCTTTGCGCTTTACGATTTCATGTTCTCAAGACGACAAACGATGCTTATTTTAAAGTTCTGTTCCATAGGTTCTCAAGTCGCATGACATCCGAGCTAGTGAAATAGCTCAAGCCATTCATTTATTTTGTGTTTTATTTTTATCGTGGTGGTAGAGATTTTAGTGCAGATTTAGTGACTCAATAACACGTTAGTGGTGTGTTATGAGTGTGTTTTAGTTATTAGTGTGTTATTGGAGGTGAATGATGTGACCGATGTCAGATACCAATAACGTGTTATTCGTCATTGCGATACCTCATACTCTTAGGCTTTAATAATGAGAGTTAGTGGAATGTTAAAAAGACTATTATACCCCTTAAACACTATTTGTTCCATATTTTCCTTTGCATAAGTAGAGGACCCCATGTCAAAGTATGCTAGCATAATTTTCAACCATTCTTGATCATGACTAGTAATTTATAAGAGAGTAAATTAGACCGTTGGTCTAAAACTGACATTTTATACGACATTTAAAAACGTAAAATTTTGCGCCATTAGTTTATCATTTTAAAAATATTATGTCGGTCGTTCAATTCTCCTAACGTTATTAGCTTTTCTCGTTATCTACGCCTGCACGTGCAAATCATACGAGAGCACTTTTTTCCTAATACATTTTTTTGTCTTTATGCACTAGATGTCTAGTGTAGAGGCCGAAATGCCCGACCGCTCCGATCGATAAAACCGACCGGACCAAACCGAAACCGACGGACCAAGAACCCATGGTCCGGCCTGGCCCCATTTTTACCTTATTTCGGTCTCTGCCCGGTCCCACCAAAACCGAAAATCTTGTCTATTTGGATCGGACCGACCGAAGACCAGACCGACCGAAGACCGGACCGGACCGACCACATTCGGTCTTGGTCTCGATCTCGATCTCGGTTTTTACCTTAATTCAGTCTTCATTCTTGTCGGTCTCGATCCAGTCCTGTCCCGGACCAATGGTCACCCTTAGTCTAGTGTATAACACTGTAGCAAATCTATCTTTTGTACTTTTGTTCGTCTTTTAGTGTTTTCTAAAAAAAATTGTTATTATTTTTTTCCTTACTAAAAAAATTTTTATGTGGATCCCACCATCAATTATACTCTGCTTTAAGCTGCATAATAAACGTTATTTTACTTAAATGCACTGCTTTTGACGCGAACCAAAATCCGCTCCATTTTATATCACAGACTTTTATGTTTTATACCATTTTGCACGACGTGTTACAAGAACCTGGGAATGATAAACCCGCAAAAATGCCTATGTGGCATATTTTTGAGTAAATTACATAGATCGTCCTTCTTGTTTGTCCCAAATTGCATCTACCGCCCCTCGGTCGTTGGTCCCTTTTTTACGTCATCATTCTTTTTATTTTTTACGCTTTCATCTGCTTTTACGCCGCCTGCTTTTACGTTTTCATCCATTTTTATAAATTTTTGTCATTTTTTACGCTTTCTACCGCTTTTACGCTTTTGTCCGCTTTTTGGTTTTCGTCTGCTTTTTACGCTTTTGTCCGCTTCACACGCTTTCATCATTTTTTGGTTTACGCTTTTTACAATTTTCATCCCGCTTTTATGTTTTCTTTGTTTTTTAAGTTTTCATCGGTTCTTTCGTTGTCTCTTTTTTTACGCTGTCTGTTATTTTAGGTTTTCGTCCGTATCTTTATGTTTTGTCCCTTTTTCGCTTTTGTCTGCTTTTACGTAAAAATGGATTAAAACATAAAAGACACAAGAACAAAAAATGCATTTAATACGTAAAAAATGAACGAAAACATAAAACGTAAAGAAACACACGAAAACGAAAAACATACAAAACGTAAAAACGGACTAAAACGTATAAAACGGACAAAAACTTATACATCGCATTCAAAACCAGACATTTGAAAAGACGTAGCTATTTAGTGGTCAAACCCTATTATTTAACTTATTTTGTTAGTGGAAATCGACGTAGCGTGCATTACGCAAATAGTGATTATGGTTTCGGTAAAACAAGTTTAACCGCAAAGCCAAGACAAAACATAAAAGACGCAACATAAAATGGAACGGATTTTAGTTCACGTACTAAAACCAGACATTTCGAAAGATACGCCTATCAGACTACTAAACCCATTATACTCTCTTCTTCACTCACCACCCCATTGTCAATCGCTACCACCACCACCTCCACCACTCCCATCCTCACAGGTTGCTTTAGTTTTTATGATAGTGGCAAATCAAAGCATAGTTGTTCTTTTTATGATGGTGATAAATCAAAGTATAGTTGACTTTGCATAAGTAGTGGCTTTGATTTTTTATGATGGTGAGTGGTGTGACAGAGAGATAGTAGAGAAACAATGGGTGATGAGAGATTATGGGTGATGGGGCTTTTTTTAGTTTTGGATTTTGGGCGTGTTTAGAAGATGAAAGTGATTTAGTCTTGTGATTGTATATGTGTTTACAGAATTGATTTACGAAAAATGTTTGTTGAAATTGTGACTTTGGTTTGGATATCATATCTTTTGTTCTTTGTATGTTGTTGCTTTTTATTTATTAAAAAAATGAATATTCAAGAACAAAAAGAGGATGAAGATGAAGGTTCGGTTTTGGTGCACGGTGATGGTGGTGGCGATTGACAATGGTAGTGGTGGGGCTGGTGGGTGAAGAAAAAGATAGTATCGAGACACACATAAGAATTTTTATAGTAAAAAAAATAATACTGAACAAATTTATAGAAGGACAAAAAATATATATTTAAAAAAACACTAAAAAATAAAATAAGTACTTGTACTCAACAAATATATAAAAAGAGAAACACATTGAAAAGACCAACATACTCTCATGTGGCTGGCATGTGACTCATAATAATAAAATTCGACGTTAGAAAAATTAGACCGCAGTCGAAATATAATGATGGACTAACGGTTCGCGTTTTTGAATCGTTTGAAATATGTCACTTTTACAGAGACCAACGGTGTAATTTACTCTTTATAAAACTTTACCAACCAAACCATTGCTTTCAACCAGCCTATGTTACACTTCAAAGAAAAAATAAATAAATAAAAAGGATCAATCTTTCGTAACAACTTGCAACAATGATTAGAGTACAGCTCTTAGGCAAAGAAGTAACACAAACGTAATATGATTTCATATTAGATCAAGCTACAAAACTCAACTTAGTCCAAAAACATTAATATAATGTAGATAAAACATAGTTCAAAATTCAAGTGACCTGAGCATGAATACTTTATCTACCCTAAGCCTTGATAGCATACTTCCTCAATGGAAAGTACTTCTCTTTCTTCTTCTCACGTTCGGTCTTCAAGGAAACCTTCATCAACAGGAAATCAACAATTAAAAAGGAGACAAAAGAAACCATAAGACTATCATAATTACAACAGGGGTTCATTGAGATTAATTTTCCTTCAATACAAGTTAAACACATAATATAGGCACTAGATAGGACATTCAAGACATTATCTTTGCTGAAACAGCAAACAAATAATTGATATGAAAATTGGTAAAGAGAAATGTTGAATTTCGAGTTGCTAGAGTAAACGAAAACAATTTCAGGCATCCATTTAGTCAGATAAACTCTGAACTTAGAAGGCATTATCTGTAACATGGATAGTTCAAAGAGTAAAATAAACTACTGAGCAATACCTGATGCTTGGTCAAACGCCTACGGATGGCTCTGGTTTTCTTGGGACGCAAATCAACAGGCAAGTACTTCTTGTTCTTGTAAGCTTCCCTGAGCTTTGCCTTTTGTGTCTGTGAGATAACAGTCAACACTTGTGCAATAGATGTCCTCACAACTTTGCTGCAACCATTAAGACAAAACAATTAAGAACAAAAACTCGCTGAAACAAAGACCATTAATATGGTAACTAGAAATGAGTTACTCCGTGCAGCGAAAGAATAGAAAACCTGAACAATCACAATCCAATATAACCACATATCAACACACTAAATACAATGTGACACCACAACATGGAAAACGTGGTGACGTAAAAAGGTTGCTTTTTTAAGTCTAGGTATGAAATTTTACTACACTGCTAGATTCTTATATAACTAAGAAATAAGCGCTGCACCGCTGCTAGAAATGTTACATTCAAGTCAATCACCTACAATAAATTAAACATGTGCCTAGATGAAAACATGACAGCTTTGAGTGGAGTTTCTACAGTACACATTTTGACATGTAAAATAGAGAATACGAAGGTGTTTATTTAAGCTTATGAGCTAATTCGGCTTATACTTTATAAGCCCATCTACTTGAGCTTATTTTTTCAGTTTGTGAAGTTATTTTCCATCTTTATATCATACTGTAATAAGCTCATAAGCCAAAGAATATGAGGTTATGAAGTAAATCCAAAATCATAATAGTTCATCAGTAGGTATGTAAATAAGCCAAGCTGCTCGTGAGCCCCTCAAGCTTGGCTCACTAAAAGCTCAACTCATGCTCGAGCTTAACATGAGAGTCTTTTACACCCCCTACTCGTAAGCCCATATATTAACTTAAACAAACACCCACATATGTTTATCATTATTCTAGTTGAGCTATACAAACTACTATAGTAAGAGTGCGTAAACTATACTAGTAATAATAAGATTCATATATTAAAAAGCGCAAAACGCATAAAATTATACACCATACTTTAAACCAGATTAAAATTTAGGCACTCAATTTTATTCCTTTGATTTAAGGTATGAAAGTTAATTTTCTGTGCAACGTAAGGTACTTAGATTTTCAAAAGAGGTTATCGGTCATAATTTTAGCCAAAATGACTCTTAAATGACCGATGACAGCTTTCAAACTAAAAAAAAAAAAAAAAAAAAAAAAAAAAAAAAAAAATTAACCCAAAATATGGTAATCTTTTCCTATTTCTAAATGACCATACACCTTACTTAAAACTAAACATTTTTCAAATACAAAATGATACAAATAACACAATCAAATACCATAAATAAAACAATACATAGAACATAAATATAAAAAATAAATAAAGAGTGTTTGTATAAAAAAAAAAAGAGATACAGTACATTTTGGAGAGCTTGTTAGGGGCACCACCAGTAACTTTAGCAACACGAAGAAGAGCAAGTTCAGCTTTCAATTCCTTCAACTGACTGAATAAATCAGTCTTTGTCTTCTCCCTCAACTCATGCACCTTAATCCTAGCTACAAATTTTATAAAAAGAAATCATTTAACAAACACAAATCAATTTATAAAAAATAAAAAATGAAGATTGATTTATTATTAGTTAATATTACCCATTGAGAAAATGTTGAGTTGTAGATGCTACTGCTGTGCGGCTGTGATTCTCAAACCCTAAATTTGTAACGATGACAAGGGATTTTATTTGTATGCAAAGGACGAATATTTGGGCCTGGCCTAGTTTTATACTTATTGGCCCATTTTAGCCCAAAACGTTTCAACACAAGCCTCGTTGTTGAGTATTTTAGGGATGGCAAAACACCGAAAGTCCGAAACCGACGGGGAAAACCAAAAACCGAATTGGTTGCGTTGGGTTGGGTTCGGGTCCGGGTTTGAATGTGCATTTGGCTATTGATATATTTTTTTAGCCGGGTGCGGGTTCTAGTAATACCCGCCCGATTACATGTACCCGTATCCATTTGCCCGAATCTATACTCGCATTATTGATATTATAATTAACTAGAATATATATACATTATATATAATTTCTTCCATTATATTTTTTTTATATAATTATCTCTATTACATAACACATTTTATTTTGTACATGAATAATTCAAAAGTATTAAGTCGTTTGATACGATATTCACTTTCTTTAACTTTTAAAAAAAATTGAATATATTAGGGTGTTTTCCTTTGTTTTGTCGATTGATTTTACTGTAACTTAATATTAATACCGCCATTTTGTCCATATAATATTCAACTAGAGATAACCGATACCCGCAGGAAAACCCGAAAAACCAATGAATAGTATTAATCGAGTATCCGGCGGATAATGGGGCGGGTACGGGTTTAGATATTATAAACAGGTGCGGGTACGGGTACGGGTACACTAAAACCCGACCAGTTGCCATCCCTAATTTTGAAGCACAATGTAACCAACCAAATTCTAAAAAGTCGAATTCTGCTTGAAAGCGTTGCTTAATGTGTGGGCGTTGGTTTATCCTGTTGGTCTTGTTGGAGTACCCCAACGGTAAGGGTGTAGTACGTTTCATGAGTAAAGCACTCGTTATGGCACTATACACTGGTAGGGAGTTGGGGCCACTACCCTGATAAGTCTAGAGCAGGACGAAATCTATGAACCTCTATTGTACGCGAGATGGATGACTGATCCTTATTCGGTTAAAGACGCCTGGGTTGAAGGAATGACTTCGTGACAACAAGCTTAGCTCGTTTGAATCAACTCGAGCTCGACTCGTTTAAATAAAGGCTCACGAGTCAACTCAACAGTCTACTAGAGCTCAAGTCTATTTTCGAATAATATGTGAGTCAGTCTCGAATAGCTTGGAAGCTATTTTTTTTATTTACACCCTTGAAACAAATTGTAATCGGATGTTGTAATACCAAACTGTAGTTTTTTTTTAAACATATTACCATCCACTTTATACAAAACATGTACATCACACTTCGTCATTGACTAGACTTGAACCCACATCCCGCCTAGTTGGGGAAAATCTCACATCATCACATAGGCTACAAGCCCTTCGATGTAACAAATCCTAAGTGAAATCGAACCTTGAAGCTAGTGCTTTAAGTAAAAAATCAAGACTTCTGCACAAGCCCATGTTTTGTCTATATCCAATATCGTGTATACTAGCGGCGGCTTTGGCTGTATAGTTTTGACTCAAGTTTTGCGTACTCCTAGTAGTTATAGAAAATGAAATGGCTCAAATAGATGCTGAGCGTGCTTAATTTTGCGTTTTCAACTTGGTTACATGACATAAGATAATAAAAAGAAGCTTATAGTCGCTCACTCGCTTGTACTCAGATGGCTCAAATAGATGTATAGGCTTGAACGTTGTGATTTTGTTTAAGCAATTTGCGTAAGTAAAAGTTTTATTTTCCCTTTTAAACGGAATGATCGTCTATGTTGTTCCCCACAGGCCACAACAAAGCACACATAAATACACTTTTAACCCAAACTATCAAAAAAATTATAAAAGAAATGTTTATCTGAGCAGTAAAAACGTTTTAAATTGACTTCATATCATAAGAATCAAGATTTCACTTGGGAGGCAAATTTAAACCATGTTAGAAACAAATAAGACATGATATATCTTCCGAAAATTTGCTCCTAACAATTCTTCTAACCATTTGATCAACAAATTTGCCAAAACCACAATGAGACAAGAAAAAAGTGGATCAATGACCCATGTAATGGTCCAAAATTCATTACCTGTAAAGGATGCATGTCATTATAGCAATTATTGCACGTAGTATACGACCATTACAAAGGTAAGTAAACAATTACCTTATGACATAATATAGGACAATGATCATACATAAATGATGGAACTAGATGAATGAATTTCCATCCAGTGTCAAATCTTCTGAAAGCTCTACCATTGGTTCATAACAATTTAACTACCAAGAAAAACAGAACTAGAAAGTCAGCTCTACAAAAAAAAATCTCATGACACCCTCTTATCACATATGTCGAGAGTGATTCACACACAAACTCGAGTAAATTCCATACGATAAAATCTGCATAATTACAACAAAGCATCTAAAGGATAGAAAACCTGCTAAAGTAGAGCAAATGTCTAGTACAGTTTAACCTCTATGATCTCAGCCACTTGGAAGTGTCAAAGTTTCTTCCTTGTGTCGTTTGATATACCTTTGGCTTGCACCCAATGAAGCCTTGCCTCATAACATGATCTGCATAAATTGAGAAGGTTCAGTAATAGTCGGTGCACATATTATCCAACGTCAAATAATTTGCTGTAATAAGATTGTCTAGAAACATAATGTCAAATGTGCACCTTTAAACAATCTTGTTTCTAACGTCTTCCAATTTCTTCAGAATTTCTGCAGGTGATCTATCCAGCTCATCTGCGATTTTCCGCTGCACATCTAGAGGCAATGTGGGGTATTGTTCACATAAGTCACCATCAATAACATCCTGCATTAACAATCCAGAATTTTATTATTACTCGAGTAGTATCACATAAAGTTTCAGAGAACTTTAAAAGCAAAAAGTGATGATCAAACGGTCAGACCCAAACTATGTGTTGTCAAATCATACTAATGACAAGTGCATGCTTAAATAGTCTTGCTACAGCCAACAAAATGTTCGAGTTACTTTCCACTTGTAGAAAAACAAACACCGTAGAAAACTTGAACAATAAAGAAAAAGAGCACTTCACTCAAAGAAATGAAAAAGGAAGAAGCAAATAACCATTGAAGCCAGAATTGTATTATAGGCACTCACAAACCTTATTAGACCAGAAAGCATCACAGAAAATATAGTATGTGTACCATAGCTAATCTGTTACTGTATAATTTAGCATCTTTATAATCACAGGGATATGTAATTCATGGCTTTAAAATAAATTTACTTGGTGAACGCTGGAGCCTCGACATGAAAGAGGAAAAACAACTTAAAGAATATACATTACATTAACAAGCATTCCAAGCAATCCACCATGATAAGCAAAACCAGTTGGATGGGATATATCAGCAGCTTTGTCAAATAAGCATAGAAATGTTGGCAGTGAAATCACATAAGTTGATGTGAGTCATAGATATGAATATGACAACTTAACAGTTAAAGGCCCACCCGGAGAGATAATAGTCATTGGCTCTCTTGACCAAATAATCCAAAAGAATAGCCGTAGCCTTTGAAGACTATTTTAAGTATGCACTTGCCATATCTGACAACACATAATTTCCTCTCTACATATAAAATGCATATGACAACAATAACATATCCAAACAATACTGAGATCTTGAACGATAAAAACATTCAGTCAAAATTGCAGTGGCCAGACTATTTCTATATATCTTAATCCCTTTAGTTCAGGTGGCAAATTCGACCCATTGAAAATGAGTGAATCAAACTGGGTTTGTGTTAATCTCAAACGTGTCAAATCCAAAAAAAATAAAGGTAAAAGAGAAACGGGTTGAAAATGACCCAAGCTCTCTTTTTAATGCATAAAACCTCATAGTTCATTTTATTCAAAGATTTTAAACTATTCTAAAACTATTGCTTTCCGTAACCACAATCAGCGCATTATTTATTCATGAAAACATTATTTAATGGACAAAAATTGCTGGTCAACCCAATCCAAATCGACACGGCCTGTTTCAACCTATACCAAAAATTGTGTGTTTCAACCTGAACCTGTTTTGACCACTTACTAAACCCACCTGCCAACCCATCGTGCCACCTCTAATTAGATGCAGCAGTATCAAGACTTTAAATCTTGTTGCATTCATGAAATACGTTTGGTTTTATAAATCAGAAACATAGTCAGATAGAAAGATCAAGAGTTATATGAATTACCTTAACAGGAAAATAGGAAGACCTATAAGCCATGTGGTCCCTTCCGCACAATGGTGGATACTCCTGCCTCATATGCATCTCTAAGTGGGAAAAGAAGTCCACGTCATCACGAGAACTGAATGCCAGCAATGCCCCTAGACTACCCATTACAGTCCCATACATCACACACTCTACGCCACCAGGAATTAGAGATGCTTTCTGCATGCACGTGACCACATCCCCAACATGGAATTGCACAATTTCCTCAACCTTATTCGGGGCTCCATTAAGTTTCCCCTGCTCCCATTTAATCTTCCCGCCAGTTGGATCTTCTTCAATTTCATCGGACACATCCTGTGGCAACCGCACAAAATAAATGTTTCCAAACTTATCCGCACCCGCCATAGTGTCAAAATCTACGTGGTATGCCGCTGTTAGCCACCTTGGAACTGAATCATCAGCAAATACATATAGCTGATTTTCATCGCGTCTGTACTTGCAATAGTGAAACGACTGTAAAAAAAAGAGATTAAACATGATAGTCAGAACAGAAGTTTCACAATAAAGAAAATAGTTAAAACAAATAGAAAATGGCAGATCCGACCCATTAAATTACAAATGGGTCGATGTGGGTTGTGTTTTACATCAAACAAGTTTGCTAACGTTATTGTAGCAAAGTAAACGAGCCACATGGGTAAAAAAGGATCCCTTATTCTACATTTGATGCAAACCGACCCATTAAATTACAAATGGGTCGATGTGGGTTGTGTTTTACATCAAACAAGTTTGCTAACATTATTGTAGCAAAGTAAACGAGCCACATGGGTAAAAAAGGATCCCTTATTCTACATTTGATGCAAACCTCCTAAGTGGTTTATTCAAAAATATATAACTATTACGGCAAAACAGTTTTTTTTTTGTAATCAAAAGTGTCTGCAGATCAACCCAGTCAGGCACGTCTCAACCCATACTAGAATAAAGAAATGAATACAAGAATAAACTAACCTCTTGAATGTCTCCTACATAAATCCGATCACGGTAGGTATGAATGGAATTGATTGTATTCGGGAACAACTTATTCTCACACTTTCTAAGCAACCTTTTTTTCCCCAAATCATAAAGCCTAAGAATTGAGCCAATTCCCGCAAGCAATCTTCCCTGAAACTGGCATAAAGCAAGAGGAACACCATCAACTTGGGTTTTGTGAAGAAGTTCAAGCGATCTTCCATCTTTCACAAACCGATAAATATGAATATATCCAGCAATCAAGGATCGTTTCGGCCAAAACTGAAGACCCTTTGCTGTACCCACAGCTAAAAGTGTTCCATACTCCTTATCATGAAAATTAACAGTACATATACTGAAAGCGGCCTCGTTATCTTGAAGCTCCAAAAGACACGTAGTCTCGGCTGATCTCGGGTCAAGAACCCTAATGCAAGACACCCACTTATCGGCCTCTGCTTTAGGGTAACCATACTGCTCGTCAGAAAGTGGGTCCTCTTTATCTTCATCGTCACCACCATTCTCAATCTCCATTTTCCCGTTTTCTCCTTGACCAGCAGCTTCAAAACACTCTTTCTTTGCACTTTCACGCAGTTCAGCTGGAAACGCACCCTGATCACTCTCGATTGTTACCAGCAGTTTCTTTTTAGGATGAAACACAAACTTCCTTGGCGTGTACCTCAAAGGTATAGCTGTTTCATTAAATGTTTCCCCTAATCTTTCAATCGTGAACACTCTTAAAGCATCCCCGGCTACAGCAACCACACCTTCAGCACACTGATCAGATGAAAACGAAGCTGCGTATTCGAGAGTTTCGTAAGAAAGCGGTGTCAGAAGAAAATGACCTTGGTGAACGTAACCGAGCCATGGCCTACTTGACAAGCAAAGCATAGCTCTTCGTCCTCTCACCAGGATAGAAAAGAGTTTAGGAGCTCTAAGTCCTAAGAACCGAGACCGTGCATCTGAGAGCTGACCAGTAACCATATCCACGACAGTCCTGAAGAGGACCCCATTTTGAAGACCAGCATTCAGAAAGAGGCTAGCCGGGTGGTCTGCACCGTCCTCCCCACCGACAGAAGCCTGAACCTCAAGAAATAGGAGCGACTCAGGAGCCGCGGTAACGCTTTGCACGCTTAAGACCTGCATACAGTCATCAGGATCCAAAGACAATATTCTGATAGTGTTATCATACGATCCAACTGCAAGAAAACGAGATCTCTGCCTTCCTTCAGGTACAGGAGCTATATCCAAACACGCCACATCACCCGACATTTCGTTCTTTTCAACTTCCATCAACTGTCCAGTCATATCGACCTCAAAATATATGATCTCCCCACCACTCAATGCAATAACCACTTGAAGCCTATTCGATCCGACCTTAACAATAGTTCTTTTCCCCGGAGTTCTCCACTCATTAATACGACCGTCCTCCCTAATGTGCCTAATTCCGCTAGGATGCACTTGCATAAGAGAATCATCACCAATTAACGAAACCGCAAGTGATGGTGTAGTGTCGAGAAACCCACTGTCACTAACTTCTTCAACAGTCTCACCAATAGAAAGTACAAGAGTAGCATTTGCGAAAGAAACAACGATATAAGCATCAAACTCATCATTAACATTCTTTTTAACAGTCCATACCGCGCTCGGAACACCAGGAAGTTGAGAAACCGCCATTTCACTGATAGCAAGACCTGGTCTCAGAATCCTAAGAGAAGAACGAGGGCCACGGCCACATAGCGTAAAAATCTGAGGCGTTTCTTCTTCGAACAGATTGACCACTTTCATGTCGAGTATGGGCATTAAACTCTCCACTTGGTCAATCCTCACGAGATTCTTCAACCCTCTCGGCTTAAAAAACACCGGCTGGAACCCTTCTTCAGTTTCCATCAACGTAGCAGACGACGACTCCACATCAGGATCAGCTCCAATCGCCTGAAACTGATACAACGCATGATTCCCAAACTCCGACGCCGCAAACAAAAACCCCAACTTCATAACACACATAGCAGACGTAACCGGTATCGTATCAAAATACTTAATCTTCAACTCCGTAACCCGTTCATTATCATGATCAAGCGTAACCTTAAACACATCCCCATACTCAGTCTGCAACAAAAAGAAAAACATCGACTTCTGCTTATGCATCGTCGCCGAAACAATAAGCACCCCACGCTCCGCCGGCAAATCCGCTCGTCTCGGAATAACCGCTCTCACATCAGGATGCCCTTGATTCTTATAAATCACGAAATTCTCCGCACAAACCAACACCCCACTCGGCCCATCCCCACCACCCGGAACAGTCACAAGCATATTCGCCCCATTATCCACGCTCTCACTCCACTTCCTACTAACATGATTCAACCCCAAATCCAGCTCATAAAACGTCAAAACCTTCTGCGCCTCATTGGCAGCCACACCACTACTATCCATATCCGCCTCACTATAATCCAACTCAATCGCCGCAAAAACCGGATTATCAAACCCGCAATCCACCCCACAGATACAATAACAAATAGTATGACTCTTATGCGCCTCTAACGGGGAACTAATAGTCAACCTAGCAGCCGTATCCCTATTCAACACATAAACCAATTTCTGCTTCTCACACGCGCCAATCATAACCGCCCTACCCTTCGGATCAACCGCTAAATACTGGCCGGGCACTATCCTACGGCTCCCACTCTTGCCAAAAGTCTCCTGATGCACCTTATCAAAAACATTTTTTTCCTTATTATATTCTAGAATAACTATGCGACCAGAGTCCGAACCGACAACGATATAGTCTTTCGACCCGCCGGTTAGCCTAAACTGAGACAAAGATCTAATGGAACCAAAAACATCATGAGATAAAATAGTTTGGATTTTACCGTTTTCGTCGGGGCGAAGGAGGGTTAGGGTTTTGCCACGTGCCACGATGATTTCTTGTGATTTGGATTGGCCCGAGAAGGTGCCGGTGATGGCGGTCACTATGCCGGTGGCTTGTTGGAGGGTTAGGTTGTAGAGGTACATGGTGGTGGGTTTAGGGTTAGGGTTAGGGTTAGGGTTTGGTGATTTGTGAAGATGTGATTGTATATGAGGTGTTTGATGATATGTTTTGAAATTAGGGCTTTGAGTGAGTGAGGGAGAGGGGATTTGGGGTTTTAGTTAAATGAAGGATGATTTTGGGGGCGGTTTGTTTTGTGGAGTGTGGACTTATAGGATTGTTTGTTTTACTTTTTACTGAATTTGTAAGAAAAATAGATAAAAACAAATTTTACTAATTGCTATTTTACCGATTTCTTTACAATGTTTTTTAGAGGGTGTATGGGAAAAATCACGTTCATTGAAACGACATTTCAAAACTATGTTTGTAAAAAGTAGTTTACTCTCCAATTTCAAAACTACGCTTTGAAAGGAATTCGATGATAATCACGTCATAACCAAACACCAAAACTGATTATTCACGCTTTTGAAAATGTGATAATCAAATAATCACGCTTTCAAATGGTTGCCAAACACCCCCTTATTTGAACTTTGATGGAGGTTGCTGCTTGCTAATTTCATTATTAACGAGTCTTCTTTACTTATACTAATTTATGTTCAAATAATAGTCAGAGATCGAGCACTGAATTGTCCAAACTAAGGTTTTCAAGATCGGGATCTTACTCAGGATCATTTTCGTCTTTGCAAGATCGTGATCGTAAGATCGGATCGGGATCTTAAGATCCTACTCTAATGTTTTTTCTTAATAGTTTTTGTAATATCATACAAATCTACAAATTATTATACATTATAAACACAAAATACTATGAATGTTTCATATAAATGTTGTCTTAAATTATAATTATGAAATGTTTAAAAAGATTAACATGTTATTTTTTGAATTCTAAAAAAAACAGCTCATAGATTTGTAGTTTTTTAGTTTGTAATCCGAGAAAAGTAAGATCGGATCGGATTATATCTTAAGATCGTATGGTCAAGATCGGGATCCTATAAGATCTTAAGCTTGCAAAAATCCTATGTAGGATCCGGATCGTTTTTGCTTTGAAGTATTGTATAATCGTAAGATCCTAATATCAGGATCGAGATCATGACAACTATAAACAAATGGGTTTAGCTAGATTTAAAGTTTACTACACTTGATGAAGTAAGTTTTTTGGTTTTAAATTCTTGCTTGTTTTAAAGTAAGTGTTGTGGTTCAACCCAAATATCTGCGAGTGTTTTTCATTTATTTATTTATTTTTATTATTTTTTTAACATGTTTTTTATGTTTAAGATCAAGCAATTCATGCGAGTAAAGTCTTGGTATGATTCAGGTTAGTGTAAGTGTTCGAGAGCACACAACTTCAAATTTAATCATCAATGTAAGTGTTCGAGCGCACACAACTTCAAATTTAATCATCATGTTTCAAGTTTAGCGTCATAAAACTTAAACATCACTCATATATATATAAATGGGCTTTATTTTCATAACCCTGTTATGTGCGAGAACTACGAGAACTCCTCTAGACCAATGAGATTTTTTAAATATTAAAATTATTTAATCTAAAGGGTATTATAGTGATAACGCCAAGCGCCGTCGGGGTCAAAGGAACTTCCTTTCGTCGAAAGAAGTTTTCAACACCCTAGCAATGAACCTAATCGCTGTAGTGTAGTATTAGTAAGCCACGGTATTGATATCGCTCTCTGGGAATAGGAATGCTAGTGAGGTTACTACGCTAAGGTCGGTTGAGGAAGATTATTTTTATCTTTTATATTTTTTAGGAAAGGAAATGTACTAATCTCGGATTTGAATTTGGGGGGTTGGTATTTATACCGATTACTCTACTTATCTAATTATCTAATCTAAGGTGTATGTAGTCTATGTCTAATTATTGTGTGCTCGTATGATAGTTTAAATATGTGTTTACTTAGTTTTTACTACTCCTTAATTATCTCCTATTGGTGGTTGAATTGTCACGTCCTTATTCCTAGTCATGCAGTGTCTAAGGTTGTAGGTATGCTTTCTCCCTAACTCTTTGAACTTACCAAAGGGTCTCGCCTACAAAACCCACTAGGGATAATAAACTCTTACTCTAAGGCACTCTTTGGATGGTTTAGCTTACAACTACTCAAGGAGTCATATTCTAAGGTTCGGAAAGATTTAATCAAGCATTAAGTACACAACGAATGACCTATCACATTACTAGATCATTAATCAACTAAGATAAGAGACAACCAATCAATATTCAATAATTAAGTTTCATATTCCCTAAGCAAACACACAAGTAAATTAGCTTGACATGGAAAACATGCAAGCATACACACAAATAATCAAAGACATAATTGTATTAATGAAGTAAAACACTTATCTTGGTGTAAGATAGTGGTTTGGAACCCTAAAATCTCGTACAAGACAGCCTTGGTTCTGTTTAGGTTTTTACTCCAAAAGACTACACACCAAATAATTAAAAATTGATTCTATATATAATATTACATATGCGACTACCTTATGTTTTGTGACGTCGTGTCGCCGTGGGTTTCGCCTTGGCCACGTTAGACTTGCGACGGCCACCTTATGCTTGCGACGCCGCCCTTCACCTTTCCGACGACGTCTGATTACATCTAGGCCGTCGAGTCATGACGGCCTACTCTTTTATAACTTGACGTCGCTACTTGAAAATGGGAGTTTTGGCTTCATTCCGTCACAAAGATCCTCCGACGGGCACAACTAACACCGACGCCACCTTATGTTTTCAGCAGCCTGAGTGTCTCGATTCGACTTTGGCCATTTTCTTCAGATAATCGCGCCTTTTCATCCAAATAAGTGTCATTCCAAAGATTTTGCCTTCAAGAGACCTAAAAGTGAAAAGGAACGATATTAAGCAATAACGGATACAAAAGTGATCAAATAAGGGCTTAAACGACCCCTCAAAAAGGTACCTTTTAAAACCTTATCATATAGTAAATACAATTTTTATATTTTTTTTATTAAATCCCATTTTAAATTTCTCATGTATTTTTTTTAGCATGCATGTTTCTAGAAAGTCAATGTGCATATATGTTTTTTTAAATAATGTAAATTTACATGTTTTTTTATTGTACAGCAGTTTAAACTTTAAATTAGTTTTACTTAAAAATATGATTGCACATATGTTTCTGCCGTATATTCTATAAACATCTTAAATTAAAACTAAAAACATAAATTATAGTCGTAACCTTTAGATTTATTACAACCCAAGAACATAATATATTACACAAATTTTTATATCAAATGAAATACAAATAAAATGTATCATTTTGAATATACATATACACGACTTCTAAGAACATATGTGCACAAAAACATATGTATTTGAAGTTTCTCATAAGATTATTTCGAACATGTGTGATGTAACATCCCGCCTACTCAGACCACAATATTGTTCGTTTTGCCCGCATGCTCACGGCTTTGTTTTCGTGGCCTCGTGTGAAGACTTCCCGACATGTCACCTAAGCCAGTACTACTCTCACATGAGCACGCTTAACTGCCAGTTCCTAAGAACTCCACCCGCAGTAGACCACAAAACGCATTGTGTCATTATAAGGCGAATGTTATCTTATGAACTCAACATCTCTCCAGGCCATAGCCGATGTATGATTTGCCTAGAGTGTTACATGTGCACGCCTTCCAAGAACATACATGCACGCCATCTAAGAACATATATGCACTTCCAGTTTCTCATCAAATTCGTTAAAACATATATGCACGTCTTCAAAGAACAAATGCACGCCTTCCAAGAACATATATGTGCTTCCAGATTCTCATAAAATTCGTTAATGCATAAGTGCACGCCTTCAAAGAACATATTGTCACGCCTAGAAAAAATAATAGTCAAGGTTAAAAACTTTAAAATAGAACTCAAGATAACATAACACATGCACAAGCTTAAACTAGCAAACACAAATAAACAGAAGACCAATTGATAAAACACATATGTATTATTTCACTAATTTAAAATTAACCTTGGAACACATATGCACACGCTTTACTCATATACACACATAAGCACAAAATCAGTCAATTAGCAAAACAAATAATTTTTAAACTTAACAATTCATTCATCATATGTACTTGTAAAGAGAAGAAACCGTAATGTAAGCTCCCGGAAAATTTCAATGTACTTAACGCTTTAATCAAGAATTAATCACGATCTATTTCGTCATGAAATTTTCTAAACATCACTTTTGCATATCATTTGGCATATGCATGATCAACGCAGCTGAGCGCTCATAAATATACCGTTGTGATCTAAATAAATTTCCCACGATCTTGATAACCTTAAAATACGAATGAATACGTAAAATTTGTAAAATTACTTAATTTAATTATAATAAAATATATAAAATTGATTGGGCCTCGGAACTCATTGGACTTTTCACCACTCGAACCCGACACATAACCGGGCCTTTGTAACCGGCCAAGCCCACACCAATATTTTATTTGGGCCTTGTCGATTTGTTTGACTAGCCCAACACCCTACTTATATTCTTTTGGGCCTTGTTCACTACCCAAGCCCAATCGCTATATATGCTTTCCTTGGGCCTCACGCCAAGCCCAACCCAAGCCCAAGTTACATTTAAAAGAGTAGACAAATGAATATTTCTTGTTCCCTTTTCGTGAAATCCCAACGTGACCAATATATAAGAAACATTCAAAACAAAACCATGCTAAGTAATATTATAATGCCATTCTCTCGGGCTATGATTTCATCAAGATGTGTACAAGTATCCTTCCCTTTTTCCCCTTCCTTCGTGAACGAGACAACAAGAGCAAAACACCATTTCTTGGCCACGCGAACGAGACAACAAGAAACCAAACTAGAAACAAGACCAAGTAACCATTTGGTCTTTAACCTCGATGTGTAGACATGAACAAAAAGAGACAAACCCATACACTTAGCCACCCTAAACTAATATAATACTACCATAATCCATTTGACCAAGCTTGACTTTAAAAACCATTGGAAACTATGTTTCAAATGATGTGACAAAACCTTGAACATGCCACCATCTTGGCTGTCACAATCCCACGCCAAGAAACACAACCCAAACATGGCCAAATTTAAAGAAACACATGTCTAATACAACCTTTGACCTAGATAATCTAAGGATAAACAATGATAAAAGCCATGCTTGTTCTTGGCTATATAATCCACCACCCTTAAGCACTTTCATCACACCTCAAACAAAAAACACTTCACTTCATTTTATCTCTTTGGTTTCAAAGAAGAAGAAGGAAAGGAGGAGCACTTGGGTTACTAGCAAACTAGGAACATTGGCTTGGGTTATTTGAGGCGAAAACTTGGGTAAAGTTCGGTTGATATTCCTCGGATCTCACTTCTAGTTCGAGTACTCACACCACTTCTCATCCTAGTAAGTACTTCAACCCATTTCGACTCACTGTAATGTTAGTTGTAGAACATAAACAATACTTAACTCATTTCGCTTAGTGTCTCGTTAAAATGAAATATATATCGAAACTTTGTATGTTCCTTTGATTATGAGTCAAGTTTGTCTAAGTTAAACATGTTGTAGTCACTGGAACCATGGCACGTTAAAACTAAATGAAATATAAGCAACTAGTTCACTTGAGAAGAAGAAGTAAAAAGAAAACAAGAGATGGAAACCATGCATGTCTCGACATCACAAGAGCTATATACACAAAATTTAACACAGAAACCTCATGATATATAGCATGTCACGAGGAATAAACACAAAAAGAGCCTAGCTCAGCTGGTTAGGAGCGTTGGTGTTAAACGGGAGGTCCCTAGTTCGAATCCCACTTGTGACACTTTTCCTTCCTTTTGTTTTATAACTTTCACAACATGGCACAATACACCCTCAACTTTAATCAAGAACTAATATGAAGTAAAGTGCTAAAATGTAAAAAAACTTTTGAGAATAGTTTTGCAAAACAGCTTTTACCGAGGGACTAAAAGTGTCAAACCGAAAACTTTAAGCCTATAACATTTTGGGTACAAAGTGTCATTTTCTAAAAGTATAGGGACTAAACTTGTACTTTTGTAACTCGAGGGTAAAAGTGTAAATTCGGGAAAAGTTTAGAAAACTTATAAACCCATTATAACTTCGTAAAACAAGTATTTTGATCTTATGAGTATTTTATTTTCGGATAACGGTAAAAGTATTACTTATATATATATATATATATATATTATATAAGATTATAATTATATATATATCAAACCGATAAAACACACGGGAATTTATTTCAATACGTTAAAATACTCAACAAATCTATTAAGATCACAACGGGGAACATTTCACTTATGCGTAAGTGAGGATCACTAATTAAGGCAATGTAGCATGAAAATTAACTTAAAACGTTAATCACGATCGCACACTATTGATCGACAATCCAATGATCTATTGAATAAGAATATTCAATGCTCTATTATTTTGGTCGCGAACCAAAATGCTCATACCGAGACTCGCCATCTCATCATTTTAGGTTTCGAGTTGGAACCTCCGCTACATTGTGCTTGATCTATTTTTGCGCAGCATTATTATCAAGGCGAGTTCATAGCCTCGCTTTTACTTTATTTTTATAAACCCCGCGAGGAGATACATGCTCTAAACTAGAACACAAGGTTTTTCATAAATGCTTGATCTTCTTGATTATTGGTACCGCCTAAGTTGTTAGCCACAAGTCCCCGATCATGAACCATTAGTCACCGCGAGTGAACGAGATATCGTGAATAGTACTATGGGAATAACGAACCCGCTTCGGTTATAGAGAAATAACCGGGCGCACTATATCGAATATCTTTAGGTAATTGGCTATTACCTCCTTTGGGGCATATTTACGCACACCGTAATTCGTGTATGCAATGAGTCTTGGTTTCATGAGCTTAGCGATAATAATCTGTGATATTTTCTTATGATATTGTTAGTTTACAATGATCATGATCTTATACTTGTGTTCAACTTATTTTAAACCTATGGACTTCACTCAACATTTTTGTTGACCTTTTAAGCATGTTATCTCGTGTAATCGTGAAGATTATGACCAAGGTGCGGAACGGGCATGGCAAGGCTTATCCGGTGGTGTAAAACATAAAAGTTATCATTTCTTTCAAACTCATGATCTTTCTTTGGGAAAAACACTTGATCTATTTACAATATTTTGTAACAAACTATGAGTTTTCGATGAATGATAACTATTTTAATAAAACGCCTCTTTGAGTCGTTTTCTATGATTATTGACTATGATCTCCATTCAAGTAACACCCGAATTAGTCTTCCGTCATTAAGATTTTCGGGGTGTTACAGATTGGTATCGAGCCAAGGTTATAGAGAACCAAAGAGTTTTTCAAAATCATTTGGACTATAACCGCACTTTTAAACGGGACTATTTTACACCACCGCTTTACGCCTTCCGTGACCGCCTATGCATTAGGATTGATGCATCACTAGATCATAAGTAAATGGCATTCATTTTAAGTTAGGCATGGAGATTTGCTTAGCTAACTAAAATAATTATATTATTTGGCATTTACTTACATTAATTTATGGGTTGTTACAAGACCATGTCTCGCATCCCACCCAGCTTGTTCTCGTCTCGACACCGAGATGGATGATACCATGTCCTCTACGATCGCCACTATGCCACCATCCCATCCCCGCATACTACCACCATTGCTTTGACGAAATCGAACCTTTGAGGAAGGTGAAGTTGCAACTCCCATCGCCCAAATTATGACCGCCATCCTCAAGAGTACAATGCTTTTGCTTCCATGACCCTAGATCAAGATTATGAGTCGCAAAGAATGGCTACCGCTTCAGATGTTGCCGGATGATGAATCATCCAAATCATCGAAGCACCGACTCGCTTCATCGATTCTTCCGATCATCTCGCCTGCTATCCGTCGTCGCCGACGATGATTCGTGTTCTTAAGCCTCATGAACCCGAGCCGCTTGGAGTACCTTATAGATCGCATCCTAATGGTAAGACCTTCAAACGCACCGCTAGGAAGCGCAGCGACCCATCACTATGACTCATGTGATGCCACCACCACCACCACCACCACCACCACCGCCACCATCACCGCCACACATTGCTCCACCCATCGCTACTTCACCACCACCGCCACTTCATCGTGTTCTACCAATGACTACTATCGCTCCTCGCTTCATCACCACCTACAAGATCACCTCCTTGACACTTTTAGTGAGCCAATTTTACCGCTCTGCATCAAGTGCTATCCACCATCACTATCTCGATCCCGAAAAGCCTACTCAAGTGGACAACGAGGCCGCCAAGGAAGAAACCGGCTAGAAGATGGTCATTCTTGATACCTTTACTTAGACGCTGGAGAGAAGACGAAGGAGCACCTAGTTCCTTTGAGCTTGAGAAAGCTCGACCATCGCACTCACCCAAATATACCGCACGGTGAACCAAGACACCACACTATTCCTCCGCTGGCTACAAGACTTATCGTGCACGAAGATCACCGAATGAGCTCATGGCACATTATGATGAGATTCCACTAGTGAGGATAGAGAGCTTGGAGGAAGAAGTCGAGAACCTCGTGGTAGGTCGCTACTCCATCGAGATTGTGTTTGATATGATGAGTACGCAGATTATGGAGGCAAGAGAGGCCGTAACCAATTGACTTGAGATTGAGACTACTATTCGTGATGCTAGCACTTTGAGAGAGACCGCTTGGGTCGAGAGAGTCCCACATCACGAGCTTGCATCCGCTCATGCTCACACCGCTATTCGGAGGAGAGGATTGATAACCTCGAGGCGAGAGACCGAGCCCGTGAGCAGCAGATCCGAGACTCGACAAATATGGTCGAGGAGATTCGTCGTCGTCGATGACGATCGGAGATGCGAGATCCTAGTCATCTTTATCTTAGTATGTATCATAAAGCCGCCATATGAGGCATTAAGGCTTGTATCTTTTGGTTTGTAACCTTGGAACAAGTATTATGATGATGTAACTTATGGTTGTGAACAAACTATGTAACGATGTATTCCATGGTTGTATTTCTATTATTCTAATGTTATGTTATTATTCCTGTGATGTATGCCGAACCAATCCTTATGTCCTTATATATATTATGATTTGTTGAGAAAATCATATTCATATCATATCATTAATTTAAAGTGGTAACTGGACTATTATGAAATGTATAATATGAAATCAATTTTATCATCGATCGATAATTTCTTAATCTTGGTATTTATTCTTGAAAATTTTAGAAAATGGTCAAGAAGAAAGCTACCTCATCCACCATCACTCCCGCAGCTATTCGTAAAATGGTCACCGAAAGTGTTAGCGCAATATAGCTCAACATGTCGCCGACATCGCTAGAGCCGGTCGAACGCATTGAAGTCGAACGACTTGCCCAAGAGGCACGCGCGAAGTCGAAATTGCAAGGCAAGTCGAAATTGCAAGAGAAGTCGAGAACGCCCGAATTGCTCGAGAGGTCAAGCCGAGCGTGTCGCCAAGCAAAGACGCGAGGTCAAGTCGCCGCATTGTCAAGAGAATCGTGTCGCAGGTCGCACGCCTTCTTGAAATGGCAAACTCAAATGCAACTAACACTCCAACAAATCAAAGTGAGTCCACTTTAACTCGCAAGTGTAATTACAAAGAGTTCATGAACCGCAGTTTACATTCTTCAAGGGCATCAAGGTGCTATTGGTTTACTTCATTGGTTCGAGAGGACCGAGATCAGATTTCGCTAGTGATCGACAAATGATTGCAAAGTCAAGTTTGCAATCGAACTTTGTTAGAAGATGCGTTATCTTGGTGGAAAGGCCATGCTCAACCAATTGGAATGGAAGAAGCTTGTAAGATTTCATGGTCGATCTCAAACAACTCGCTAATGAAACAAGATGTCGAGGACCGAGATCAAGAAACTCAAGATGAGTATTACCACTTGGTCGCTAAAGGTAATGATCTCAAGACATACTTCAAGAGATTCCATGAGCCGAGAGCTCTATGTCCTCATCTGCTTCCCACCAATGAAAAACTTTTGAAGCTATGATCGAGGTTTACCTCAAGCATCAAGGAGATGTCATCGCTCAAGCCAAAACTGTGAAGAAGTTGTCATTGTATCCCACCGCCTTATGGAACCAATACTAAAGCTTGCAAATGCACAAGGCTCAAGTGACAACAAAAGAAAGTTTGATGATCGGAAACCTCAAATTCCAACCACTATCGATCCAACAACAACAATCGAACAACAACAATCAATATCACCACAACAAATCAACACCACAATCGGCAAAACCGAAGGCAAGAAGCCGCAAGGGCTTATGCCGCACCCACCGGAAAAGGGTATGTAGGACCACATCCCCAAGGTAACCGATGTTTGATGCACCATTCGACCTTGTACCGTGAAGTGCGATAAGTGCAACAAGGTAGGTCATCAAGGTAAACATTGTCGAAACCCCGGAAGAGGCAACACCGTGACAAACATGAACTGCTATGGATGTGGAGAACCCGGTCATTTCAAAAGTCAATGCCCAAAGTTAAATGTCGCTCAAACAAACAATGCACGTGCAAGAGTGTACATGCTAGGAGATGGAGATGCACCGTTGAACCCCGACATTGTGACGGGTACGTATTCTCTTAACAATCATTCTCGCAAAAATCTTGTTTGACTCGAGCCGATAAGAGTTTTGTATCTACTACTTTTGCACCATTACTTGAAATATCCCCAATCGCCTTAGATACAACTTATGAGATAGAACTTGCCGATGGGAAAATAATAGGAACCAACACCGTAATCCGTAATTGTCCTATTCTATTACAAGATCATTCGCTCCTCATAGATCTTTTGCCAATCAAACTTGGAAGTTTCGATGTCGTAATTGGCATGGATTGGTTGTCCAAACACCGTGCTAGGATTGTTTGTGACGAGAAACCGCTCATATCCCGATCAACGGTGAAACCTTAGTCATCCAAGGAGATCAAAGTAGAAAGTACTTAAGTATCATATCCCGTAAAGTCAATAAAGTACATGGAAAAGGATGTTATGCCTTCTTAGCTCAAGTAACGGAAAAGAAGTCGGAAGAGAAACGACTAGAAGATGTACCGTAATCAAGGAATTTTCCGAGGTGTTTCCAAGATTTACCCGACTTCCACCGCCGACAAGTCGAATTTCAAATCGATCTTATTCCCGGAGCTACTCCCGTAGCACGAGCACCGCATCGCTTAGCGCCTCGTAAATGCAAGAGTTATCCAAACAACTAGAAGAGCTATCCGAGAAAGGATTCATTAGACCAAGTTCCTCACCCGGGAGCTCCGTATTATTCGTTAAGAAGAAAGATGGATCATTCCGGATGTGTATCGATTATAGAGAATTGAACAAGCTCACAATCAAAACCGCTATCCCTTACCAAGAATCGATGATCCGCTTGATCAATTACAAGGCTCGAGTGTATACTCAAGATTGATTTAAGATCCGGATATCATCGCCACGGTAAGAGAAGAAGATATACCCAAGACCGCATTTAGAACTCGATATGGCCATTATGAATTCCAAGTAATGCCATTCGGTTTAACTAATGCACCGTCAGATTTATGGACCTCATGAATAGAGTCTCAAACCATATCTCGATAAATTCGCCATTGTGTTCATCGACGATATTCTTATATACTCGTAATAAAGAAGAACATGCGAACATTTGAAGACCGTCCCGGTTACTCAAGGATGAAAATTGTACGCAAAGTTTTCCAAGTGTGATTTTTGGATTGAGACACCAATTTCTTGGTCATGTGATCGACAAAGAAGGAATCCATGTGATCCCGCAAAGATTGAATCATAAGAATTGGCCAACCCACTAATCCCATCGAAATTCACCAATTTAGGACTTGCTGGTTATTATCGAAGATTCATCAAGGTTTCTCAAAATAGCTAAACCATTGACCGAGTTAACCCGTAAAACGAAGAAATTCGAATGGGAGACGATCAAGAATCGCCTTTTCAACTCTAAAGAACAAGCTTTATGGGCACCTATCTTGGCACTACCGAAGGAGTCAAGATTTTGTAGTATATTGTGATGCTTCACACATGGGTTTAGGCGCTGTTCTCATGCAAAGGAACAAAGTGATTGCTTATGCGTCACGACAACTCAAAACTCATGAGAAGAATTATACTACTCACGATCTAGAACTTGGCGCCGTGGTATTTGCACTCAAATTATGGAGACATTATCTGTACGGAACCAAGTGTATAGTGTACACTGATCACAAAAGTCTTCAACACATCTTAGATCAAAAGGAATTGAATATGCGCCAACGTCACCGGCTCGAATTGCTTAGTGATTATGATCATGAGATCCGTTACCATCCCGAAAGGCAAATGTTGTTGCCGATGCTTTGAGCGTAAAAGATCGCCTAAGCCACTTAGAGTGAGATCATTGGGAATGGTAATCAATTCACCTCTACCATCGAAAATTCTTGAAGCTCAAATCAAGCCCTTAAAGAAGAAAATAGGCCGAATGAGAAGATTTATGGCATGCCGAGAATGAGAATGGATTTGTGAAGAGATCGGACTAACGCTATGTTTCAAAAATCAAGTTGGATTCCACTCTTGAGGTATCCGAGAACTCATCATGCATGAATCACATAAATCAAAGTATTCCATACATCCCGTCCCAACAAGATGTATCAAGATCTAAAGCTTTTGTACCGGTGGCCTAATATGAAGGTCGATATCGCTAGATACGCCAAGAATGTTTGACATGCTTGAAAGTTAAAGTCGAACATCAAAAGCCATCCGGATTGCTAACTCAACCGTAACTTCCCGTGGAAATGGGAAAGAATCACAATGGACTTCATCACAAAGTTGCTAAAACTTCTAATGGTTTTGACACCATTTGGGTTATTGTAGACCGCCTTACAAAGTCCGCCATTTCTTGCCAATCAAGGAGAACGACGAGATGATTACACTCGCTAGATCGTACATCAAAGAGATTGTTTCGTCACGGTGTACCAATCTCTATCATATCCGATCGTGATAGCCGATTCACCTCAAGATTTTGGCAAACGCTCAAAAGCCATGGGTACCAACTTAGATATGAGTACCGCACCATCCTCAAACAGATGGACAAAGTGAAAGAACGATCCAACTCGAAGACATGCTAAGAGCATGTGTGATTGATTTCGAAAAGGATGGGATAAGCACTTACCTCGGGTCAATTCTCTTACAATAACAGCTATCACGCCAAGATTAAAGTCGCTCCTTTGAAGCACTCTATGGAAGAAAATGCCGATCGCCAATTTGTCGGGCGGAAGTTGGAGAAGTACAACTTACAGTCCCAAATTGTCCAAGAGACAACAAAAAGATAATGCAAATTCGCAAAGATTGCAAGCAATGAGATAGACAAAAGAGCTACGCAGATGTTCAAGAAAACCAATGGAATTCCAAGTCGGAGACCGTAATGCTTAAAGTATCACCGAAAGTGGATGGTCGATTTGGAAAACGAGGAAAGCTCAAACCTCGATACGCCGGACCATTCAAAATTCTTCAAAGAATTGGTCCAAGGGCATATAAACTTGATCTTCCCAAGAACTTAGCCGAGTACATGACACGCTCCATGTCTCAAATCTTAAGAAGTGTCTTTCGGATGAAACTCTAGTCGCACCACTCAAGGACATCCAAATTTCAATGACAAACTTAGCTTTGTCAAGAACCAATGAGATCATGGATGAGAAGTTAAAAGGCTTAAGCAAAGCCGCATTCCTATCGTTAAAGTTCGATGGAATCATAAGAAACGAGGTGCGAGTTCACCGGGAGCGCGAGGATATAATGCGCTCCAAGTATCCCCACCGCTCATCTAGATCACCCATGACACCTCATGAGTTTAATCATGGACGCGGTTCTCTTAAGGGTAGGTACCGTAAGCTCCCGGAAAATTTCAATGTACTTAACGCTTTAATCAAGAATTAATCACGATCTATTTCGTCATGAAATTTTCTAAACATCACTTTTGCATATCATTTGGCATATGCATGATCAACGCAGCTGAGCGCTCATAAATATACCGCTGTGATCTAAATAAATTTCCCACGATCTTGATAACCTTAAAATACGAATGAATACGTAAAATTTGTAAAATTACTTAATTTAATTATAATAAAATATATAAAATTCCAGATTGGGCCTCTAACTCATTGGACTTTTCACCACTCGAACCCGACACATAACCGGGCCTTGAACCGGCCAAGCCCACACTATATTTTTTATTTGGGCCTTGTCGATTTGTTTGACTAGCCCAACACCCTACTTATATTCTTTTGGGCCTTGTTCACTACCCAAGCCCAATCGCTATATATGCTTTCCTTGGGCCTCACGCCAAGCCCAACCCAAGCCCAAGTTACATTTAAAAGAGTAGACAAATGAATATTTCTTGTTCCCTTTTCTCGTGAAATCCCAACGTGACCAATATATAAGAAACAACCAACACAAAACCATGCTAAGTAATATTATAATGCCATTCTCTATGAAAAAAGGAGACATGATTTCACCAAGAGCAATTACAAAAATACCTTCCTTTTCTAAACCCACTTTGACTCAACCAAGACTTTATAAACCATGGGTCAAGAAACCAACTAGAAACAAGACCAAACTCACAAACATTTTTGTCCTTAACCTTAGTACATGAACAAAAGAGACAAACCCATACACTTAGCCACCCTAAACTAATATAATACTACCATAATCCATTTGACCAAGCTTGACTTTAAAACCATTGGAAACTATGTTTCAAATGATGTGACAAAACCTTGAACATGCCACCATCTTGGTCATCACAATCCCACGCCAAGAAACACAACCCAAACATGGCCAAATTTAAAGAAACACATGTCTAATACAACCTTTGACCTAGATAATCTAAGGATAAACAATGATAAAAGCCATGCTTGTTCTTGGCTATATAATCCACCACCCTTAAGCACTTTCATCACACCTCAAACAAAAACACTTCACTTCATTTTATCTCTTTGGTTTCGCCGAACAAGAAGGAAAGGAGGAGCACTTGGGTTACTAGCAAACTAGGAACATTGGCTTGGGTTATTTGAGGCGAAAACTGGGTAAAGTTCGTTGATCTCACTCCTCAAGATCTCACTTCTAGTTCGTAAGTACTCACACCCTTCTCATCCTAGTAAGTACTTCAACCCATTTCGACTATTTCATGTTAGTTGTAGAACACAAACAATACTTAACTCATTTCGCTTAGTGTCTCGTTAAATGAAATATATATCGAAACTTTGTATGTTCATTTGATTATGAGTCAAGTTTGTCTAAGTTAAACTTGTTGTAGTCACTTGAACCATGGCACGTTAAAACTAAATGAAATATAAGCAACATTAGTTCACTTGAGAAGAAGAAGAAAAAGAAACAAGAAATGGAAACCATGCATGTATCTCGACATAAGCAAGAGCTATATATACAAAATTTATAACGTAAACCTCATGATATATAGCGATCACGAGAAATTAAACACAAAAGAGCCTAGCTCGCTTGGTTAGGAGCGTTGGTGTTAAACGAGAGGTCCCTAGTTCGAATCCCACTTGTGACACTTTTCCTTCCTTTTGTTTTATAACTTTCACAACATTGCACAATACACCCTCAACTTAATCAAGAACTAATATGAAGCCTAGTGCTAAAATGTAAAATCCGAATTTTGAGAATAGTTTTGCAAAAACAGCTTTTACCGAGGGACTAAATGTGTCAAACCGAAAACTTTAAGCCTATAACATTTTGGGTACAAAGTGTCATTTTCTAAAAGTATAGGGACTAAACTTGTACTTTTGTAACTCGAGGGTAAAAGTGTAAATTCGGGAAAAGTTTAGAAAAACTTATAAACCCATAATAACTTCGTAAAACAAGTATTTTGATCTTATGAGTATTTTATTTTCGGATAACGGTAAAAGCATTACGTATTATATATATATATATATATTATAAGATTATAATTATATATATATATCAAACCGATAAAACACACGGGAATTTATTTCAATACGTTAAAATACTCAACAAATCTATTAAGATCACAACGGGGAACATTTCACTTATGCGTAAGTGAGGATCATTAATTAAGGCAATGTAGCATGAAAATTAACTTAAAACGTTAATCACGATCGCACACTATTGATCGACAATCCAATGATCTATTGAATAAGAATATTCAATGCTCTATTATTTTGGTCGCGAACCAAAATGCTCATACCGAGACTCGCCATCTCATCATTTTAGGTTTCGAGTTGGAACCTCCGCTACATTGTGCTTGATCTATTTTTGTGCGTGCATTATTATCAAGGCGAGTTCATAGCCTCGCTTTTACTTTATTTTTATAAACCCCGCGAGGAGATACATGCTCTAAACTAGAACACAAGGTTTTTCATAAATGCTTGATCTTCTTGATTATTGGTACCGCCTAAGTTGTTAGCCACAAGTCCCCGATCATGAACCATTAGTCACCGCGAGTGAACGAGATATCGTGAATAGTACTATGGGAATAACGAACCCCGCTTCGGTATAGAGAAATAACCGGGCGCACTATATCGAATATCTTTAGGTAATTGGCTATTACCTCCTTTGGGGCATATTTACGCACACCGGTAATTCGTGTATGCAATGAGTCTTGGTTTCATGAGCTTAGCGATAATAATCTGTGATATTTTCTTATGATATTGTTAGTTTACAATGATCATGATCTTATACTTGTGTTCAACTTATTTTAAACCTATGGACTTCACTCAACATTTTTGTTGACCTTTTAAGCATGTTATCTCGTGTAATCAAGAAGATTATGACCAAGGTGCGGAACGGGCATGGCAAGGCTTATCCGGTGGTGTAAAACATAAAAGTTATCATTTCTTTCAAACTCATGATCTTTCTTTTGGGAAAAACACTTGATCTATTTACAATATTTTGTAACAAACTATGAGTTTTCGATGAATGATAACTATTTTAATAAAACGCCTCTTTGAGTCGCTTTTCTATAATTATTGACTATGATCTCCATTCAAGTAACACCCGAATTAGTCTTCCGTGTCATTAAGATTTTCGGGTGTTACATCCTAAATTGTATATTTTCGAAAGAGATTAACAATCCATGCGAGTCATCAAGTATACCAAATATCACCCACGATCAGAGACCATTTGAAACCACCAAGCGTAACCCGTAAAGGATTACCGAGGCACCGCTATCGTGGATGTTTGATGTTGACCCCGGCAGAATTTCCATTCAATCACCGAGATCACAACCATGAATCCCCTCATAAATGTTCGTGCAGATTGCTAAGATCTCGTGAGACTCGAAAATGTCACTTGTGTTCTCATTGTTTGAACAATCAAGTGATGAAATATTAGGTGTTCCTAAGAGATCTTTTGATGAATCTCATGGCTCTAGACTTGATTAGTGCGCTTTGATTTTACTAAGCTTGAGACTAGGAGAGGGTCTCTCTTCAATACCAACAATCTCTAGAGAGAGTCGATAGATTACGTAGGGTTCCCCGTGAGAATGAAACAAGATCTTTGAGAAAACTTGAGCGGCTTAGAAGGTTTAGAGCATTGCACACCGGGTCCATGACGAATTTGTCTTCAATACGGTGTCATCTTGTGACAACCAAGAGTATATGAATTGAACCCGGTGTCCGCTTCTAAGTTGAATAATTTGGAGGGCTATTTCTTTTCACCCTTTCTTTAACTTTTCTTTTAATTCTTCAACTCCTTCTTTCTCTCGATTCTCATTTCTCCTTTTTCAATCATACCTAAGGACTTCTAAAACTAACTATTTGTGGTGTCCTCGTAGATCCTCTAGCTCGCGAATCATAGGACGCTTATTCCTAAACTTAGTCACCTTATAACCCATGACTATCATATGTTACCATAAACCATTTACTTTGAAAATCTCTCAAGGTGTTTATGAATAAAACATGTTTTGTAACGCCTGAGAGTTTTGCATTATTCGTAAATACCCCTCCACATGTGCTTATGAGTTTTGACTAAAATCAGCACAATGAGGGTAGAGCTCAGACTTTGAATTGATCGACTTGATAGACAATTCCCATGAGACACGGTTACGCTTGTATAGTTAAAGAGTTCCAGCTTTTAGGTGACAACTAGCTCTAATAACTACCTTGAAGATGTAAACTCTCCTTGAAAAAGGAGGTTAGACTCACAAAGTTCATGTCAATCAAGAGTGTCTCTGATTGGTACATTCTACTAAGACAAGTTTTATTGGAAACAAGTCTTTTCGACATCGACATTTTAAAGTTCACAATTCATTGGTGATATCCGAGTCGAGCACATGATGAGATTCCATAACTTCCTCGATCAACAATTTTAATCACATTTCTCCCTAAAAATAGCATATGAATGTTGTTTTGAAAACATGTTGATTAAAACGCTTGAAATTCCTTTGGGAAGAAACGGATTTCAAGAACATTTGATTTTGAACAAAGATTTTGTGTTGCAAATGCTAAGAAGCTGCCTCCTTAATTAGGATCGAGGCACCAAGCGCACTACAGGTCCTTTCATGGAATAAGATTTTGTTTTCGTTAAACAAAAGTACTCCCCCTCAAATACGGAAATATATTCGAGAGATAGCCTTCTTGAGCCGAATTTGGAACCAGATTATTACATGTTGTAAAAACATATTATCATATTAGTTGTGCTTGTGAGAATTCGTACTCAAGGTTTAAAGAAAACATAATCAATGAACATAATCATACGAATGAAAGTCAAGAGTTAGAGTTATTACAGACATATGTTTAAATGTTCCAGTAATGCTCCAAAAGACTATCTAACTTCAGTACTTCATTCAGGACTATGAAACGTCAAGATATTTGGCACCCTTGCTCTTCCTCCAACATAGCCTTCAAGTCGTCTCATTTGAACTTGAAACTTGAGTCGTGAATCAATTTTCTTGACAAACTATTCAGCTTGCTTAACATCATTTCTCTTCCATGTCATGTTTCGCAACCATCCTTGCTTTCTGCCCTCGTTCAGATTTTTAAGAAATGATCATTCCCGAATCTGACAATACCGATGAACTTTGAAACAAAGTTTACTAACAGCTTTAGATTGCCTGTCATATGCCGGGTACATCCGCTATCAACAATCCATAGAACAAGTTGAATCACCTGCAACACACGAAGACAACGAGGGTGGTATGATAGAAGCAAAGGAACCCAAAGAGTTAGTGGGTTCCATTATGTTAGTGTTACACACATTTGCACATTTAGAATCCATTTAAAACTTGAGGTACGCCGCAACCATTGTTGCCATAACCAATTAGTTTTCGCTTGGTCTTAGTGAAGTCACTAGGTAAGTATACTTTCTTAGAAGATGTTTTTGCAGCAATGGGTGTGTCAACAGATTTCTCAGAAACTACACTGTGCACCTTCCCTAAATTCGATTTTGCAACTATAGTGGACCTGAGGAGGCCTTATAGATTTCTAGAACGAGCTAACAGAGAATTTGCAACACATTTTTCATGATTACCGACATCATACTTTTATGACGAAACACAAGAAGTATTAATGTTTGAAACGCTTACATACTTATCATTCGTTACACCGACATTAGAATTACAAGTTGCCAAATTTGAATCTAAAGCGTATGCAACATGATTTTATTCGATTTCCTAAGATGAACTTCTACTCGATGTCGGACGAGTGCTCTTCCTATGTTGCAGATCCTAGTATTTTCTTTTTGTATCTTATTCTGATCTTCTAACATTAGTAGACGCAACTATTCCTCGTAGAAGTGGAAGAAAGCAAATTAGTTTCCCGAGTTTTATCAATTATATACATGCCGTGAGTAATCACGCTTATGTTACTAGACTTGCTAGATTCTTGTTTAGCTAGCTTTTCTTTAAGCTCAATGATGATGTGTTTTGATCCCTAATTATGGAATTTAATCTTCCTTGTTCACCCAACATTTGTCGAGTGTATTCAACATGGTGATCAAGTTCTTTGACGCTCGTAATCTAACAATTTTAAGAGAATCAAAATCGTTTGATATTCCTTTTGACTTGTGCAATCTCTTGTTCATATTTGAAAATTTGACATTTTAACGACGCATTTTCATCATCAAGAAATTCGACTTTTGATAGTTGCGACTGTTCCAAAGAAAACTTTTCCATTTGGTTTTGGAACGCAATTTCAGATTCAATTGTTTGAGACTGACACCATTGAAATCGTCGTTTAAGTTCAGAAATCTCCATTGAAAGTTTAGATTGGACATCATCATTTTGTGAAAACATTTTCTTATTTTCCTCTTTTAATTTCTCAATTTCATGCCTTAACATCCGATTGTCCATTTCAACGCTTGAACCATATTGAGATTCTCGAAGCTAACACAAAGATCATTCACGTAAGAAATTCACAATATATAACCACATAAGCAATATTAGCGTAAAGAGCATCTTCTAACAATTGATCAAAGGCATTTTGAAGATCTTAGTTTTGCATTGTTCGTGAAACCGAGTTTTCAAGTGTGTTAAAAGCTTCAATAATCAAGTCACCTCTTGTTGAAGTTCCTTTCCCAAAGGTTGCACACGTACGCAAATGTGCGACATGAGGTGAAATTGGGTTTGAAACATTTGTCTTTGCTCTCTTGCATAAGGCATTGAAAATTAGATGCTTTTAACTCATAATTTTTTCAATTGCCGCTTTCTAAAAATGAAATATCTTCCATAAACGCTTGAAAGTACAAGAATACTAAACAAGGTTTAGGAGTTTTGGCAATGAGTCGCTTTTTCAAGAGGACGGTAAGGACCATATATTTGTGCAACATTGCGAACGGACCTTCCACGCAAGATGCCTCGCTTAATTCGTAAGGATTATACGATGGTGTTGAAATGACATTCAGTTTGTAAGAAGCATTTTCTCTTGTGTAATCATAAGGTAAAATTCCATTTTGTCGCATGTTTAAGCGACTTCGATCATCTTGTGCCCATTTTTCCTCACAATCAAATACAACAAGTTGCATGCATGGATCTAAAAGACATTGAGCACTATACAATTTGGGCATTTCGAGATCCGTGTGAAGAAAACGTGGGTGATTATACCCAAGAGCAAAACGCTTTTGAGTCATCGTGACTCGTAAGTAAGGTTGACATTTCAATATGTTTTATCGAGTGGCCAATCTTATATACAACAAAGATTCAAAATCTTTTAACCGCCTTTCCAATCAAGA
Source organism: Chrysanthemum lavandulifolium (assembly GCA_022545495.1). Lineage (NCBI taxonomy): Eukaryota > Viridiplantae > Streptophyta > Magnoliopsida > Asterales > Asteraceae > Chrysanthemum > Chrysanthemum lavandulifolium. The sequence continues at coordinate 96,826,743 of CM040239.1, forward strand.
ATTTCCTCGATTTGATCATCAATGCTTATTAGATTTCTTCTTGAATTCATAAAATTTTGACCGACTTTTGAAAAATCTTGTTTAGTATTTGAAAGTTCCGCTTGAAGATTTTCAATGTTTTCCTCAAGTTCGACTTTTCTTGTTCAATTTTAGAAATCTTTTCATTATTTGACGCAACAATTTCATGCATTTGATGTTGAAGATTTTGTTCATTAACGAAGATTTTGAAAGGCCACTTCAAAACTTGTTTCTCGGGTGGTTTTGTTTCAAAATCATTTATCCGTTGACAACTCTCAAGTTCAAGATCAAGGAGGTAATCTCACCCTAAGGTTTTGGTTTATCTCATTACATTTTGCGTTGGGCTTGCAATGGCGTAAGTAATGAAGTAAGATATTCTCAATCGACCATGAATTGCTTCACTGCTCAATATGCTCATTATTTTCGCCATCACTTAGTTCATCAAATGTAACCACGGGTTAATTTGATCAACTTCAAGATGATTAAATAATGATTCATGTTGAATGATTGTCGCTCATCACGCAGCGCATGCGCATACGCTGCATTTATGAGGCATATATCGCTGTCGTACCGAGATAGACCGTCTGTGTCATAGACCGTCCATTCTCTCGCTTGATTGATGTGATGTTCCTACATATTTGCCATCAAAACAACTCGCAACATTTGCTTCCAAATCTTCATATTCATCATCCGGTAGAGTATCTCGCCATAAACCTGCCGAGTTTCACCGAGTTCTCCCCGCTTCATCCTTGTATGCCATCAAGATGACTTGTTTGTAGTAATCACCCCTCCGGTTCGTGTTTCAGACAAGCATTAGCAAGATGTCCTTGCTTTTGCAATTATAACAAATAATAGTAGTCCCTCGGCTCGGTGAATTTCCTGCTTCCACAACTTGAACATTTCTCTGAAGTTATTACTACCCGATCCCCCGCGATGTTCGACCATTCCCATAATTACCGTAATACCCCTTGTAATCATTCGACCCACCACTAGTTCATATGAACTTCAACTTTGCCACCTTGTATAATCATGCGTGACTTTTGGGATTTGATGATGAACGAAGACGATTGTTTGACCGGTAGAGAACTTGAGAAGGCTTTAGCAATAAAGGCCATTCCATGATTCAATGCTTCAAAAGCATCATCTTGATCATCATTGGTTCGAGCATAGTATGCAAGTGTTAGAATCACCTTCGGATTGACTTGATGAGAAGGTGTGGTGGAGCATAAGTAAAGTGACGTTGTTGTTGATCAAAAGCATGATTTGACTTTGGGTAAGGAGTTGGATAACCATGTGCCATGAGAGCAACTGATCAAGAATTGGTGGTGGAGGAAACCGTGTGCCACGAGCTTTATATTTGAGAACCTCATATTGATGATGTTTCGATAATCATACAATAACCCATACTTGACATCATGAAGATCCTTGACTTGTCGAACAAAAGTAACATACTTATGCCAATCTGGTCCTAATGAGTTCAGAAACTTTGTGTTAATGGCAATGGTTGGAAGATCAATCTTATGTCGATGCAAATCATTGACCACATTTTTGAAATGATGATAGCATGATTCAAGTGATTTCCCAGGCTCAATGGTAAACACATTAACATTGTGATACAACTTAGACTCCATATCAATCTTGTTCAGTTCAGTGCCTTCCATCAAAAGATGAATTTGTTCCCACATAGCTTTTGCAGTTGTCTGTGCATCAATACTTTTGTAAATCGGGTTAGGAATTCCAAGAAGTATTTGTTGCATGGCAAGCACATCGGCTTCAAGATGAAGTAGTTGTTCTGGTGTTAAACGACTCAGTGGATCAATTGAGATAGTATCGGGTCTTGGAGGAATAGATGTAGGATATCCGGAACAGCTTTCATTGGCATTTGAAACGGTCCTTCTAGTATTACCTTCTTCGACACTTACCATGAGGTTTCGAGTTCCATATACCTTAGAAATCGACTTGCCCATTGCACATAATTTCCGGTGTAAGCATCGAGGACTAGTATCCGAACCACTTCATGAATCGATTCACGACTTGTAACAACTTCACACATTCGAGAAAACCAAGTTTGTTGTCGAGGATTTGTGGAACCATTGACATTCGTTGTTGAACTTGTTGAGAGGTTGTTGAGGAGCTTGTTGAGGAGCGTGTGTGGGGTTGATAAGGATAATAGAGTAATGGGGATAAGGATACGTTGTTGAGACATAATTGTTAATTGATGAATGATGGATCGTTAAGATAATTAGGTTGATGTTGTGTAGGTTTAGGTAGATTAGTGTATGAAACCAAACTTGCGTAAAACCAAACTCGATAGACCAAACTTGTGAATCAAACTCGCAGGAATTTAAATCCAAACTCGCAGAAATTCAAGGCTAACTCGCCAATATTCAAACCAGAAATCCGAACTTGCAAATCTTCAAGTCAAACTTGCAAAAATTCAAGGCTAACTCGCCAAAAATCAAGTCAAACTGGCAAGAATTCAAGGCTAACTCGCCAAAATTCAAGTCAAACTCGCAAGAATGCGTATTTCAGTCCAAAAAATCCATAAATTTCAATCTAAAACACGTTTTTAAGCACGGATTTCTATTAGATCTAATCAATATTAACCTAAACTATGATAAAGTATCTCACTTTTTAGATAAAAATGATTTTGAAAAAAATTTAAAATTTTCTAACTCACTAAAATTCATAAATCTAAAAAACATGAAATTTGAGCTTTATCACAACCAAAACAATCCCTTGGCTCTTGATACCGCTTGTTAGGTCACCATTCTATCACATCAATATGTATTTCTAGAGAGATAAAGTTTTAGAGAGAGAAAGTGGAAGGAACTAATTAAGGATTAATGAAAAATGATAATTGTAATTAGAACCAACACCCTCTCCCTTCAAGAGAGGGGGTATTTATAGTGATTACATAAGTAGGGGTGTTTCCCCTTGGTTCTAGAAGAACCTTCTATCACAGCTCATGGGTTTACTACATGAGCTGTAAATATAAATACAAACATTTATAAACCATAATTGTTAACAACATATTACAAATTAAATGACCTACACTTTATAATAAAACATGTTCCTAACAGAATCATATCTAACTTGGACAAAATGTGACTAAATTGTCACCTGATGCCACACATTCAAGAGTCAAGAGTCAAGAAGATGAAACAAGTCTAACATTAAAATGAAACATAATCAGTAAATACTAGTTAAGGTTCGAATGTCTAAAATAGTTCAACAAAATATTATTCGCGAGACGTCATAAGCTTCATAGATCTTGAATACTTGAGCAAAATGATTTCCATAACTTGAATACTTATTTATAATTAGGTTAATATTCAAATTAACCCTTATTTACTTAAAGCTCAAAAAAGCTCGATAAAAGCTCGAGCCGAGCCATCAAAAGCTCGAGCTCGACTCATTATATGTTTCGAGCCAATATATTGGGCTTGAGCTCGATAAATGCTCGACTCGATCGAGCCAAGCTCGAGCTCGAGTTGCTTGATAAAAGCTAGGCTTGTTTGCACCCCTAGTTGTGTATTTGTTTACTTACAACTTTCAAACAATCAAAATACACTCTAAAAAATAAAATCCAAAAGTATTTCACTAATGGCAAGTTCAAACACCACCAACACCACCAAACCGAAGCTGGTTCAACAAGTTCAGCGACGATTGTCCGAACTTTACCATGCGATCGTGTAAAAGATCAATGGGAAAACTTTAACCTCGTCCTAATGTCGGATGGCAAGAAAAAAGCTCAATGTAAACATTGCTTGAGTATAATGTCTGCCGGTTCTAACTCGACATTGAAGGCTCATATCAAAAACGAGTATTGCAAGGCATTCAAAATGGTTTTGGAAGCCGGTCAATCGTCCATGGGTCGAGACAGGAGTATTTTTGTATACGGTCATGATGTAGTTCATGAACAATTTGCCAGTTTGGTGATTCAACGTGGTTTGCCGTTCAACCACTTTGACGACCCTTTGACGACGACGGTGTTTCATAATTATGTCCAACCAATGTATAATCATGTAAGTCGTATGACTCTAAAACGCGATGCTATGAAAATGTGGAAACCGGCTAAACAAGATTTAAAAAATGCTTTTTTAAATTTAGATGCTTCTGTTAATTTAACAACCGATGTTTGGTCCGCTCCTCATAATTTGCCATTTTCGTACCTTTGTGTTACCGCACATTGGGTTGATCTCGAAAGTTGGCAAATGATGAAGCGAGTCATAGCATTTGAAGACTTTCCGGTTCCTCACTCCGGAGATGCTTAATACCAATTGTTAAGAAAAGTGTTTTATAAATCTTAATTGACAGAAAAGAAAAAAAGAAAAAAAAAAACGTTGGATAATGCTAGTAACAACACAAATGCAATGCGTAGACTAAAAATGGAATACGAGCCACCTTTAAATGGCGATTTTTTTCATAGTCGATGTGTTGCACACATCATTAACTTGGCTGTGCAAGAGGGATTAAAAGATGAAAATTTGAGTCAAATGAAATAAAGTTTTAAAAGAATGTTTCATGATATTTTAAAAAAGGGTGCTAAAAGATATAATAGCTACATTCGGTTGTGTGAAAATGCGGGAAAACCTTGGTTATCACCTAATTGGGATATTGAAACAAGATGGAACTCCACTTATCTTATGTTCATAAGTGGTTAAAAACAAAAGGTGACTTTACAATATTTTCATGACAAATTGTCGAAAAAGGGTAGGTGTGCTCCATTTAATGTCAAACATTGGGATACTATTAAAAAACTAACCCGATTACTTAAAGTTTTTACAATGCCACAAACAAAATTGTCGGGAGTTTATTATCCAACAACTCATTTGGTACTAGAGCAACTATACTTGATGTCTTCAAGTATTTCCGCATTTGAATTTAATGGTGGTGTTTATACAAGCATGGTTTCCGGCATGAAAGATAAGCTTTTGAAATATTTTGAAACTTTGCCACCCTTAATTACTTGTGCGGCCGCATTAAATCCATGTTATAATTTAAGAGGGGTAGAGTTGCTTATCGACTCGATTGTAACTGATTTGGGTTGTTTCGCGGAAAACCCGAACTTTGCTCACGATGCAAAAGAGTCCTTTACCAAATCTTTTAGAGGTTTGTGGGAATATTATTTTGAAAAATATGGCAACCCACCTCCTACTGTGAGCGAGTCTTCTTCATCACCATCAAGGTTATTTGTAGGAATCCGATACATGCTTTGCAAAAAGTTAAGAGAGAATCCCAACAAACGGTCAAAGAGTGATCGCTTTCAAATGAATATGAAAGATTTACCACAACCGATTTTATTTCATATATTTCGCCCGAACAAGTTGAAAACTTTGATGTTTTGGCGTTTTAGAAAGTAAAGAAAACAATGTTTCCCGTTCTATCCCGAATGGCTCGTAATGTACTAAGTGTACAAGCTACTTCGGTAGCTTCTGAATCCACTTTTTCAACAAGTGGAAGGGTTTTATCAAACAGGAGAACAAGGCTGACACCGGCCTCTTTGGAGATGTGTATGTGTTTGAAAGATCACTTGGACGCAATGAAGCGAGTGCAAGATAAAGCTAATCTTGAAAATGCCGTAGACTTTGAAGAGGAGATCTACGAGGAAGAGCGCGTAAGCGGGTGAAATTGAGTTACTTTCCGATGAAGAAATAAGACAAGATGCAGCTGCTCAAGAAGCTAGGTCCAATGGATCTGATTAAGAAGTTATATAGGCCCTTTATGATGTATTTCCTTTAAGTTTATGTATTTCCTTTAAGTTTATGTATGTTCGACGTATTAAATAAAAGTTGAAGTTTATTCAGTGTAAGTTTATATAAACCACGAAAAACGAAAAAAAAAATCCGGTTTCACACCGGTTAACCGGTTAAAAGCTGGCTAAAAACCGGTCCTAAACCGGTAAAACCGACTTAAAGTTTTTGAATTTTCAAATTTTGAAATGGGCGGCAAAAATTTTAAATTTTGCAACCGGTTTAAAAGAGGTCCCAAACCGGTTTAAACCGAGGTTTTTTTTTTTTTAAATTTTCAAAATTGAATTTTCTTTGAGCCGGAAGGCGGGTAAATTTTCAAAATTTGATTTTTTTTCTTCATATTTACAAGTTTGCCATTTTAAGATTAGTATAAATAGATGGATTGTGTTTCTATGTATTTGCAAGTTTTATACAATCAAAAATACACTCTAAAAATTAAAAACCGAAAGCATTTCACTAATGGCAGATCCTGCACCGCCTCACGCCGCCCTAAGACCGGTGATTGTTCGTTTTACCGATAGTCAGCACCCGATGTTTGAGCTAACTACAACTACGTCCAAATGTCGGATGGCAAGAAAATGGCTCAATGTAGGCATTGCTTATGTTTATTGAAACCCGTTTCCAACTCAGTGTTGAGGGCTCACACACAGAAGTATTGCTATGCACTTGCACTCCAGGCTCGAGTCGACGTTGAGTAGCTTATCGAGTTATCGATGTTTTATGTTTATGTTATTATGTGTTATGTTTTAAGTTTATGTATAATTGGTGATGTATTTTCTTTCAGTTGTATTTCCGTTCTATTAAATAAAAGTCGAAGTTTATTAATACACGAACAAAAAAAAAGACGAAAAAAAAAAAAAAAAATACACGGACCGGTCAAAACCGGTCTTGGAACCGCACCCAACCACATGCAATTATCTATATATACTAAAGGTTGTTGAACAGTGTTTGCAATGCAAACATTTAATGAAAGTTTCCAAGTTAAAAAAACAAATCCCCGAGACGGTTAAGTTGTCATAAAAGAAGTTCAAACATTAAATGCAAAGTTTCATAACTTGGCAAAATAGTCCCCGAGGTTTAAGTGACGATACAAAGTAAGTCCTCTAGATTAATTGATATCTATAGAACTCTGGCAAAATTAGTCCTCTACAGCTTAAGTTGTCGTTACAGCAGTTCTTCAGTTCAATCTCACAGATCGCTACGGCCCACACTCGCTTACTCTATTAAAAATAAATCTTTAACATGTGTTCTTTCTTTCCTGCCTGGTAACACAAATTGGGCACGCTCATCATCGTGACTCCCGCCTGATCATTTTGAACTAATTTCAGTTCGATCAAAGCTTTAATTTGAGGTAATAATTATCCAAACATTTATTTAATTACGAATTAGATGCTCTCTCTAGAGTATACAATTTGAGTTTTTAAGCTCGATACTCTTCTACCGTTAATCTAATTAGTCGAAACCCAAATGGATTTTGCAGTATCATCCTGGGTTTATTCTATTGATCAAGTAATCTTAGCTATAAATGTCTTTTTTTTTTTTTTTTTTTTTTTTACTTTTCTTTCAGACATCAGGTACTTTGGAAGAGAAATTGAGCGGCCTATTTGATACAAGATCTTGTTTTTTCGATGTTATCATCCAAAATCCTTGGTAGTGTTACAAAGAGGAAATCTTTCATGAATCCCACATATAATCCTACTTTATTAACCACTTTGATGCAAATATCTTCTGACACGCATATGACCACGGGTGTGGATGCAGTCGAAGAAAGCAACCACCACGTAACATCTAAAACCCGAGTAAATTATTTGGCAGATGGAAAATGTGGATATGCAGGGTTAGTGTATGTATAGTAATTGGCTTAACTAAAAGTCATATAGTTTCTCCCGTCTCTTTAACATGACTAACAAGTATGTCTCTACAACATTGCAGGCATCAACCGCATGTTGTTGGTACTCTAAGTCCACATAAGTACATGTCAAATTGCCATTACAGTACCCATTACGCTGATACTAGTACAATAAATTCACAACACAAGGTACTATTAAAATGTTATGCGTATAATGTCTTACATAGTTGGCAAGATATGCGGCTCTGGTGGGTTCTGTAACAGTTAAACACTGGTGTCGGGGCCATTTCAACCTGCTGACCTGTTTCCTTTTTTTGTTTGACCCATTTGAGGCTAAGCATGTCCCAAATCTACCCACCCACCCATAAGTAAACGGGTCAAAATTGATGCTTTATAGTTTATTATCCACATGATTGTTTTTATCAAATCTCAGACTCCTTTCTGAAGCTTCAATTCAGTAAACGTCCCTTTTTTATTCTTTCTAATTTCTTTTGTTTTTTGAGAAAAGAGAGTTGAAACTAGAGAAGTTACACTGGTGTTGAATGTGTTAAGTTCATTTTGCTGATGTGTAACTAATGTTACAGTTATTAGGAAATATCCCTAGATATGTAAAGATAGTGGAAGTTGGTCCAAGGGATGGACTGCAAAACGAGAAGGATATCGTACCAACTGCTGTAAAAGTTGAACTGATCAAAATGCTGGTTGATTCAGGACTGGAGGTTGTTGAAGCTACTAGTTTTGTTTCACCAAAATGGGTACCACAGGTAATAAGGCTTGTTTGTATTATCTTTTCGAAGGTCTAATTGTGCGTGTGTGTGTTTTCTTCTGGTGCTAAAATTCAAGACTTGTCTCAATGAGATTTAGTAAAGCTTTTATTCCAACTAACGTTAGTAACATATGTAGCTAAAAATTGCAGTTGGCAGATGCAAAAGATGTAATCGAAGCTACTAAACGTATTGACGGTGCTAGATTCCCTGTGCTAACACCAAATCTAAAGGTAAGTTGTACTCTTTTGCAAATCTTTTATAGTATATTATCGTATAGTGGCACAAATTTTATAGAAACTGGGTCCCATTTATTTTCCTGTTGTCCAGGGATTAGAGGCGGCTCTTGCAGCTGGAGTGAAGGAAGTTGCAGTGTTTGCTGCAGCTTCCGAGTCCTTTTCACGGTCAAATATTAACTGCAGTATAGATGAAAGTCTTTCCCGCTACCGTGATGTTGCTTCTGCTGCTGAAAAACACTCCATCCCTGTACGCGGGTATTTCTTCTAGCTTAGTTTTACTTTTTGTTTATAGAGTCCTACTTAAATGTGGGAAAATGAGTGGGTTGGATAAAGGGCAACTATTGGTGCGGATCAAAATTGCTGGGTCAGGTTTGGTGTGGAGCACTTGTTGTCAAAATCTTAGACAGTGTTTGTAGATATACTTAGTGTGTCAATGGTGAACTATGATTACAGAAATCATATTATTTCGATAATAATTTAATTGTTTTAAATCTTTTATTGGGTAAAAGGGACGGTACCCCCGCAACTATATAAATGATAATAATACATGATTACATGAATGATGGGACTCCCTTATAAAAATTAATACCTGTCAGAGACATGCCTCAAGATAGAGGTGAAAACCAAATACCTACACGGCTACACATGACTTCCAAAACTCTATATACCACAGCCATGACTTGCCGGCTCTTCCAACCTCTACCACTCTAGCCACTTCAAGCTTTTTAGAACCAAGCTTTGAGTACTTTACATTTGACGCGTTTACTGTTAATCTAAATTCTTACTCCTTTGACCCTACTGGGATAAAACAGAACCAAAATTGACCCATTTTAATAAGTAAATGGGTCGTAATTTCCACCTTCTCTAAGTGCATGTTCTCTCTTAAGATATATATAGTTTTATAGTGTCTATTGTCGAACAGGTAAGTTAGAGCTCATTTACGCTCAAGGTTTTGCTTGTTTTCTTAAATTCTGAACCTTGCAGACTAATTAATATATCCTTTACCAGATATATATCATGTGTTGTGGGATGTCCAATGGAAGGAGCAGTGCATCCATCCAAAGTAGCATATGTTGCCGAGGAGCTAGTAAAAATGGGGTGTGCTGAAATTTCACTTGGTGATACAATAGGAGTTGGTACTCCTGGTACGCTCTCCTACCCATTTAGTACATGACTATTCTGTGAATTATTATTAGGTTTTGTTTTACTAGTGTATCGTCTTCCCAAACTTAATTTAAAGTGGAAATAGTTATATCTACATCAAATGTTTCCCAAACTTTACAAATGGAATTGCTTTATACATGTTTTGTACGGTTGTACCAACCCTAATTGACATATCGATGACAAATGTATGTCTCAGCTACCTTGTTAAATCACTGAATTTTATTTTGGGTCTAAATTACCAAATAACCATCTTACTTTTGACTGTTTTAATCAACAATCAGCTTAAAAATTTATAGCAAAACTTGTGTTATTTTCAAAATCTGCACGAACCACTCGACTTATTTTTGTTCTTACCATGCCTAAAACATTAACACTTTCTAAGGACAAATGCGCAACTTACACACTTTATAAGGACAACCGTGCAACTTACACAAGTGTATGTTTTGACTAGTCATTATCACAATTTTTAACAACTATATTTCATCGACATTGCCAATAACTAACATAGAAGAGGACAATAAACCATCCAGCCAATATTATGTGGAAAATAGTAATAGATCGATATCATATATCACTGCATATTTGTACAAATGGTTAGTGTGGGTGCAAACCTAAATACAAATCTCAAAGTTTACATATAAGTACTGTTTGCCGCTCCTTCAATTTCCAATTGGTGTTTAAATCGATTCGCACTTTGCCACTTTGGCTTATGCGTAGGGTTTGATGAGGCCTGGGTCGTAGCATTCCTATATGGGAAAAATATAAATATCAAAGTTAACCATCGTTTTCTTCTAGAATACCATATCTATCATGTGCTTAAGTCTACCGTTGTTATTTTCTTACCTAATAGAATTATTGCCACATTCTGTTTCTTGATTCGACTCATCTCTAAAGTTTTATATGATTTTAAGAATAAGAAGGTGTGTATTATCTTGCAAGTTATAAGCTGCTTTTGCTTTAACAGTAATTATGAGTCCATGGTCGTTGTTGCTACGTGATAAGAACCTTCTAATTAGTTTCCTTATTAATATTTATTTAGTTTCCTTTATTATATTTTTTTCGTGAACAAGTTAAGTCTAGGGCGCCTTTTATATTATAAATAGGGTATTAGGGTTGTAATTGAAATTATGCTTAATAATATTATGGTTTATTGATTTCGTGTCAATTGGGAGAGCTTATTCGACCTCTCGAATGTCGATTATTCTATCTTTATTGTTCTTTTATCTCTTCCTCGATCCGGTTCGTATCACTACGTTGATAAGTTCACTGTGTACTTATAGTATGTTTTCTTTTACTATATGTTACTTTCTGTTTGTTATGCTCAGGTACTGTTATTCCTATGATTGAGGCTGTAAAAAATGTTGTCCCTATAGAGAAGCTTGCTGTACATTTTCATGATACTTACGGCCAAGCTCTTTCAAATATTCTTATATCACTCCAAGTAAGACTCTTCAACCTTCAGTTTCTCTTGCAAAAGAGTGTTTTATTCAAATAGATTTTGTAAAGGTGGCAAGATGGGGGTGGGTCAGGTTCCGGAGGATAATGGTTGCGTCAGATCAGTTCATTTATTCTTTATAAATGTGTTAATCGCAATTACAAGAACTCTATTATAAGTAATCTAAATCTAGGAATAATATGATTTAGGAAGAGATCACCCATTTGACAATTTTAGAGTTTTTTTTTCCCGTTTGAGATAAAAATTAATAAAAATCGATGTATCTACATGTAAAGGATTAAAACTGCCACATCTAGTATTCCACATCAAAGACGAGAAAGATGAGTCTATAAAGCATTTGTGTCGTCTTATTCTTGCTGCTTAATTCTAATGTAGGAGCCATTTTTGTACCTTGGTTGTAATATCTTTGTAATTGAGTACACTATTTTAAATGTTGTGCATCATTTGAAGTGAAGCAAACATGTTTTGTTCTTTCTTTTTCTTATCCAAAACAGATGGGGATCAGTGTGGTGGATTCATCTGTGTCGGGTCTTGGTGGTTGCCCTTATGCCAAAGGTGCTACTGGTAATGTAGCCACAGAGGATGTTGTATATATGCTTAATGGGCTAGGTGTGAAGACCAATGTGGACCTTAGAAAGCTCATGTTGGCTGGTGATTTTATCAGAAACAGTTGGGTCGACCCTCTGAGTCTAAAGCTGCAGTCGCATTGAGTAAAACCACGCTTTGTGCTTCCAAATTATAATAGTAACATGGCATTGTAGTATATTACCTGATGATTAATAATGCTTATCATCAATGTTTTCAAACCGCGGTCGAACCGGTTGACCCGGTCGAAAAAAATAAAATAATAATAAATGAAAAACCGGGTTGACCCGGCGGTTGAACCGGTCGAACCGGTGCCCGGTGACTCGACTGGGTCGATTAAAAACCCGGTATTTAAAACATTGCTTATCATAAAAGTAGTTGGACTAATTATTCTTGATGTCTTATATACCACTGAGCAATAGCATGACTTTCACTGAACCTTTATAGTAGATATCGATCGAGTTGAAATAATATTGTTCGACTCCTATATAAATATTATGTTTTGAAATAATATTGTTCGACTCCTATATAAATATGTTCATTTTCGACACTAAGTTATTGATTTAAAGTTCCATATAATGTCAACAAACATTTCTATAACTTCTATTATCTTGTTCTCGTTTCATTATACGCTTCAAACCATAAAAAAAAAAATCTTTATACATCTTACACTTTCATGACGCGTCACAATTTTAAAAAATATACCCGTGATACATCTACAAAGTATGATATCAGGACCAAATTTTAATTTGTAAGTGTGGAAAATGAGCAAACTGTATAATACTTTAAGTTTAAGCAATTTTATTTATTTATTTATTTATTATTATTATTATTATTATTATTATTATTATTATTATTATTATTATTATAAACCCAGATTATTGATTTTGTGCCTGGTCGTGCGGTGATTGAAGCCACAAGAACGAACGCCAAGACGGCGCTAAATGTGCGGATATTGGATATGGGTTTCTCATTTTCATTCTCTCTTTTAACTGAGAAGAACGCGCGACCTTACTAAAGCGTGATCCCAAGATTCTCGTGACTCGTGACATTAGTGCAGCGTCTTCTCACATTTTAGTAGGATTAAACTTCACTATAAATTTAAAGGGTGAGCCCAGCTAAGATCTCGATTCCCTACTAATTTCTCAGAACTTATTTTCTTCTAATAAAGTGATGTTTATTATTATTATTATTATTATTATTTTAAATGACAAGTAACTATCTCACAATATATTATCTCACGTGTCTTAAGCAGGGTGGACCTATAATCATTTGATTAAGAAGTTTCTCACACAACAAGGGATATCATTGCGACACAAGCTGTCACTACTCACCCTAGCTTAGCAGCAGGGGAGGCCAATGGTAACATAAATAAGACCCCAACCATGCCAGTGGAAGGTGAATGTATGTGTGGTGATTTTTTTTTTTTTTTTTTTTTTTTTTATACATTGTACACAAATATTTTAAAATCACTCATCTTTTTACTAAGGTTTTTTCTTTATACTTTTGACACTTAAACTTTTATGTTTATTTTTCTTTTCTTTAACTATATATAAGAACATTTTTTAACTATTGACAACCGGATTATTTGAGTTTTTTAGTAAATAATTTAAAATAAAATAATAATAATAATAAAATATTACTAAATAAGGTATGAATTAATTTTTTTGAAATGAAAAATTCCCGCTAGTGGTTTTGTTTTATTATATAAAAGATAACAAGAAGAAAAAGCGGAAATTATGTGTCAAATTTTGAATGAATTAAACATAGAATAAGGCATGCAAGTCAATTGTATCTATCATATCATTTTGAGCTTTGCTACACTTTCAGGGGGTGCTTGGTTGGGGGTAATGGGAGGTGAAATGAGAAGGTGAATGATTAAACACGCCCTGCTGTAACCAAGAAACGCAATCATTGTTTAGATTGGATAACGAAATATTACCCAAGAATCGAGAGGTATGGTAATGACACCACCACCACATGGCATTGAGTAGCTCTAGCAAGACCAAATTCCAATAAGACAAATGCGATAAAGCATAGAATGGTTAGTGATACCATATTAAACCCACAAATAAACCAGGATTAAAATGGAAGTCAATGAACTTAGTGCAGGAAGAAAGTCCACCACCACCACCACCACCATTATTTTCTCAGAAGGCTCCCGCTTTTATCCAAGTCATGTACTCAACTTGTCCTGTGTCTTCACTTATTGTTGTGTGCCATATTAAAGAAAAGACATACCAATAAACTCGAATAACGCGAGGTAGACATGCAAACACGCTTATACACAAAACCGCTCGATTCTTACTTTGTTGCATTTTCAAGTTCCAGCCTCTAAGTCAACCATCCGTTTATCCCAATCAATGAACTTTATGTACAAACTCTTAACCGATCCAATGACACCGCCAGAGGCGTAGGGTGTGGTAAGAATGTTTAAAGCTCGAATCTCATAGTACATTACACGAAAACATATCAAAATACTTGTTGATTTGAGAACGTGATTAAAACGCCTTTCTACCACCACCACCACCACCACCACCATTAGCACAGCCTATTAACTCCACAAATGTTCGCCTCTAAGTCCACCACCACACAAAAGAAAAGGATATTCCCATATGGCCTCGCCACCTTCCCGCTTATGAAGAAGATCTTGAAATGATTTCAGATAAATATAATAGTGGATTAGTAGCGATAGGTAACAAGAGTAATGATTAACCATGAAGAAACATTACAACTCATATAAATAGGACTATAGGAGTATCTGCTACCTTTTTTCTTTCCCATTCACCTATTGATTTATCTTTCGCTTTTTATACAAGATCAATCATCGCACTTCCATTTATCATAAAGAAAGAATCTTTCTCGATTTTCATTGTGAAAGCATCCATTTCGAGAGTTTACATAAACTTAGCCACATAGATCTACCATAAAACACAAACTAATACCACCACCACAAACAAAATTGATAACAGCATTATGTTTAATCTAGCAATTGTGATTAATCGATGTGATTAATCGAACTACCACCACCACCATCAAAAGTTGCTTGAAGTGTATATCAAATATAGAACACCTCTACCACCATTAAAGAAACGAAAGCGGGATCACCACCACCACTATGCAAAAGTAATTGTAATTACAAAGGTTATGTGAAATATGTACTTAATATCACACGGTCTACCACCACCACCATTCATCTATCGAGCATCATAGTCGACCACCATCACTACCTTACTACCATTTGAAAGACGTGCTAACCATGTAATAATTTGTGAATGAGCCACCACCACCACCAAATCCACCATTAGCGCTTTTTAAGTGACCACCACCACCACCAAACATCTTGAGTAATAATCCAGCCACCACCATCACCACCACACCTACTAATTCACCTTGTCGAGATACCCATGAGTCATCCCATCCCTCTTCGTAGCCGACAATACAAGCAATCAACACCACCAAGCAGTGCAACAAAGAATCGAGTCACCAGATGTACACCCATAGGATCACCAAAATTCACCAACCTCACCACCACCATTCACCACCACCACCACCAGCAGCCCACCACCACCCACCACCATTAGCAACCACCACTAGCCCACCACCACCACCAAGAACCACCACCACCACCACACCACCACCATCTACCGACCACCAACACCACCAAAAGACAACCTACCACACCACCACCACCAAAGAACCACCACCACCACTATGTCATGCATACCACCACCACCACTTTGGAGGCAAATTAATGTAATTTTCTTAAACCAAGACTATCAAAGATAACGATAATCTCCATTCCATTCCTAATAAAATGCATATACATATAATTAATCATAATGTATTCCCTTTTACAACAAAGATTCCTCATCGCGGTTTTCCCTTTCCCATTCCCCATTTCAACCAAGTGAGAAGTGTAAATTTAAGTGCTTTGTTTGTTTAAGAGTAAATTTGATTTTATCTCATACTATTTTTTTTACAAATCCTTCTACACACATAACAATAGTATATAATTTTTTTCCACTAATTCTCTCTCTTGTAAATCTAAACCACAATTTTTATAAATCGACGGTTTCAACATCCGTTGAATAAGAACATTTATAGGAAGCTTTTGTTGGAATATTTAGCATTTTTCTATCATTTTTCTTCGTATAGTGACATCACACGTTCTAGATTCAGGTTTGATTATATTAATCCAAACACTTGGTACGTCTTATTAATCTATGTTTCCGTTGTTCACAAACAATGACATTCATACAATATATTGACTCATTAAGCACTTTTTGATATTCAATAAAAACCGAAATCAAATTAAACAAATATAATCAATAAGTCTATAAAACTTAAGCTTGCAAAAACTAATAATTAGATCTTTTAATTTGAAAAGAAATAAAGAAATGAAAACAAATGTCAAAGCTAGTTTGCATGGTTTCACATTTATTCCCTTAAGCTTTACATTAATAACCACTCCACTTGAACCAAAACCACTACAACATATATTCCATGTTCAAAAAAAAACTACAACATATATTCCCTTTTGATTATTTCACCTATTTATGCATCTAAAAACAGTGAACAAAAGCCTCTTAGCTTTTATGGAGCTGCCCAAACCCCCTTACAAGCTAACTTCTCTAGCTTGTTTCTTCTTGTTTATATACACAACCATCATCCAATCTTATTCCGCACGAACCCTTGGCGGTCTAGCAACGTCACCGCAACCATCACCACCAACTCGAGGCCACCACCATCACAAAACAATGTCATTTTACATGCCAAATGTACTTAAGTCCAAGTACCAACACGCTCCAATTAGCCCGCCAACCACTAAAGTTAACAATCAACCCATACCTTTCACGAAACCTATAGGCCTTTTTCCACCCGTTGGAGGAATTCCCGTTGATCCCAGTTCCATTCCAAGCCAAACGCTTGGCTTGGATGGAATTGCAAGCGGGATAATTCTCCAAGAAGAACTAGAGTTCGGTATGGTAAATGTAATTGATGTTGACTTATTAGAGAAAACAAATATGTATGGTTTAACATTGAAAGGACAAGCAAAAGGAATGTATGTAGCTAGCTCGGAAAATGGAACTAACCAAATGATGGCAATGACAACAAGCTTTCTTGACAACGATTATAAAGACGAGTTAAGGTTTTTTGGAGTGCATAGTGTGAGTTCCGAGTCTCATGTTGCTGTCATTGGGGGCACGGGGAAATACACGGGTGCAAATGGATATGCAAGGATAAAGGAAGTTGAACTAAGTCAGAAGATTGTAAAAGATGGAGAATCAAATATTTTTCTTTTGGTAGATGTATATCTAGGTTGAGATATTAATATATACTTAAGCATATAGCGGACTATTTATTCGCACAACTGAATAACGAATATTGTTTTCTACAATTCAAATTATGTAACTTTAGGTCATTACCAAATGTCACTTAGTTAAATTATGGAAATATATGCTGAACAACATTGTTTAGCAGATCCAAATGAATTGTTTACATGGTTTATTCCAGTGGTTACGAGCTTTATTATGATAGTTCACACTTTATAAGTTCAGATCGCACTTGGATATCGCCTAATGCATTATATAAGTACATCAGTCGATTGATGGATAATAAAAATCATACTAGCCGTAGTTCACTGTCTGGTGAAATGGGAAAGCTAACCAGAAAATACTTATTACTGACACTTCAAAAAGACATTTTTACAACAAGCATAAGTAATATAACTCACCTTCTTTCATCTGCACTTGACAAGTGACCAATACTTCGTTTGCTAGTTTACACTGCACCTTGACAGGGGCGAATCTACGTGTTAAATATCGAGGGTAATGCCTTAGTGCTATGCATGAAAATACGGTTCAATTTCCTTTTATAATACATTAAAGATAAAAAAACTAATAGAAGGTTTCTCATGAATATACCAGCAAGTACTCATGAGTATCGTTGTATCAGACTATGCAGATACATGTAAAGAGTCAAAGATGAAAGATGCAAGTTGTTTAACTAGAAATTTATAACATACGGTAACTTTCTGAAGTAACTTAAATCACTATAATCATACAGTTAAAATTACATACATTAATACATTACTAATATAAATTTAAAAAACTACATATCTGTTACGATATTCACATCCATTTGTTCTGTAATGACCGTTCACATATTCTGATTATTTGGACAAAAATGAAGCAAGTGATTTGATTGTAAATATAATAGAGTATATGATTTATAATTTTATATCTTTTTGTGTAACTAGAGAGTATATAAAGATACAATGGCAGCAATATGCTTTTACAGTATTTATATACCAGAATAAGAATATAACGTAAATGATTAATAACAGAAAGCCATGTTTCTTTTTATTATTATTCTTATTATTTTTTTGGATTAAACTAAATAAGCAAAAGCTTAAGAGTTGTTCAAATAAACCAAATGTGCTAATTAAGTAGTTGTCTACCCAAAACACCTCATACTAAACAACTCCATGCATCTCATCAACTCCATCTCATATCTTCACAAATCACTAGTATATATGCACATATGCACATACTTCATTCATCATCAAAAAAACACACATCTTCCCTTTGCCACACAACAAAAGGAAAAACATCCAAATGGCTAATATGAAGCTATCAACTTCCAGCATTCTCAAATTCACAATTTGCATCTTCTTGCTAGCCATTTCTCTTGAATGTTCCAATGCAGCCCGTGTACTAATAGATACCACTGATGATGATGTGACACCTGTAGGACCACTTCCGACCAACCAACCTAACACAGATGGTCCAGTAGACGAGATTGACAACCCTGTGGAGGATCCTACACCTACACTACCAAGTGGTCAGATTCCTGCAACTGTGGCACCTGCACCGGTAGTGGGTCCCATTGCACCTGCTGTTGCGGCACCAGTGGTCAATCCTGTAGGCGCTACACCAACAGGAGGGTCAGGATCAGGTGTTGCTGCAACAGGAGGGTCAGGATCAGGTGTTGCTGCAACAGGTGGTGCCGTAGCAGGTGGAGAGCACCCAACATTAAGTTTCTTTATGCATGATGTTCTAGGAGGGTCTCATGCTACAAGCAGGGTGGTAACCGGAATTGTAGCTAGTTCAGATGCTAACGCAGTTCCTTTCTCTACACCCAATAGCCAAGTATTTCCAATCACCGGTGGGATCCCTTTAAACAACATTAACGGCATAGTCAACAACAATAACCTCCCATTCTTAGCTGGATTCAACGGTAACAACCCAAATTCCAACACCGTCCTCCAAAACACCGGAAACAACAATGTTGTCAACGGAGGAAAGAACTTACCCTTCGTTGCAGCGGGTCAGCTTCCAGCCGGCATAACACTCCAACAACTTATGTTCGGGTCAATCACCGTTATAGACAATGAAATAACTGAAGGACATGAGCTAGGTACTGGTGTGCTTGGCCGAGGACAAGGTTTCTACCTTTCAAGCTCATTGGACGGAAGCAGCCACACCTTTGCACTCACTACATTGTTCCATGGTAGCGACCATGAGGTGGATGACTCGATTAGCTTCTTCGGGGTCCATAGGACAGCTTCTGAGATATCGCACATTGCTGTGATCGGTGGGACAGGGAAGTATGAAGAGGCTAAAGGGTATGCCACAATTGAGAGTCTGCCTCAGGTGAATGACCAAACTACTGATGGTGTCGAAACCATAGTCCATGTTAATGTGTACCTCACTACAGAATAGACCGGCCACGACCTCCTTTAAGTTTGGTTTATGTAATTCTGCTAGCTTGTGCTGTAGTATTTTCTACTTTAATTGCTGTACGTTGGAGTGATTGTAATTGAAATGTGTTAATTTTCGGTTTTCAAGTTATATCATATTGGGTTCTTTATATACTACACAAAACTATGAGTGAATGAAACATAAGTTTCCTTTATCTTTACTTATTCCAATCATAGATGGTATAATTCTCTCAGTATAACTATTTTACAGATAACGTGTTTGGTAAACTATAATCAGATAACTAAACTTTCATATTATTGTCCTAGCTAAAGAAAAAAGAATCAGTTGCAGTTGTACACTCTTATTTCTCAAAACCGTATGAATTGCATTGTTATTTAATCCAACATTAGCACCATATACAAATTGAAGGATTCCAGATTGGTGCAGTTTACCTGACTCAGTGTTGACCGACCAGAAGATAGACCATCGAAATAGCTGTTTTGATCTTGAGTCCCCCAACTTCAAATTCCGTGAGGCCCAGGTTTGCCTGTTCCATGGGTTTGTGAGTATTCATGGGTCCCAATTAAGTTTGCATGCCACATCAGCAGCACTCTATGTATGGTTTTTCACCGCCATCAAAATATGATCCAAGGTTGCTGACTTTGTAGTCTTGATGTCTTGGCGATTGGTAAAGTTATTGACATGTATTAGACCTGCTTTCTCTAATGACAAAAAAATATATGATATATACGTATACTTGCAAAATATCAATATGTTATTGTACAACCAACCATTACCAAACACAAACGCTTAGAAATAAATGTGTGCACCTTTGCAGGCTACACCCAAAAGTATCAATTTACTATTTTTCCAATGTCAGAAAATGATGTATCTAGATTTATAACTCAGCCATTAACATAATACTACTGTCTCTTGTTCATAACCACAATAGCGATAGTCAAACAAGATCATTGTGGCTTTAGTTAATACCTCGTGTCTAATCAGGTTCAATGACTTGATCAGTTTCAACCTATATACACAAAATCATCATTATCCATTCTTAACATAAATTTCATCGTTAAATTTAGGGTGTTTGGGTAAAGCTTATTTGGGGTATAAACACAATGCACAAGATAGTGTTTGTATTCTTCAGCAGTATCAAAATGTAGTAATGGTATGAGGAAAGATGGGGGCAAATTTGTAAATAAGCATAAGGACTAGCAACTTAAGCCAAAAGCTAGTTGGACCGGGGAGGAGCTTATAAAAAACAGCTTAAATAAGATATAAGCTTTTTGGCTCCGCCTAAATGCTCAAAACAGCTTATTGCGTTTTGAAAACACGATAAGTAGATAAGGTGCTTAAATAAGCTTACCCAAACACACCATTAACTTAAAACAAGTCTGATCAATATATATCATCATTAATCATGCGAACAATATAATCAAATAATTGCATTCTTTATATTATGAAAAAAGTAATATCGAACCAAAAAAATTCTGGTTCTACATTCTTGTAAGCTATATGGTACTTTTTCTTATAACAAAACTCTTCAAAAACCACACTTGACCTATTTCTCTTCAATCTAACAAAATGAACACAATATCTGTCGCTATACACTCGTATATTACAAGCAAACCAATCTATATACTCACATCCTATATAGTATATACCAGACCGTGCTGCACCATGACTTGTTTCAATACTCATCCCTACATTTCATATATATTTCTATAAAAAGAATGTAAAAAAAAATATCTTTAAATAGCAACTAACTCTGTAACAAGCTCATTGAACAAAAAGGCTTCAATCTCTTCAACAATAGAATCCACTTCATCCCCCAGCTCTAACCACGCTTCTTTTCTGATACTCTTCTCAGATAAGTCAGCTTTGACTTCATTTTCTTGACCAATTAGCATATTCCATAGTTCTTCCTCAACTATATCCCTCCTCAAAAAAGTACACATTTTTCTCCTTAAAGGCTTTGACCAAATGACCTCAGTCAACCCTAAGTTTATACGGTCAAACAAGAGTCGCCTATCGACTTTGTTCCAAGATTTTTGCTTATTGTATTTCTTTTCTAAATTTTCAAAAACCAAGGGGTTCAGCATGCATCTTTCAAAACTTATCTCCATTATGTTACCATGAAATCCCAACTCGTTTAGAACGTCAACTAGGTAGAAGAATTGTTGACTTTCTTTTGGTCCTAAGAATCTAATAGGCTTATTATTTTGACCAATATAAAAAGATTTCTCAGTAGCATCTTCATAACTCAATGCAACTGTTTCAGATTCCAACCCATTTTCTTCGGATTCTGATTTGAGATTTTGAAGTTTGATCCACAAACCTAGCACATCAAACACTATAACTTAGAACAATACTCAATAAATTCCTATAAGATGTGGCAAAATGGGCCAATGGGCTGGTTGGGTAATGGGTCAAAACGGTTTTGGGTAAAATCAGGTAACTCTTTATGTGCAGTCAACCGGATTGAATCAGGATGACCCACCAACTTTTTCTCGTATATACCAAAATAAAATGATTTTTTTTTAATAAATTCATTTAGGACACTGTAAGGATTTCATTTTTAGCTAATTGACCCGTTATCATTATAATATAGCCTGAATTGACCCGTTCCCATTTACATTGATTACATTGCAGTCTCTAATTCTCATAAACACACACGAAAAGATTATAAAGTTCTTTAAAATGACTAACCATGAAGATCAGAGCTTGATGAATTGTCTGGTTCTAGAACTGAATTTGGACTAGGCTGATAAGCTTCACCTGAGCTATTTGAAAGTTCATCATCAATATTTACGCAATCTAAAGACGTAAATCCGTCTTCACAGGGTGAATCCTGCAAAAGATGTAACTAACTACTTTTAGTTTCTGGAAAAAAACACCACTGTGTGAAACAACAATGACAGAACAATTCCTGATATGAAAAGCATAGATAATTAGATGCTGCCTGTTCCCATGAAATTGGTCACGCGATGTTCAACTATCAATCAAATATCAAATATACCAAAATCAATACCATCAGCTTGATTTAAATGACCATATGCACAAAAATAGTATTAATCTTAAACGTTCTGAAAAATTCATAATCTGTAAACTTGAGTAATTAGGTGATCAACATCACATCAAAAGGCAACAAGTTCAACGGTTTGATACTGAATTTAGAGTGCAGACTTTTGTATCAAAGATTCAAAGATATAGATATAATTAACTGTTTTCAGTTATCAAAGTTATGCATTCGATTCAACAAACAAATGAACGTGAGTATTCATTGTAACGAAAAACAATCCTTTAAGAGTTTAATAACATGTAAGCAAACAAGATAATCAATAACACAACACTTCTCAGTGAAGGAAGCCTCAGACAAACTAAGGACTATAAAATATGTTTTGCAGTCTAATGGGGTGGTCGAACCAATGATGTTGCAAAACATGATATAAAAACGCGCTTTGAGAAACAGATTGACAGTTACATAAAACATAAAATGATTGAAAAAACATTAGCTTTGTAGCCCAAATCTTACGTGACAAGTGTGGTCAACATATATCAACGCAGAATTCGAATTGAAACAGAGTTGAGTAATAGTATTAAGTTTACTTTTTCTTCAAATTCCTATCAGTTTAGTACACTTTCTTTTACTAGAGTTACTTCTTCGTCCACAAACCCAACAACAAAAGATTCAGAAAGCATCCAAGAAACCAGCTCATAAAAACTAAAAAGAAACACTTAATAATATGATAAAAATAAGAGCAGGCGGGTGAAAGTATTACCTTCTCAAATGAAACATCCGAATCACGAGAAAACACAGCGTCCTCAAAGTTTGCACACACGTTCTTATCGTGTCTCCCAATGCTCAATCTCAAATCATCTTTGGACGCTCTCTTCAACTTTTTGTTGGAACTAGAAGATAAGTTAAAACATTTGAATACAGGTAGCTTTGTGACAGATTTATCTTTCCAGCCCTCATTGCTACTAATAACAACTCGTGTACCCAAATTCACTCTTTTCTTTAACTCAAGCTCCGCCACAATAGGCGTTTCACCAAGATTACAAACCGGTTTATTAGACCAAAATTCTTGACAAACTTTTGTCCTTTTCGATCTTTCTAAGATCTGCTTCTTAAATCCCCAGCCAATAGTAACATTCGCTAAATTTCTTTCTTCATCACCCCTTTTTATTCCATCAAAAGAATCATTACTTCTAGAATTCTTCTTATTATTGAATTGACTCTTTTGCCTAACTTTACTTGATCTCCTTCTACATGAACCTATAGAAGCAGAGTTCCGCATATAGTTCTCAGACAATACTCTTTGTTGTCTATAAACAGGCTGCAGATGACGTGGCGCGTCATCAAGACCCATCAACTGTGCAATGACACTTGGCTTGTTTCTTTCATTTGCCATCATTTCGAAAAATTCCTTTATATTTAAGAACTGTTAAGATATGATAAAAATCAGTTTCTATATTTCAGATTCATAATCCAAATACCACTGCAGAAATTCATAACAAGGCAGCCTTGTTATAAAAACACAACGAAAACAACAATCATGAATAAGGGGGTGTTGGGGACTGCGTTTCAGAATAGATTATTCCTTGTAAAACTGCATTTAGTCTCTAAGCGGGTTTTTGTTTAACCTTATTTTTGGGCTAATGAGCTTATTTGATTTCGGCTTGTGTTTCATAAGTCCATTTTTTTACGGCTTATTTTGAAGCTTATGGGCTTATATAAGCTTATTATTATGACATAATAAACTTATATATGCTCATAAGTTTCAAAATAAGCCAATAAAAGATCTTATGAAGCTTGGGTCGAAACCACATAAGCTCATAAGCCCAAAAATAAGCTTACACAAACACCAAGCAAACAGAGTTAATCACTTTTTTCACATGGTTTGCCAATTATCTAAGTCTCGCAAACACAATATAATCAGATAATCTCCTCGAAACCGCAATCTCAAGCACCCTCTAACATTATAACTAGAAGAACGAATACTAGTATACATGCAAGCAGCCTTAAATAAAGTTAAACACAACCATTAATGAATACCCAACATATTTATAATTAGAACTAATCAAAAGTACTTGAAAAACACAAATAAAAACCAACCAATAAAAAAACAAGCCTTACATGAAGAATTCAGCTTCTTAATAAATTCTGATTAAATAAATGGAATTATGAAAAAATGAAATGAGAATGAATAAATTAAAATGGAGGCAGGCTAATTTGAAGTTAATGTGTAGAAGAAGTTAGGGTTTATGGGTTTGAGCTTACATCACCATCATCATCACTGTTATGTTTGTATGTTTGTATAAAAGTTAGTTAGTTGGTCAACGACTTTCGACGTATTTGCGCCATAATTTTTTCTATATTTATTAGTTAAAATGAAATCCTTTGCAATTTGGAATTTTGTTGAATTTCCACACGTTTACGTGGTGTTTTTAAACAAAGTTTGACTTACTTATTTGAACCCGCTAGTTACTCGCATGTTGCAACGCTCACGCGTTGTGATGATGGATACATGAGATTGATATTTTGACGAACAATGGTCTTTTATTATTTGTTTATTGTAATAATAAATTTAGAGATGACGAAAATATTTTTGCAGTCGCGATAAACTATTAAAATTTTGAAGTTGTTGATGGTATGTTATCTATCGACCCTTTCTACTTTTTGAGTAAATTGCAAATTTGTTTCTTAATATTTTTCGAAAACGCAAGGATTACATCAAGATGAAATTTGTTGCAAAGCAGCCATTAATGTTTACGTTTTTGCAAAACCGCCACCGAGAGGCACTGTTCACTGACGAACGTTAGTTCTCTCGTTAAGCTAAGGTCAAAGGCACGTGAAATAACTAATATACCCCCTTCTTCTTTCCCACTTTGATTTTATTTTTTTGGATAAGAAGCTTTGATGTTTTCTCACCACATCACAAACACAACCACCACCACCACCACCCTCAGCCACCACACAATCAACACCACCACCTTTACCACCACGATCACACTCGTTATACAAAGTGAGGCAACAGTAATTTGGTAATTTAACTGAACAGGATATAGACTCCTTTACATTGCAAGATCATTCATATATTTGGTTGGAACATTTGATTGAATTGTAGATTGGATAACACATAAGCAACTGGAAACCTCATTTCGAGATTAGAAACACATCAGTAACTTCAAACTTATCATGGAAAAGTTGCATGTAGTCAAGATAGTTAACGTAATTCTTTCTAATGAGTTGACGGTGTTGAGACTTCTCTTGAACTCCCACCCAAGCTTTTTCTTGAACTGGATTTTTTTTTATTTATATTTTTTTTTTGCAGAAGGTGAACTATGTATTAATTGCAACAAAAGTTTACATCATAAAACATGAAACTGATTTGAACACACTCATATCAGGATACAACAACAAACTACAAACATCCGATATATGTCAAAACTACAACTAATATCTGACAACATACCACTTTATAATAAACAAACAATACTGTAATCTAATGCAGTCCATCCATGCCCAAATGGAACCACTGAATTCAGCTTAATTGCACCATACCATCTAACTACATTTCCATAACACCTTCCCTCCAAGATCATTCAACCATCATCCACAATGATCAAGGTAGGAAAGGTAAATGGCATCGTTATGAACCAATATCCCTTCCAGTCAAGGGCTATACCAAGCAACCTACAATTCCATCTCTTAAAAATGGCTTTAATTATTTGGGAACACACATCTTGAGGGAGGACCATCCATTACCTCATTTAAAAGTGTATTGGATGGACCAGAAAGGATCATCTTTCATTCCTCTCTATTCCACCCATCATACACCATCCACCCAAGCCATTTACCCTTCACAATGAGAGACCCTACTTTATGATACATTCATATTGAATTAGACCTCCTACTTAGCCAAACATAGCTGTCCAAATTCCTCCTTAAGGCCAAACTAAAGCAACATATGTGGTTAACATAGGTACAATCACACCAATTAGAACTCCAAGATATAAGGTATCTCCTCATTGTAATGGCCTGCAATAAACAAAGAAACAACAACAATTTTGAGATTTGTTGTGGTTATCCAAGCATCCAAACACCCCATTAGACAGCAAACCACAACAACTAACAATACAGCTCTATAAACCAATACGAGACAACCATAGAATTTCATTTAATCCATCTTGACAACATTGAACTTCACACCCTAAGCCTTCTCAGTATTGTTAATAGCTTGGGATCTCTTAACTTTTAAAGTAGTCAATCTAAGTTTAATTGTGGCACATAGAACTTGAAACAAAGCATCCACACTCCTTTTCTCACCTATAAACAATCTATAATTTCTTTCCTGCCATACTAAGTACACACTTGTAGCCAAGCAAAGTCTTCTAACAATACTTTCAATAGCATTTCCATTGTACATAGTAGTAAATAGCCTTACTAGATCTTGCCATTATAGCCCAACCTAATTATGTCCATTAATTTTCTCTAACACTTTAACCCACATGCCATTTTAGAACTTGCATTTGAAAAATAAATGGTCATGTGAATCCATATCTTCAAAGCACTATGAGCATACCATCAAATCATAAGAGCCACATTTCCTAATTTTGTCTTGAGTAGTCAACTTCCCTTGAATTGTTAACCATAGGATAAAAGCATGCTTGGGAATATTTTGTGAGAACCATACCGGTTTGCACCAATGAACCTCATCATTATTACTGTGCAGATCGTTATAAGCATGTTTGACTGACAAATTTCCTATAGAACCATCATTTTTCTTCCACATCAGTTTGTCTTGCTGCTCAGAATCCAGGTTAATGATAGGATTAAGACTATTCATTGGAAACTTTGTAGCCCATGAACTTGGCCATTGCCCATTGCTAATTTCAATAAATTATTTGACAGTCATATTAGCATTGAGTCCTTCATCATATAGATCCATATAAGAAACAAATTCACTTAGAGCACCATAATCAGACCATATGTCAAACCACATGGAAGCTTTTGCCCCATCACCCAATTTATTAACCATATGGCCCTTAATTTCTTGTCTCATTCTCAAGATATTCCTCCACCCCAACTGTCATTGGTCTCCTCATTCACTTCCCAAACACTCATGCCTTTAAGTTTGAATGTGTTAATCCACTTTACCCATAGAGAATCTTTATCCACAACAATATACCATAAGTGTTTAGTGATCATGGCTTTGTTCTAAATGCTCAAAATTTTCAACCCAATACCACCCTGAGCTTTTGGCTTGCAAATACTCTTCCAAGCTACCTTTGCTTTGCCATATACTCTCTCACCCTTATTCCATAAGAAACTCTTCAAAGCCGATAATGTCATCAATAATTGTTTGAGGTAACAAGAACGCAGTTGCCCAATAGACATGTATAGATTCCAAGATAAATGCCACCAACTGAAGTCTTTCTGCATAAGACGACATTTTTCTTCTAATTCAAAATTATGCTTCTAACCTTATCAATCAGGCACTTACATTCCTTGACACCTATCCTTTTAGTAATCAAAGGAGCACCAAGGTATCTTACAGGCAACTTCTCCACTTTGAAAGGCATAACTCTCAATATTTCCCTTCTAGTATCCTCATTAACACTCCCAAATATAATAGTACTCTTGTTGTAATTAGGCAGCAATCCCAAAACAGACCCAAACTCTTCAATAATATCTTTTACAATTTTTACTAAATCTTTATATCCATGAGAGAACATAAGCAAGTCATCAGCAAAACAGACATGGGTAAGCTTCACTTTCTTGCAACCAAAGTGGTACTAGAAGTTACTGGAAGTTCACTTTTTTGAATTGGAAAGTTCACTTTCCCTTTGATCGAAAGTTGGTTGGCCTGTTAAAATATTAAAATGGAATGATGACTTTAATTAAGCATAACAAAAATAACATATAAAACATGGGTTTTATATTTAGCATGTGAAATTTCTCATGAGATCTTACCTTAAATTGAAAACATGCACAACTTAATGACATAGTAGTTTATTGCTTCTTAGAAGTATATATGATAAATATATGATAGTAGATGATATGTCTATGTATTTAGAGTTTTGAAAAAAAAATTCAATAAACAAAGTTTCTTTAGTTTCCATTGGTTGATCATTTATTAGCGCGGGTCGAAAAGAAGACTTTCATGTAAGTAAATTATGACTTTCTGAAGTACTTTCATGTAAGTAAATTATGACTTTGATGAACAAGTACATCATGAGTGGATGTCGCCGACACGGACATGTTTTTCCTTCACCCTAAATTGATCATGAATCGTGAATGCATTTAAGAAGGCCTTTCTAAGAATACCGAACCCCCAAAATCCTCCAACAAGTTGATGAAATTAGAGGTTTAGCCAACTCAATGATGAGCCATCGCATTGACTTGGGAAAGATTCAACGAAGCCATCCTAAAGTGCCACAAGCATAAACTCAACAAACACGAGCAACCGCAAATATTCTACAACGGGTCGAACATAAAACTCGCAATTATTAGACTCAAAAGAACCTATCTCATAATGATCACCGATAAAGGATGGACAAGAGTCAAGAAGTAGCTCACCACTCGCCATCTTGGAATGAAGATTGAATGAAGATCCTATCGAGATACAATCGGTAATAAAGAACTGGAGGAATTTGAAGTAGATATGCAATCCTCATCAAGAAGTCAAGATGATTAAACACAAGTTCGATAAACCCATTGATGGGAGAGTAATGATCTAGAAAAGGTCAGAAGATGCTTGTCAAGGAATCCAAGAGAAACAAGAAGAGAACAAAAATTTGTTTGGAATATCAAGCGAGATTACGACAATGTGTCCGAGAACACAAGCAATCGCTATAAGAAGACTTGAAAATCAAGTCGAAAGCGCAGAATCTATCGAATGAGATGAAGGAGAATTACCTAGCACAACCGAACCAAATCCTATACCATTTACAACCGTAAGTGGATTAAACTATAAGGAACCACCCTACCCTTCAAACTCGAATGATCCGTCAAGAAACGCCTCAAGACAAAGAACAAAGAAACCGAGGAGGCTCAACCTATCGTTGAGAAAGTCTCGTCCTACATTCCACCAATTCCATTTCGGGAAGAATTAAGGAACAAGAACGAGTGCTATTTCGTAAATTCATGGAGAAATTACAACAACTCAAGATTAATATTCCTCTCTGAAGCCCTCGAGCAAATGCCAAATATGCCAAATTCATGAAGGATCTCCTTACACATAGAAGACTTTCTCGATCGGACACGATAACTTTAAATCAAAGATGCTCGCCGCCTTCTAAAAGATATGCCTCTCAAAGAAGAAGATCCGTGAGTTTCACCTTACCTTGTACTATCTGGGAATTTCGCTCAACAAGGCCCTCACCGATCTTGGGGCAAGCATAAGTCTTATGCCATTCTCTCTCTATTCGCGTCTAGAACTGGGGGAACTGAAACCAACTAGAATGTGTATTGAGCTAGCTAATAAAACTACTCAATATCCTAAAGGAATCTCTGAAAATGTTCTTTTCAAGATCGATAAATTTATCTTCCCGGTCGACTTCGTAGTCCTTGATATGGAAGAGGATGATATCCCAATTTTTCTTGGGAGACCCTTTCTTGCAACTGCACACGCTATGATTGATGTCTTTAACAAGAAGATTTCGTTGGAGATTGGAAACAATATGATTACCTTCGACCTTGAGAAGTCAATGAGATATGCTTCTTTCAATCGACGACAACCTTGATGATCTCGACCTTATCGAAGCTAACACTGTAAACATGCCCAGAATGCTTTTTCCGACCCTTTGAAATCATTGAAATCAAGATAATGATGGGACATCTAGCGATGGAGAAAGCGAATCGGAGGAACCGCCGCAAACAATCAAACATTATGTTCTGAATATTCAAGAAGTCGATACTACCCCAAAACTCAAGGAGCTCCTCTTCATTTAGAATATGCATTCATTAATGGGGATCGTAATTTTCCTGTGGATTTCTTCTCTCATATCCACGAAGAAAAGGAGTCATTATCGCAAGTTTTAAGCAAGCACAAGGGGGCAATTGCGTGGAAAGTCTCTGACATAAAAGGAATTAACCCTTCATACTGCTCTCACAAGATACTTATGGAAGATGATTTTAAACCTGTAGTACAGCCACAGAGGAGATTAAACCTAAAAGTCCAAGACGTGGTAAAAGACGAAATCATTAAGCTTCTGGATGCGGGTCTAATTTACGCTATTTCTGATAGTCCTTGGGTTAGTCCTATTCATGTTGTGCCAAAGAAAGGAGGAATGACGGTAGTCACCAATGAAGATAATGAGCTAATACCGACTAGAACAGTCACTGGCTGGAAGGTGTGCATCGACATGTGAAATTAAATGACGAACACTAAAGGATCACTTCCCTTCCATTTATCGATCGATGCTGAGAGGCTCTCGGACATGAGTATTATCGCTTTCGATGGATTCTCGGATACTTTCAAATTCCTATTGCCCCGAGGATCAAGAAAAGACTACTTTCACCGCCTTATGGAACATTCGCCACCAAGGATGCCTTTTGGACTATGTAACGCCCCGCCACATTCCAACGGTGCATGATCGCAATATTCTCGATATGTGTCAAGATTTTATGAAAGTCTTCATGGACGACTTCTCGGTTTTTGGTAACTCTTTCATCTTGTCTTAATAATCTATCTAAAATGCTTGCCAAAGTGAAGAAACCAACCTTGTCCTTAATCGAGAAATGTCATTTGATGGTAAAAGAAGGATTGTTTTGGGGCATAAGATTTCCCAAACAGGATCAAGTTGATAAAGCTAAGGTTGACGTTATTTCTCGAATGCCTTATCCAACCAACCTAAAAGGCATTAGGAGTTTTCTTGGGCATGCGAGATTTTATAGACGATTTATAAAAGATTTTTCCAAAACTGCCAAACCTATGACCCTACTCCTCATGAAAGATGCAAAATTTGATTTTAACGATTATTGAAAAAAAAGCTTTTGATATTTTAACGATTATTGAAAGGCTTGTTGCATATGCTAAATGCAACCGTGATTCCTACGAAAGTGAGTTAGGTTTGTTTTTCATTTTTCATTTTGTCTTTTTAGAATTATGCTTGTCGGTATTGTGATTTCAGGGATTGAAGTTTGTTCATGATGCTTATATGAAGGCACGTCTCTTTTCGTGGGCCTTCTTTCTTTATGGAGCAAATTTCATGGAAGTTCTCGCTCTAATTCTACTTTTCTCTTCACCTTTACTTAATGCTTAGTACAAAAGGGACTTTGTACAATTCAAGTGGGGGGACGGGAGTAGAGTTATCTCTTAAACATTATTTTGCCCTCGTTTTCTAGTTTATTTTGAAAAATTGTGACATTTTTAAAATTTTGACATGTTTTTCTTAACCTAACTAGATTAGACCTCAGCCGAGCACATACAACCCTTGATATTATATGGTGAGATTAGCCTTATCCGCTTCCAATATTTTACCCCAACCACCAAATTATGAGCGCTTGAGCTTGTAAACTTTAGAACTTGGCATTTGCATCATTTCGAGACCATAGATGAGGTATGTTGAGTTAGCTCGATGTATTTGGACTTTTCGCTTTAGAAGGCAATATTATAGGATTATCACCCAAACACCTACCATTGTGCGCTGCCTATCGATTAGTCACCGACTTCTCGACCCCCATGTGAAACCCTTTGTTGCACTTACCTTTAGTGCAGATACCCTAGATACACCCATCCGAGCCATTCTTTTCATCTTGTCAACCCATTGTTCATCTCAAGTGGGGGGATAGTATGTTTTGTTATTATTATGTTGAAAAAAAAATTGTTATGTTATTGGAAAGTGTGATGTTATAAGCACTATGAGCTTTATAGATTTAGCATCGAGGAGGCCACCTCGGTCCACATTTGAAGATTGGAGTTGGTAGTTATGCCAACAGCTTGGAGAAAATGTAGTGTGCCCATCACGACGCCCTCTAATGACACATCTACCTTATATTTCATGATCCGTTTCTTGACTTCAAAGCTTGAACTTTGGGCGGACGGTAGTGGTGATGACTTGGTAATAGATTTAGATTACCCGCTTGTTTTTTTATTTTACACCATTTATATATCCCATGTCTTATCATACCCTTTAGTCATGAAGCGTGTTCAGTGATGCAATGAGCAATCTTTGGTGTCTTGGCCATGGATTTGGTCATGTATCATTGATTTTGTCCACTTCACCGCGACATGTTAGTAATGACGAGTCACCCTTAACCTTTGTCGTGCCTACCCATATTGCCTTCGAGAATTGTTTAGCCCTTAACTCTAGTGGTGGAGATTTTTGTAACCGCCAAGCTTATGATAGAATACATGTTATGACCGCGATTGAGTGATCACCCGAAATTGACACTTAGAATAGTTGAGAGATTTGAGTGTTTTGTTCCCCACGTGAGGTGTTCGCTTTGTTTTATTCTAGCATAAGGATTTGTAAACTTATATTTTCCAAAGTTATGGAGATATCTTTTAGGAATCTTTCTAATAAGGTCTACTTGAGGGAAAGTAGAGTTCGTGGGGATATTTGATAACCTCAAATAGTCCTCGATTATTAAGTGTCAATTTCCAATAATGCCTGTAATTTATATCATTTATATGGATTTACGCTTGTTTTCCATTGTTTTCCACTTGTAGGTAAATTACGAGCATTGAAGCTAAAGAGACGCGGAATTGGAGAATTATCTCAAGATTTATCACAGTATGCTACTTTGAAGAAGTTACGACGTAACTCATCTCTCACATTACGCCATAACTATTACGTGAATCAGAAAACCAACTTATCACAAGGTTACGGCGTAACTCTTCCCAAAGGTTACGACGTAACTATATTAGGTTAAATGAGGTTCCACGCCGATACTTACGCCGCATGTAGTCTCCTTAATTCAATTTTACATTTTCTTCAAGAGTCGGAATGGTGATTCCTGCTTACTTTTAGAAAGGTGAGATAATCATTCATAGTAAGAGACATAATATCGTAACAAAACTAAAGACTTAAATAAAAATCCTAATATAATCACCAAGCAAGGCGCAAAAACTTGATGCAGTTTTATCGACTGTGTTTTAATATTTATAAAGTCTCGTTATACCTATGGTTCACCCTAATGCACTAACGGGCAATGTACCTGGCTGTGTAGTGTAGTAATCAAGAAAGCCGAGGTCGTCCCAAGAGCTATGCGCTGGATTATTACTAAGTCTAGGTGTCACAGATTAATAATGGTTTCGATAGGATTTAATTAATTAAACTACTAATGCGGAATAAAGGTAATAAAAGAAAATAAATGATAAAGGGAAATCAATAGAGAGAGTGGTGCTAACCTATTTAATCCTCCTAGC
Source organism: Chrysanthemum lavandulifolium (assembly GCA_022545495.1). Classification (NCBI taxonomy): domain Eukaryota; kingdom Viridiplantae; phylum Streptophyta; class Magnoliopsida; order Asterales; family Asteraceae; genus Chrysanthemum; species Chrysanthemum lavandulifolium. Next base: position 96,860,667 of record CM040239.1, read on the forward strand.
TAGTTATGTCTACATCTACTTACTTCCAATTACTTGTGGGGTCAAAGTCGAGAGGACAACATTTGGTCAATTCGCCTAACCTATCAAAGAAAGATGCCACCACAGAGAAGTCGTGTCCCTAATAAGTCATGTTGTTCCCGGTCCCCTGCCAAGTCATTAAGCACCGCCACATGCTAGATTCAAAATAGTGAGTGCCCACTTAGGAACTTAGACACTCACCCCTAATTCTTAAGTTCATCCAAACGATAGGTGATAGTTGGTCAAATCGCACAAGTAGCAAGGGTCGTCGGTTGGTTATATCTTACCCTTCCTGCCTCTCCTCGCTTCACCTAGGGTCACTGGTCATATCTCCCAGCAATCGGCCTCACCGCCATTCAAAACTACCAACCAAGGTGGCTACCAATAAACTATGCATGCATACACTTAGAAATAATTTTACAAAAGTAAAGTAAACGCAAACAAAACAATTATGAATTATAACTAGGCCAAGACCAAGAGGTGCTTAGTCATATTAATCATACAAACCAATTCAATATTCAAAGGTACGAAATACATGAATTGAAAGTAAAAGAAATATAAAATGCTAATGCTTATAGTAGGGAGTGATTTCTCCTCGAGACAACTCCGTATGTCTCCTCTAGACATGCCTTGAGCTTTTTCCCACGCTCGAGTGTTGTGTGTGAATGGGATGATTAGAAATGCCGGAATTCGTGGTATTTATAGGCCGATCCGGGTTACGCTTAACTAATATAAGAGTTACGCCGTAACCTTCTATTTCATCGATTTTGCACTAGATCTGGTTACGGCGAACCTAATAAGTCGCTACGCCATAGTCTTCAATAAACTCGGTTACGCCATAGTTGATGGAGTAGTTACAGCGTAAGTATCAACGGGCGTGGAACCTCATTTAACCTAATATAGTTACGTCAGAACTTTTGGGAAGAGTTAGTTTTCCTTTCCCATCATGAAATCGATTCCTCCGTGATAAATCTTTAGATAATTCTCCAATTCCGCTCTTTAGCTGTTTTTAATACTCAAGACATTACAACTCCAAGACGAATGATCAAAAAATCGATGTATTTGATTAAGTGGAGGTCTAAATTTGTCGAGTAACAAGATCTCGTCTCACGACAAAAGACAATAAAGGAAGTTAACAATAACGAGTTTAAAGGTTATATAAACGAATATATTTATTGCATACTGTGGAAAACTAGAAGGGAGGGTTGAATAGTTTTACCGATTAAAACTTCATTTTAAAGTATTTAGATCGACTTATGTCAATCTATTTAGTTTGTGTGTTGGATATTGATAGATGAGCATATAAGTAAGTAATGCAAAAGATAAAGAGTAAAGAAACACAAAATTACGACACGAGTATTTATAGTGGTTCGGCTACAAGGACAAATTCATTTCCCTACTCCACTCCCCGAGTACCCCACTCGAGAGTTTCTAAGCACTACACAACACAAGCTCCTTAATGTGACGGAGAAGCCTTCACAACGTCACCTACTCTTTATCCGGTACAAGGCTAGACACCGAGTTCTTCCACGAGGTAGAACCAAACCTATCACAGCGTCGCCTAAACTTTATCCGGTACAAGGCTAGACACCGAGTTCCATTACAAAGGGGGAAATACTACCCAACACTACACCACAACACAACTACCCGAAGGAGAAACACTCCTTGTTACAACACTAGAGAGAATATCAATATCCTCTAACCCAAACTACATAACTTGTACATCGACGCATTATATCGAATGTACACCTTCGGCACCGTTCACTAATGCCTTCAACACGACACTTCTATGGAGGGAGGAAAGAACTATCAACAAGATGCACTTTAGTGGTCTTGATGATGACGAAGCTTAGCAACTCATGACCTTGAGCTTGCACGTCTTCAAGAGGTGGTGATCTCGCCTTTAAGAGGAACCTAGAGATTCACATAAAGATAAAACTACATAGAATGATCCTTTGGATCTGTGGTTAGTGAGGTTAGAATACTTAGAGAAAGTATATCTAAGAGTGGTGGTGAGCAAGAGAGAAATGGCTCACTATTTATAGACAAAACATGTTCATCGTCCTACGGTTTGGCGGATCCTCACCGTAGGATCCGGCTAGTGCAAACTCGGGATCCCGCCATCGGGTCGGTTTAGTTCGGATTTTGGATTTTAAACCGGTTTATGGGTTATGGGTTATGGACCATGGGTCATGAGCATTGGATCATGTATACCCAACAAGATGCAATGTACCTAGTCATTGGGTTATGGATCTTGGGTTATGGATCTTGGGTCATGGGCCATGGACTTTGGGTCATGGATCATGGATAATATCTAACATGACTTCATGCACGATGTCATGCAATGGGTCATGAGTTATGGATCATGCTCCATGGGTATGGGTTATAGACTTTGGTTTTTACCCAAAAAAGATTCATTGTACCTAGTCAGTGTATCATGGGTCATTGGTCATGGGTCATGGGTCATGGGTCATGGGTTATGGACTTTGATTTTTACCCATTACAACATATACAAAGTACATATACATTCTTATAAAATGTAAACACTAATTGCTTGTTATACATATACATTTCTATAAGATGTAGACAATGTTACATGTTAGTGTTTTATAAAAATGTCTTTGGTTTTATATAACGTATTTACTAAGCATGTTTTGATGGTTTTAATATGTTTAGTAAAAGTGTGTTAGTAAATTATTGGTTCAAAGCTTTTACGTATTTTATTTATTTCGTTAAAATAATTTTACGTTTGTTATCGACAAAACATTAGAAGATCGTAAAATATAAATAAACGTTTTTATGATTTATTTGTATTAACACATACCATTTTCAAAAATGTTATCATTGAGTTTTGAAAAAAAAAAGTATTTGATAGTGGTGGTTGTGTGGTGGTAGAGGGTGGTGGTGGTGGTGCTAGAGGGTGGTGGTGTTGGTTGTGTGGTGGTAGAGGGGGGTGGTGGTGGTGGAAGAGGGTGGTGATGTTGATTGTGTGGTGGTAGAAGGTGGTGGTGGTGGTGGTTGTATTTGTGATGTGGTGGGAAAACATCAAAGCTTCTTATAAAAAAAGAAAAGAAAAAGTTAAGTGGAATATTCATGCTAGGTTTGAATGATTGAATGTGGAATATTCATGCTAATAAGACTTTTGAAGATTTGTCTTTAGGAAAATTTTATTTTGTTTCGCTTTCATTTACTTAATTTAAGTTGTGAAATATTTGGTTCTTAAACTCGTATTTTGTTGATTTACTTGAGCACTTTGTGACACCTTTTAATTTGTTATATTATATAAACTTTTAGGTTTTATTTATGATTTCGAGATTATATTGTTATGTTTACTTGAATTTGGTTTTCTTGGTTGTTAACCGAAAACCAAATCGAATTTCAATTTGCTATATGGTTTGATTTTATCCATTCTATAATTGATTTGGTTTGATTTGGTTTTGATTTTGACTTTAATTTTTTTTTCAAACCGATAAACTCGAATCATAAAACCCACAAGCCCGAGAACCAAACCGACGAACACATCTAGTTAGACTAGCAAAGATGCATGCGTTTTGACGAACATTGTTTTTCGTGACAATATCATTTTGATGAACATTATGTTTCGATTGTTAAAAGAAAAAAAAATTAATGATGAATACAAAAATAAAAATAAAAAATGAATAAATCGTAATTTTCATTTACCTTCAAAGGCAAATGCATAATTTTTATAAGAAAAAGTTAGTAAAATTTTATAACATTCCATATTAAATAAGATTATTTTTATACTTTATATATTAGACGATTGTCTGCGCATATCGGCAATGATATATATGATGTGTTTGTTAAAAGTAGCAGTGAGATGTGAGCATAGACGGAACTTGAACATTTTTTTGAGAGGGGGCGAATTTATTTTGGGAGGGTCGAATCGAGATTTGTTTGTAACCTCAACTAAATAACCCCTAAAACTTATAATATTTACACTAGGTGTCGCAAAAAAAAAATTGGGGGCTGCCTCGATAGTCCCGTCCATGGTCGCTCGTGTAACAATTATAACTCATGTACTCACACTTCATAAGGAAGCATTGAAAAAAGGGTTAATATACACAAAAGTTATTAAAGTTTACGGGAAATTTGTCCTAAGTCACTAAAGTTTTTTTGTTGCTATTCAGGTTACTCAACTTATTGTGACTGGTTATATTTGTTACTCTTATTTTGGTAATCCAGAATTATCGGTAATAATACTACTTGGCAAATACTTTAGATTTCATTTATATTAAAAATATGGGTTAATATACAAATAAGTTACTAAAGTTTGCCAAAATGTTCATTTAAGTTACTATACGTTTACATTCTTTTACATTTAAGTTAATATACAAATAAGTTGCTAAAATTGTGTATATTTTTATACGTTTTTTTACAACAACTTTTGACGTTATTATACGTTTACATTCTTTTACAACAACTTTTTGAACGTTATTATACGTTTAAAATTATGTATATTTTTATACGTTTTCTTACGTTTTTTATACGTAAAAACGTATAAAACATACAAACGTATTAAAGAAGATAAAACGTATAGAACATAAAAACATATAAAACATACAAACGTATAAAAGCGGATAAAACATACATACGTATAAAACATATAAAACATACAAAGGTGTAGAATAACGTAAAAATAGTATGAAAACGTACAAAAACGTAAGATAATGTATGAAAATGAACGAAAATGTACAAAACCATACAGTAATGTATGAAAACGTAAAAATGTATAGATAAAAACGTACACACACATATAAAAACTGTTAAATACATAGAAAAACGTACGAAAATGGACAAACATATATACAAAAATGTACGAAAATGTACAAAAACGTAAAAAAAAAAGGTACGACAAAAGATAAATGGATACACAAACGTATAAAAACGGAGAGAAACGTAAAAAAACATACGGAAATATACAAAAAGTACGAAAATGGAGAGAAACGTAAAAAAAAGAACGACAACAAAGAAAACGTACAGAACGTATAAATACGTATAAAAACGTACGAAAATGGAGAAAAACGTAAAAACATGAAAACAGATAAAACATACATAAATGTATAAAAACGGATAGTAACTTTTTTTTAAGGTTCGGTAACCTATTTAATAAACCTCGTGAACTATAGTGTGGAAAACTAGAAGGGGGGTTGAATAGTTTTATCAATTTAAAACTTCCTTTTAAATATTTAGATCGACTTATGTCAATCTATTTGGTTGTTTATGTTGGACGTTGATAGATAGATATATAAACGTGTAATGAAAGATAAAGAGTAAAAAGCACATCACCACGACACAAGTTATTTATAGTGGTTCGGCTACAAGGACACCTTCCTTGCCCTACTCCACTCCCCGAGTCACCTACTCGAGAGTTCGTAAGCACTACACCAATCTCGTTATGGCGGAGAAGCCTTCACAACGTCGCTTAACCTTTTTCTGGTACAAAGCTAAATACCGAGTTCTTTCACACCAAGGCGAACCACACCTAACACAACGTCGCCTACCCTTTATACTTGCTAGGCTAACCACCGAGTTCTTTCACACCTTAGAGAACTAATCCTATCACAACGTCGCCTACCCTTTATTAGGTACTAGGCTAAGCACCTAGTTCCATTACTATGGAGGAACTGCTACCCTTCACGACACAACACCTAATCTCAAGGAGATCTACTCCTTGTTACAACACCATCAAGGATATCACCATCCTTGTAAATAAACAAATACTTATATGTATAACGATGCACCTCATCGATTATACGACCTAAGCATTCTTCCCAAATGCTACTTGATTTGATTCTTTGGCATCCTTCACTAATGCCTTAGACAAAACGCTTGGCACCTTTCACTAATGCCTTCGTCTTGACACCTATAGCATTCTTCACTAATGCTCTTGACACGAACGATAAGCACCTTTCACTAATGCTTTCGTCTTGACACTTTCAAAGATCCTTCACTAATGCCTTTAACTCAACATCTATAGAAAGGAAGAACTATCAACAAGAGAACCTTAGTTGTCTTGATGACGAAGCATTGCAACTCATGGACTTGAGGTTGCACGTCTTCGAAGTGGTGATCTCTCCTTTAAGAGGAACCTAGAAGATCACACAAAACAAAAGACAAACTACATAGATCACTTGGATCCGAGGTTAGAGGGTTAGAATACTTGGGGAAGTATGTGTAAAATCATGAATAGAAAGGAAGAAATGGCTCTCTATTTATAGAGAAAATTCTCTCTGTTTCCCGGATCCCACGGATCCTTCCACTGGGATCCGCTAGCACAAAGCCGTGGATCCGTGGAACGCCCTCTTTGCCCATGGGTATTTTGGTTATGGGTCATGGGTCATGGGTTATGGGTTGATCCATGGTTATCATTCTAGATACAATGAACTTGGTTAAGTGGTATATATAAAACCATGGGTTATGGGTCAAAACCATTTGCTAGTTTTTACCCATTTAGTATATACTTGTTTTTACCCATTTAGTATATATTTGTTTTTACCCATTTAAGTATACTTAGTTTACGTATATTCTAACCCAATATGTAAACACTAGTTGTTGTACATATGTAACATAAAATCACTTATACTTGTTTTAGTGTTTTATGTGAAAACGTAAGTGTGTTAGGAAACTATTAACTCAAACTATTTACGTATTCTATTTGTTTCGTTAAAATGATTTTACGTTTGTTATAGACAAAACATTAGAAGATCGTAAAATATAAATAAACGTTTTTACGGCTTATTTGTATTAACAATCTCCCTTTTGTTGATGACAAAACATAAAATTATTTTAAGGAAAAGCTAAAATTGTAAAAGTTTGAATTTGTAGTCTTTACTTTCTTCTCCCCTTTTGTCGAAACAAAAGTGTTAAAAGAAACTAACACAATTTTTACAAGAAAGTTATGTAAAAATGTAAAGAGAGTAAGTGACGGAATGGTACTCGTCTTAACTCCCCTTGACGAGTCCATCCTTTGAAAGGGCGTCAAGGACATGACGTAAACTAAACTAATAGTGTTTGCAATTATGTTTGCAAATGGTTCGCCTAAGTGACGAGAACTTGCTCTCCCTTGAAGATTGCAAAGTTGCAATGGGGTATCATGAAGTGTAATCCAACATTGGATTAAGTTGCAAATGATTTTGCAATGTCGTTTGACACAAAGCTCCCCCTAGCTTTATGGTGTCAACATCTTCATGTGTATTTTGAATAGCTACAAAACAAAGGTTAGAAAACAAGAGTATAGTGCATAATTTCCTGCAAATAAGACTCATGTTAGTAGAAGTTTGTACTTCTGATACACGGATCCCGCGGTTCCCTTCTTGGAGGGATCCGGATAGGCATTTTGTAGGATCCGCCATCGATGACAGTTTCTTGAAGAAGAAGATGTGTCAAACAATGCTAGTGTGGAGACAATATATGTGCGATAAAGAGCACAACGTCTGAATAATCAAAGCATATAAATGTTCATTCAATAAAAAGAGATAACCAAACAAATCTCTAATACTAAGAGAATGAACTAGCCATACAAGTACTACTAATGCTCATGAGTTACCCAAATTCAAGGTTCAACTAAAACCTAATGATGATCAAGGATGATGAAGGTTTCCTAAACGTTCTAAGTTTGAGCTTTTGACTATGATGCTCATTGTAGTTTAGGCTTGTTAACCTCTTCGAAACGTTCGAGGAGGTGATAAAACATGAAACGTTGCTCTTCACGTAGTTCATGTATCAACCTTTCAACATGTTTACAATGATAGCAATCCTTGTCATGGTTTTGAATTTCTTGTAGTGGAAGTTCAAGTAAAGTGGGTTGAGTATCTTCAAATGAAGGAGGAATTGGTGGAGGCTTATTAAGTGATGGCTCTACAATGTTTGAGGGTAAAGAAGCATCAACTTCCATATGGTCGGGTGGTTGCCTTTGATGTCTTCTCATAATCCAAAAAGGACTATTGGGGGGAATGATAGAGTTTGCTTTTGGAGCAAGTGTTGATTCAACACTTTGATTTTGTTGCTCAATCTTTTCAAGTGAATTTGTTGGTAATGGTGAAAGGTGAGATGGCCAAGAAGGTAGATCTTCTATATTGTGAGAATGTGGAGATGATTGTGAGGTGGTTCTAGGCACTAATGGTGTTGGTTGAGTTGTGGAGGGTATGTTTGGGATAGTAGAGTTTGGTGATGAAATCTGAGTGGAACACTCTTCTTGGGAATTAGTTTGATTGGTTTCCTTGGTGTAGGGAAATCCTAGCATTGGTAGACTTAATCGGAGATGATTCGGTTGAGGAAAATTCGTGTATGATTCTAGCAAGTTTCTTGGGTGGTTCTTGAGTGGATGAGTTAGCACTAGGAGCCTTTCTCATGTTGAAATGACTTAAGAAAGATGGTTGTAATTGCTGATGGTTTGTGTTTGTGTTTGATGACTAAAGTGTTCTTAGCAATATGGCTTATAAAAGGAAGAGCTTGGTAGTTGCCTTTAAGACTTAATCCACTAATGTTCTTGGAAATGTGATGATTAACATGCACAAAGTTTATGTTCAGAGTTTCACTAATCTAGGGACTCATTTAAGATGAGATGGAGTGTTTGAGTTAGGAAGATGAGTTGAAATGATTGTTCAACAATGATTTTCATAAACCGTCACCCGGATCCCACGGTTCCTCCTTGGAGGATCCGGCTAGGCTAATCCTAGGGATCCGGCTCTCAGCAGTTATGACAGGTTTGAAATGAGGTTTCTAGGAGCTAAAGCCTATCTCGTTTTGAATATTTCAGATCTCCTAAGTGTTTAAGATGAAAGGGTACTTGAATGATCAAAGGTAATAAGTGTTATAGCAAATGATTGCTTCTTATGGAAGGAGAATGGGACAAGATGACTACCAATGGATGTCCAAGGATAACACTAAGAGTTATATAGGTGTCAAGTCATAATAAATGATCCTAGTGATCGATTTAAGCTTGAGGTGATATTTGGATAAATTCTTAAAATCACAAGAATTGAAAAACTAATCTTTATCTTACTTTGAGATAGAAATGACTAGAAGCAATTTCAAAAATATGTTTAATATGTCCTCTTTAAGTGTTTTGAGAGATGAGAAATAGTTTGTGAGTAGTTAAGCGGAAATATGGTGAGTTTTGATGTGTTGATAAATCAAGAGACATTTTGACTAAGATTTTAAGTAAGTCTTTAGTGAGTCTAAGCCTTTCTCATCCTTGAAAAGGTTCTAGTTGGATTCTAAAAACATATGCTTAGCTAATGAGATGTTATCTAGGAAGTTATCTTGATGCAAGAAATGCAGAATTATTGATCTGATGTCACGGATCCCACAGTTCCCTCAAGAAAGGGATCCGGCTAGGCTAATCCTTGGGATCCGGCATCTGCAGATCATAATCTACACAGGAATGATGTGCAGATTTTGTACACTAATAAATCTATAAGTAAAGCAATAGGAACAAGCATGTTATCACAAAACACCACTTATAAAAGTATGATAAAGCAACAATATCCAAATTTCCATAAACCAAAAGAACTAACACGTAATCATCCAAACATAAAAAAAACAAAAAAAACATAATCCTATTGTCTCTTTCGTCAATCCTTTCTTTTCCTTTTGACGGCTTAGTGAGGTTGTAAGCGAGGTTTTGAATCATGCCCTCAATTGTTTAAATTCATGGTCTCGTTTGGAATGGTTGGAAGTTGTTTGTGGTATTCAAGGATTTCTAATTTGATGTTGGCTACGGGTCAAATCTTCCTCATCTTCATCTTCTTCTTCACCGGCCGAGGAGTCCGAGAGAGCTTGAGTTTCTCTCCATTAACCATGAACCGTTTAGGCGTTGTTTGATAAGAGGTACCATGACGTGATCGGAAGGTAATGATCATTGTTAATGGAGATGGTTGCAATGTACCAACATACTTACAAAGTCGTGTTAGGAGCATACCATATGGAAGTACCATGTTGGAAGCTTTGAATACCCCAACCATTCTCCTTACCATGTAATAGGCAAGATTAAATGGCCTTTGGTGGGTAAGACAATAGATCATTTGCACAAGACATGCGTTTGGATGATCTTTGTTTCCAACTAGGCTAATGACATTTTCCTAGGATTTCTTCCCATTTTCTAAACATGGGATGCATTTCAAAATTTCCATTTGAAAAGGATCACGGTGAATAAGCTTTTGTTACGGTCGTACTTAGATTGGTCGGTCCTAACTTTGAAGATAGTATCTCTAATGGTTTCGGGATTGTCGAGAGGAGTGTTATAGAGGCTTAGGATCAAGTGCAAGGTTTTGAGCGTTAATTGCCCAATCTTGAGAGTACATACAAATTTCTTCACAAGGAATGCGAAGAATTTGAGCAAAGGTGTTGAGAGGAAAAGTAAAACTTTGTTTGTTGATGATGAAGGCGATTGAGATGCTATTGTCGGTGTTTCTAATGATCCTAAAGCTTTTGTAAAATTCAAAATGAAGACCGGACAAATTTGTTCATCTATGTCGAGGAGACAATCAAAATTGATTGTCGAGAAAACTTGACGAATGTCGGTATCTTCAAGGAAATATTCCTTGACTACACGACCTTCGTGGATAAGTCGTTTACAAGGCTTTTGAATATTTTACGGTCGGTTTTGGTCAACCCCTTTACGATAGTAGTGAGTAAGGTAATGGACGGTGTCATGATGATCTTGTTGAGTGGCTTTGGGCATGGTTGATCCTAAAATTACAAATTTTCAATTATGTAAGATTAGTTGGAATGGGTTTATGGTTTTGATTTGTATTAACAATGTTGTGAACACAATGTGATTTTGTTAAAACCCCCTTTTCATGATTAATTTGAAAAGCCCTAATTGAGTTAATTGATTAGAAATTAGGAAAAGATAAACCCTAGGATGAGGATGATGAAAGTTAGAACAAGTTGATGTAATTACTTACAACGGTGTTCTAGGAGGGAATACTTGAAAGTATGGAAGCCAATGAGGATGAATTGTGTAGCTTGGTCGTTTTTGTGTTGTGTGAATAGAGGGAAAAACAATCAGTGGTGAATTTTTGAAAGCGTATAGCTGAGTTCTATTCCACGGTTCCCCCGGATCCTTTATGTTTGGGATCCGACTAGTACAACTAGGGGGATCCGGCTACTTTGGACAGAAAAAGGGGTTGTTTGGCAATATTTTTGTAGTGGGCTTATAAATTAGCTTACTAAAAAATAGTTCGGAGGTATTAGATGAAGATTATTTTTGGATGACGGCTTTTGATGAATCACATATCGAAGGTTCATATGTGATGACGGCGTTAGTTTGACGAATCAAAAGGAGTATCATTCCCGATGATGAAAAAGACGGAAAAGTGACGAAAGAGACTTCTAATGATGTTAGTGATAAATAAACAAAGAGAACTTATGAAAATAAATTGAACTCATGTAACCTATCTAATGAAAAGTAAAACATACCTCTATGCTTCTTGGTTTGGCATAATACCAAAGATACTTCATGAGCTTTTAAAGTAATCCTTTGTACTTGGTGTCGTGGTTGTGATTACTTTTAGATCCTTCCTTGAATGTTGACTTCATTATTCTTTATGCTCTTGGTAACTCCAAATCCAAGTATGGATAATGCTTAAAAAATGTTAGAGCATTCTATCATTGTCCAACAATAAATAATATAATGATTTTTTTTAAAATATGACAAAAGTAATCATTCTTTGTAGTTTTCAAACATACATGGATCGTATCAAGTTTTTAAAGTACAACATACTCTAAGAAACTTGGTAACGAAGCTCTGATGCCAATTGTGGAAAACTAGAAGGGGAGGTTTGAATAGTTTTACCAATTTAAAACTTCCTTTTAAATATTTAGATCGACTTATGTCAATGTATTTGGTTGTTTATGTTGGACGTTGATAGATAGATATATAAACGTGTAATGAAAGATAAAGAGTAAAAGCACATCACCACGACACAAGTTATTTATAGTGGTTCATTCTGAGACACCTTCCTTGCCTACTCCACTCCCGAGTCACCTACTCGAGAGTTCGTAAGCACTACACCAATCTCCTTATGGCGGAGAAGCCTTCACAACGTCGCTTAACCTTTTTCCCAGTGCAAAGCTAAATCTGGGAGTTCTTTCACACCAAGCGAACCACACCTAACACAACGTCGCCTACCCTTTATACGGTGCTAGGCTAACCACCGAGTTCTTTCACACCTTAGGAGAACTAATCCTATCACAACGTCGCCTACCCTTTATTAGGTACTAGGCTAAGCACCTAGTTCCATTACTATGGAGGAACTGCTACCCTTCACGACACAACACCTAATCTCAAGGAGATCTACTCCTTGTTACAACACCATCAAGGATATCACTATCCTTGTAAATAAACAAATACTTATATGTATAACGATGCACCTCATTGATTATACGACCTAAGCATTCTTCCCAAATGCTACTTGATTTGATTCTTTGGCATCATTCACTAATGCCTTAGACACAACGCTTGGCACCTTTCACTAATTCCTTCGTCTTGACACCTATAGCATTCTACACTAATGCTCTTGACACGAATGATAAGCACCTTTCACTAATGCTTTCGTCATGACACTTTCGGCATCCTTCACTAATGCCTTTAACTCAACATCTATGGAGAAAGGAAGAACTATCAATAAGAGAACCTTAGTTGTCTTGATGACCAAGCATTGCAACTCATGGACTTGAGGTTGCACGTCTTCAAGAAGTGGTGATCTCTCTTTAAGAGGAACCAGAAGATCACACAAAACAAAAGACAAACTACATAGATCACTTGGATCCGAGGTTAGAGGTTAGAATACTTGGGGAAGTATGTGTGTAAAATCATGAATAGAAAGGAAGAAATGGCTCTCATTTATAGAAAAATTCTCTTGTTTCCCGGATCTCACGGATCCTTCCACTGGGATCCGGCTAGCACAAAGCCGGGATCCGTGGAGCGCTCCTCTTTGCCCATGGGTATTTTTGGTTATGGGTCATGGGTCATGGGTTGATCCATGGTTTTCATTCTAGATCTGATGAACTTGGTTAAGTGGTATATATAAAACTGATGGGTTATGGGTCAAACCATTTGATAGTTTTTACCCATTTAGTAACCCATTTAATAAACCTGTTAACTTGAGTAACCTGAATAACAACAAAAAAACTTTAGTAACTTAGGACAAATTTACCGTAAACTTTAGTAACTTTTGTGTATATTAACCCTTGAAAAAATGAGCATTCCTAAAAAATAGCAAAACTCACCGCTTCTTTGTCAAACGACTACTACAAACCGAAATGCTCATTTCTCATTTCTTATCGCTCTAAAAAGGTTCACACCGCTCCGCGCCAAAATACCCATAATATCATAAATTTGCGTGGCAATTTCATTTTTTATGTATATGTGAGTGTGGACTAAGTTAGAGTGAAGAGAGTTAGTAGTTCAAATTGTAATTAGGTATTTAAATATTTAAGATAGCTAATTGTCTTTTATAAGTAAGAGTATTTTTGTCTAACAACATTACTTATTTTTTAAGTTTTTAATTTTAAGCAATTTTTTTTATTCATTTAATTTTTAAGGCAAATATATTAAGCCATTAAGGCAAAAAAGTGGTTCATGCTTTATACTACACTAGACGAGTACTCGCGTATAATGACGATATTTTATAGCGGCGGATAATTGTAGTTGGGATATTTTTGTTAAGTGTTTGTGTAATGTTTAAGCATACAATGTAAAATAATTAAAATGTAATTGAAAAATGTTGTAAATACGATAAATCAATAAAAATATTTTTTTAATGTATCAAAGAACGTTTCTAAGCGCGGAAAATACAGTTCTCTAATTTGGTTGTCTAAATCAATGATGTCACACATAAACAAAAAAGAATTGATTTGCACATTTTTATTTTTGGTCGGAACACTCTAATTATTGCATCAAAAAGTTGTATCATATTTATATCATGTTGTGAATGCTTGTATGGTAAATGTGCAAATAAAAAAGTGAAGTGTGCAAATCAACTCCCAACCAAAAGTTTATAATGTTCTTCAAGGGTGTGTTTGGTAGGAAGAAATGAGGTCAAAGAAATAGAAATGAGCAAATTTCTCTTGTTTGGTACATTAGAGAAATCAAAAAGCGGAAAAATTCAAATTCTCTATAAATGACTTTCTTTGTTAACTGAATTCCACTCCATCTAGCTTGGAAATGAACTTCCCGAATATTTCTCCGAATCATTTTTTTGAAAAGGGTAAAATTAAAAATAATAAAAAGGGTATAAAAAGAACATATCACGTCCCACTCACATGTTTTTAAACAACACATCAAAAATTAAGCAAAACCTTAACTCCCCCAGTATCTATCATTGTCGCCGACTGTTTATGGTCATCTTCTGGTGGCCTTTGTCTTCTCGAAGTTGTTTTCGAGTGTTCGCTATCTGAGTGTGAATGACGTCTGGTGGTCATCGTTTGATTTTGGCTGCCGTCTGATGGTCGTCATCGATTGTGGTTGCCGATTCACGATTGGTTTGAGACTGGGGATAATATGCAGAAAGTTTTGAATTTGATATTGTTAATTGATGGATATGTATTAATTTGAGATTGGGGATAATATGCAGAAAGCTTGAATTTGATAATTGTTAATTATTGTGGTTGCCGACTCACGATCTTTTTGAAATTGGGATAACATGTATTAATTTATGAATTCTTAATTGCCTACTCACAATCGTTTTAAGATTGGGGATTGGATAACTATTTGGTGGATGAGAGATCATATAAACTCATATTGTCGTAGAATCGATGGAACAATCATACCATCCATTTTTATTTAAATTAATAAAAAATATTTTCCACCTTTTTAAAACAACATATCTTTAACGATAAATCTTGTTCTAAAAAATACATTATCACGACGAAATTAAATTATCTTTCATAGATATCGTTGTTATATCTTTTCGACGAAGTTTTTTTTTTATATTTCGGAAAAATCACATATGATTCATAAAAATCAAATCACATATGATTTTAACAAATCACGTGTGATTTTCTACAATCGCGTATGATTTTTCCGGACTAATTTTTTAAAAAAGTTACGTCGAAAGATATAACAACGATATCTATAGAAAGATAATTTAATTCTCGTCGATGCTAGATGATTTTTTGGCGTAACGATTAACGGTTTGTGAGATATTTAATTTTTAAAAAAGGGTGAATATATTTTAATAAAAGAAATGAGTGGTATGATTGGTTCGTTGGTTTTATGACAAATATGAGTTTTATATTGAACTTATATGTATAAATTTATGCTTTTCTATTTTCCATAAAATGAGAAAAATGTTTTTTTTTTGTTTCTCGATTCAATTCTCCGCCGTTACCAAATAATGTAAATTACTCTGCCAAACGTACTCTAAGAGTCACGAAAATCTTATAAGTATTAAAGACCAAAGCATCACGGTTCGTGGTTCATACGCAATTTGGCCATCTCAATTTCTGACCGACTGAATGCATGTTATTTACACTTTTAAACTTTGTGCTCTTCTTCATTATTGGCGTTAGTGTTCATTCACTTTAATTTCCACTATGGAAATGAGAACAATAGATTCCTTAAAGAGGAGAGGACAATGAAATTAGGCCAAAATTATAGACAAAACAATTATATTCTTCTATGTATAAGTGTAATTATTTTCGAAACAAATCTAAAATATTTGGAGTGAATATAACGGAAACGAGTTTAGATTGTTTCTTCCAGCATATGTATTCACTTCTTGTGGGCAATATAAAGTTTTGCCTACAAGTTTTTCAGTCCGGTCTAATCTTATACTCCAATCCGATTTTGAACCGTGATCAGCTTTGGTATATCTGATAGTCATATTGTTTGTCTTTCTACACTTTGTTGATAGTAATGTTTGTGGTATTGAACGGTAGTATTCGCGGTCGTCACTACACCCGGCCTCATACGATCAATACACCGTTACACCCGGTCTAAAAGAAACCGATTCGAATAGGATTTGACCATGGTTCTAAAAAACTCGCAGGTCCCGCGCCATGCAGCGCATAAGCGCCAGTGATGCCGCTCTGCCGCCTTACGCCACGCTTTGTTAACTCGATATATATGAACATGATATAAATATATAAATATTTTCATATTTTACGTTATCTTATGTCACGCCTTGTAAAAACAAAAGCTTCATCTTAACCGAAAAACATGAAACTTGATCATGCCGATACGCCACACCTCGCGGTATTTATAACCGACACATCAAATGATCAAAACGAATCACATCCTCCGTATTCTAGAAAGAACCAAGACATCTTTCTTTAATTTTTCATTTCCCATTTCTTTTTCTTTAAATTCCGTACCGTAACGCCAGCATTTATATCACATGAAACGTATCACCCCTTAAACCCATCCAAATACAAACCACCATCACCTCACTCTTCTTCACACCAAAACTCTTTTTTTCAAAGCAAATATAATGGCAATTGAGATCTGTGTTAAAGCTGCTACTGGAGCACCAGATGTTCTCGGAGACTGTAAGTTAAATTAAATCCTTTTTATACATTTTTTTTTCTTTCAAGATTTATTAATGTGTAGTAACATTTTTTGGTTTTTTAGGTCCATTTTGCCAGAGGGTTTTATTGACTCTTGAAGAAAAGAAGGTTTCTTACAAAACCCATTTGATCAATTTGGACAACAAGCCTCAATGGTAATTATTTTATCTACTTTTTTTGTAAGAAAATTTTTAAAGGGTTGTTTGGGATTGCTTGTTTTTTCTATTTATATGTTTATTTTTCGGGAGTGTTTGTTTAAGCTTGTACGTGGGCTTATGAGCTTATTTGATTTCAGCTTATATTACATAAGCCCCAAATTTTCGGCTTTTTTTTAGACTTATACGGGCTTATGTAAGCTTGTTATTAATCATAACAATGTTGTATAAGCCCACAAGTCTCGAAATAAGCTAGAAATCTGAAACTTATGTAATATAAGCCGAAATCAAATAAGCCCATAAGCCCACATACAAGCTTAAACAAGCAGAAGAATGTGTCTTATGGTTGTGCTTATCTGCTGATTTTGTAAAATAAGCGTTTTTCTATGAGAAATTAAGGGGTGTTTGTGTTAGCTTATTTACCTGGTTCATGAGCTTATGTCAATTTGGAAAAGCGCGTGAATCCACTTTTCTTTGTTTAGAAGCTTATCAAGTTGGATTTATGAGCTGAAAAGCCATAAGCTCAACTTTTCTTTGATTGCATTGTAAAAAAATATATTAATTTTTCAGGACAATTATTGATTTTTTTAAAACAAAATAATTAGTTATAAGCAATCCGAGACAGCCTTTGAGTTTTTTTTTTTTTAAAGATTGGGTTTTTATATACGGGTTTTTGACGGTGAATGTTTTTATGTGTTTTATAGGTTTCTCGAAGTGAACCCAGAAGGGAAAGTGCCTTTGAGTAAGTTTGATGATGAAAAATGGGTTTCTGATTCTGATGTTATTGTGGGGATTATCGAAGAGAAGTATCCTGAACCAGCTCTCGTAACTCCACCTGAATTTGCCTCTGTGTATGTTTTTATACTCCTTTGGCGTGAATGTGATTTTGTTTTGATATACGAGTTTCATAAATGTATATGTTTTGAGTGTTTTTGATCTTGTTTTGTGATGAATAGACACAATCCTAAGGAACCATTAGATTGGAAATTAGAGTGTCTTTGGGATTGCTTATTTTTAGTAGTATTTTTATTTTTTAAACTGCTTAAAAATATGTCGGTGCCAATCTGCTTAGTTTTAAGTTTTTATTTCACTGTAAAATAAGCAAATCGGCATTTTATTTTTGGCTGCCATATGCTGAAATCGGCTGAGCAGATATGCATTTAGATAAGCAATCTTCAAACACCCTCTTACAATGCAAACAGAACAATAATAGCAATAGTTTTGTATTTTGACCCAAGTCAATTACTTGTTTATGGCTTGTTTGGAATTAGAAGGTCAATGATTCTGACCCAAGTCAATTACTTGTTTATGTTGGGACTTGAGCAATTATTTATTTATTGTATTAGTTATGCATGCTGTTGAATAAACGATGTCTTTATATTTTAGAATTTTGAGCAATTTGGTTGTTGCATGCTTGTACCTTGACTCTTGCTGTCCCATTGACTAAATAGTCAGATTGACCATTGCCGAATTTACTAATTGTTGGAATATAATCGACTAATCGTTATAAGCAATAAATAATGCTACAAAGTTAGTTGCATATTGGTGGCTACATTGCACACTCTCATCATATGTATTTGTGACATGAAAATATGAAATTGTAGTGGGTCGAAGATTTTCCCCAAGTTTGTGGGATTCTTAAAGAGCAAGGACGAGAATGATGGTACAGAGCAAGCTTTACTTGATGAGCTGAAGGCATTGGATGAACACCTTTCGAAACATGTATGGATTATGAGATACCCTTTTTCTTGATTCACAGTAAATATGATGATCGTTTTTGTTTTCTATTTGATGAATACAAAATGTTAGTGTTTTGCTTAAATGATGACTGACTTTTAAGCTATAACATATCAGGGGCCTTATGTGAATGGAGAAAAGATAACAGCCGTGGATTTGGGCTTGGCGCCAAAGCTGTACCACCTTGAGGTGGCTCTTGGTCATTTCAAGAAGTGGACTGTTCCCGAAAGTTTGACTCATGTGCATAACTACACAAAGGTACATAACTTGCTTTTGTCAGTTCTTGATCTTATTGGAATAATTGTTAGTTTTCTTATGTGTATGAGTATATCACCACCGAATCTAAACACATCTAAATAGCATTTCCATACCCAATTGGTCCTTCCCGTTTTAGTTATCTAAATGGTCAAACTTGTAGTTCATATGTTCACATCACACCCTTTTTTCTGCTAAGACAATGAAGTGTTAAAATGCATGCATACAACTACAAGCTGTGCTTTTTTGGTTTCGTTTTTCATTCATAGTGTGGTTACTACTGAAAAAGTGAAAATTGTTGCGGGCACTGCTTATTATCTTTTTACCATTATATGACCCAAACAATTTTGATGTTTTTTATGCAGTCACTCTTTTCTCGTGAGTCTTTTGAGAAAACCAAACCTGCTAAAGAAGAATATGTCATTGCTGGGTGGGCACCAAAGGTTAATCCATGAAGCCATGCCAGACTATAGTTCTAGTTACTTATTATGTGCACTAATTGTCATGAGTCTTATATCAAATGTATGTTTTACCATGGACCATACGGTTTTGAAATATCTTTTCAAAGACGTGTGGCTGGTTGCTCCTATATATTACTAGTGTGCCTAAACAGTATGATGATTGTAGAAGTGTATGGATGATCGAGTCTTGTTAGTTGCTTTTGTATTAAGATCATGCTGTGACCCATTATGTGGTTTGGTTTGCAAACAAAAGCATGGTGTTATTAGAACAGCATTTTGTTGGCTTTTAAATGACAAGTTACCCTTCCTCTTGATCTGAGGTGCGAAGATCAAGATATCTTTTTTATGACTTCCATTCCACTTATTGATCCCGGCCCAGAAAAGGCAAGCGTATTTTCAGTTTATATGAAAAATTGCTTGAAACCGATACAGAGGTATAATGCACTCTTATACTATTTAAATCATAACACCTGAAAACTATAACAAAGTTGAAATTAACAAACTAAACTGTAATGATTAAAATCAGTTGAACCTTTTCTCCATACACGTATGTATCATGTATCAACTGAATCTTGCAACATTCGTATAATGACTTACCTACTTGAATCAAGAAAATTTGAAATGATAAGAAATTCCAGCCACACATTTCAAATGAGGGGCACCATTTTAATTTTATTTCAGTTCTGTAACGAAATACTCATCAAAATATTAAATAATACTGTGTATTTACTTTATCAATAGATGAAATGGTTGGTAATGTAGAACAAAGTTCTATCATGTCTTGTACAGCAAACAAATTAGTATATCTCTAGATGTATAGATAAATTAAGACTATTTGACTGTCACACAAATTTCATTTGTCACAAAGCTAAACATATGATTCTTAGAATATTATTGTTATTATATTGTTCATGTAGGAGCTGATGTCCAAACTTTATGCTAATCTTTAACAAACTAACTGCACTTATCTCACATTTACATATAAAGATGATTTTAAGTTGTTCTACCAGACAAATGAAATAATTATGAACTTTTTTAGTAAATTATAGTTAACAGCTTTTTTCAACAATCGGCTAAAGCATGCTGTTATGCTGACAGATAATTCACTTTAAGTTGAGTCTGAAATTGAATTGTTTTCTTTATTTGGTTCTTTTTCTTTTCAAAAGGCAAAAAAGTTCTAAATTTATGCAATGAACAAAGGATAAGAATCATTTTGTTACCTTTTCAGATATTTCATTGGTAGGAATCGTGTCTTATAATTAACAAATGACTATAGAAAGTTGTTATAATTAACAAATGATCACCGAAAGTTGGTATACTTTCAAGTGTGAGGAACAAACAATTCCGTTATCCTCTGAGCTGTGTATAAATATATATGAACACTGCCTCCTTTTCATCCTCATAATTTACGATCCTATCTCTTAACTAAATTCAAAATTTAAGTTTTGATGACGACTGAGATTTGTGTCAAAGCTGCTGTGGGCGCGCCTGCAAACCTTGGAGATTGTAAGTAGTCTTTATCTTTTGAGTGTGTTTGGCATTGCCTTATTGCTAATTCATATCTGATTATATACTTTGATAAGTAGCTTGCAATAAACAAGTATCTAACTATTTACTGAAAAGTGCTTATATTGTATTACAATAAGCAGTTAGTTGTTTTACAGTCACTTTTATACACTTACTTCAAGCTGTAATTATGCTTATTTTCTTGATGTTGAATTTTGTGTGTTTATGTTTGAACTTTAGGTCCATTTAGCCAATGGGTTCTTTTGACTCTGGAAGAGAAGCAAATTCCATACAGTGTTCATCTTATTAGCCTGGACAACAAACCCGAATGGTGATTATTTATGATTCTTTGAAATATTGAATTCACCCATGAAAAAGGTGGTTTCGTGTTTGTTAAACACCATTTTGGCCTGTGCGTTTGTGAAATTGTAGGTTTCTTAAAGTGAATCCAGGTGGGGCGGTTCCACTGATCAAATTTGATGTCGAGTGGATTCCTGACTCGGCTGTTATTGTTGGTCTTATTGAAGACAAGTACCCTCAACCTTCTCTTCATACTCCCCCTGAACTTGCCTCAGTGTACGCTTCCTCTGCGTGTTTAGATATCTATTTATTTATATGTATAATATATATAATTTAGAGATTAGGCACACAAGGTCACCCAACTAGCTATTTTATTTCATTGACATATGACATTATTCATATACCGAACTATTCTACTATATGCCACTCAAACATGTAACCAATGGTATTTGTGTAATTACATACGTTTTTGGACATTTTCATCGTCCACCATGCTTTTGTCATGATAAGCTGTGATGTAAAATTATAGGGGATCGGAAATTTTTGGAAAGTTTGCATCGTTCTTAAAGAGCAAGGACGCAACTGATGGGACAGAGCAAGCTTTGCTTGATGAGCTGAAAGCCTTGGATGAACATATCAAGAATCATGTATGTTCTATGAATACATACCACTTACCTAGATCCATAACAAACATGATAATCGTTTCTTTTCTATTAAATGGTATGACTAATTTGTAAACTATATACGTAATTAGGGACCTTATGTTAATGGAGAAAAGCTCACAAGTGTAGATTTGCGTTTGGCACCAAAGCTGTACCACCTTGTGGTGGCTCTTGGTTATTATAAAAAGTGGACTGTACCTGAAAGTCTGACTTATGTGCATAACTACACAAAGGTATGTAAAATTTTCTTTTCATATTAAATAATCTTTGAACTTATACTAGCATTCCACCATAGTAATGAACCTGCAAAATGTGTTCATTCCTTCTTAATTTATTTCTTTAATTATGAAACAATTATCAATGTGAAACTACTTTTCTGAATCTCCATTGCTTCCATTATGCTTTCGTGTACTTGTGAAGTCATATTTATTTGGATGGTATTCAAGGCCTAAGTTGTGTGGATTTTGTGTGTGTGCAGTTGCTCTTTTCTAGAGAGTCATTTGAGAAGACCAAGGCTGCTGAGAAGTACGTTATAGCAGGATGGGCGTCAAAGGTTAAGGCATGAAGCCATCCAGAATGATAGTTTTGGACTTTTGGGAAGTTATTGTGTGCATTTATCGACTTTCGTTTTTGAGTTTTTGACTTTTGTTCAAGTGAAATAAGTAAAGAGGTGACTCATACAAACCTTGTTACATGAAATAAAACAAAGAGATTCTTTTGCAGATTTCTTTCTGGAATCTTACAATTATTAAAACAAAGTATATCTAAGACTTTTATTCTGATTTAGCAATTGCAATCTCCATACTGAAACTCTTGAATATACACGCTATAGAACACTACAAAATCAAGAAGATGTTGATATATACTATATAGACTAACGGTGAAAATAACATATCATTTACATTCAGTAGCCGTTTTGCAACAAGTTTAAGTGTGTTATGCTTATACGTGGCATATATGATCAGGTTTGTTTAATGACCTTTGTATAAGGAACAACAATTTAGAGCATTTCCAATGCATTTAGTTATTCAACCATTGACGGTTTAATACACTGCCACAATTCAGAGCATCTCCAAGCTACTTAACTTGGATCGTTAGGGTTTTAAGAAAATCCTAATAACAAGCTGCGGTACCACTTGTAGAGATCAATACAGCCCAATATATAAGCAAGATTGGTTCCATAAAATGCTAAATACATCATGTGGTTTGCATACTTTTACAGTTTACATACCTGTCTGAGACTATAGATGCAATTTTTCCGTTTATCTACTAACATAGGTCAATGTGGGCCTTTTTCGTCATTTTGTTTGTCTACGCTACCACCATTCTCTTTATTCTCAATTTTTTTCCGTTATCTGCTAACATAGGCCAACCCGGCCATTATATGGCTAAATCCGGCCATTATACGGCTAAACCCGGCTAGGTCCGGCCGTTACACAGCTAAACTCGGCTAGGTCTGGCCATTATACGGCTATACCTGGCTACGTCCAGCCATTATCTGGCTAAACCCGGCCGTTACACGGCTAAACCCGGCTAGATCCGGCTGTGGAGATAGTGGTGGTGGTGGCTAGATCGGGTGGTGGGGATTAGGGAGTGTGTGTTGTGTGCAGTTGTACCTTCATTCCCTTTTAATCTGCATTAAATCTTTTCTACCTTCCCGGCCTTTTTACATTCTATTTTTATGAACTTATTGTGTAATAGCACTATGACGTATTATGGAAATATAGTCATGGGGCTATGCTGGGTGAACATTGGATGTCTTGGTCTGCTTTGGATTGATCAGCTGAAGTGTATTCAGAAGAGTTTTCATCATCAGATATATGATTTAGTAGTATCCGAGATATTTGTATTGTCAGTTTTGTTTGTTTCAACTTGTATGTGCAGTTTGTATCATGGATTTTGGGCTTGTACAATCCATTTTTCCTCTTTATTATGTAAATGTTGGTTTAATTAATATATGTTCACCTTTTAGAAAAAAACAATTAAATATTTTTAAAACATCCTTATAATGAAAAATACATGTTGTTATACACATTATATAAACAAATAAAACACACAAAGCTTTATACAATTTATATGCTAACTAGTTGATGGTACACATGATTTTGAAAAAATGACCGGACCAACGGGTTCAACCGGAATTCGGAGTAGCCATCAGTTCAACTAGCTAATAAAAGTCGTTCAAAAACGAAATGGAGAGTACCAGTCGGAACTGGTAAAAACGGTTGAACTGGGCCGGAATGGGATCATTTTTTTCTACGGTTAATCAGTTCGTCATTGTTGTTTTGTTGACGCTTAAACTTTAATCACAGGATACCCGCCGCTGCAACGCAAGGCTACCCTGCTAGTTTAACAACGAGAAGGAAATCCCCCATGCGTCGCGGGTCTAAAACTATACTTGTTTATACTAAAGTAAATGGTACTCGCACACAACAACGTTTTTGAAACCTAAACTCATTTGACTTATATTTTAGCAAATTTTAAGTTTAGCATAATACCAAATTAAAACTTAGAAGAATTGGACTATATATTTTAAATGAGATGTGTTATACGTACCACCAGGCCCACCATGTTTTGTCTTCCACCTCCTGGTCTCTCTCTTTACAGTATAACACATTTTTTTTATCAGTTTATGTTTTGTATTTTCTGTCAGTTTTAAGCGTTTGACTTATAAAACTTTATATTTACTGTTTTGTACTTTAAAGTTTATAGTTTTTTTTAATATAAACAAAATTATAAAAGTAAAAAAAAAAAAAAAAAACATTGGGGTACCGTTTGTATGCGTACCCATTTTAAATACCAACTAACCAACAAAATTTTGTGTCCATCTAACTTAATATGGTGAATTACATGTAACTTTTAGGAAAAGAGTAAAAAAAATCAACTTTTTAGCACTTATAAGTGTGTAAAAGTTTGTTAAATTTATAAGCTTTAAAAATGTAATAAATCATAACACTCTTTACATTTAAAATTGTTTTTAAAAAGTAAACTTTACCTACGGGTGCAAAACCATTTGTTTTGTAACTATTGACTAAAGTTTTAAGAATATAAAGATGGGTGAAAGCTAAAGATATAGTTTTTCAAAACAGACGATGTACGTAATGAACATTGAAAATTAACATTGTACGCAAAATACTTTCAAATTTGGAACGATGTACGTAATATGATCGGGAACTATTAGGTTATCAGGTCACAAAGTTTGAAATTTGGCAGAAATGGTCATTGTGGCTTGCGTTGACTTTTACCAGTCATCCCTTAACTTTTTTTCCCGTTAAAAAAGTTACAGTAATGGTCTTTATGGTTATTGACTTACAGATTTAGTCCGTTTTTATACTTTTTCACCCGTTCTCTTACGTTTTTATCCGTTTTCCTTACGTTTTTATCGGTTTCATCCGTTTTTGTCCGTTTTTCTTACCATTTTCTAAGATTTTTGTCCGTTTTTATCCATTTTTCTTACGTTTGTCTACTTTCATTCGTTTTTGCCCGTTTTCATCCGTTCCCCCCCCCCCTTTTTTTTTACAATTTTGTCAGTTTTTCTTATATTTTGTCTCATTTTCTTACGTTTTTGTTCGTTTTTGTACTATTTCAACATATTGAAAAAAAAATTCAAAAAGAAAAAAAAATTCAAAAAAAAATGAAGTTTTTTAGCAAATTTGAAAAAAAAAATTCAAAAAAAATTTTGAAAAAAAATAATTGGAAAAAAATTTCCGAAAAAAAATTTGAAAAATAAAAATTCCAAATTTTTTTTTCATAAATATTTTTTTTTTCAAAAAAAAAAATTTGAATTTTTTTTTTTTCTAAATTGTTTTTTTCGAAATTCTTTTTACAAAAATAATTTTTTCGAAATATGGACTCATTGAAAAAATAAATGTAAAAAAAGAATTTGGAAAAAAAATCCAAATTTTTTTTTTCGTGAATACTTTTTTTTTTCACAAAAAAAGAGAAAATTGGAATTTTTTTTTCTAAATTTTTTTTACAAAAATAATTTTTTCTAAAATTGAAAAAAAGATTTTTTTTTTAATATGTCAAATTTGAAAAAATATTTTGTAAAAGAATTTGAAAAATGATTTAGAAAAAAATCCAAATTCTTTTATTTTGAAAATTAAAAGTATTTAAGAAAAAAATTGAATTTTTGAATTTTTTTCAAATTTTTTTCAATTTTTTCAAAATTTTTTGGATTTTTTTTTTCAAATTATTTCAAAAAAAATTTATTTTTGAAAAAAAATTTCAGAATTTTCAATATGTTGAAATAGTACAAAAACGTAAGAAAAATAGACAAAATGTAAGAAAAACGGACAAAAATGTAAAAAAAATGGACAAAAAGGATGAAAACTGGCAAAAAAGAATAAAAGTAGACAAAAAGTAAGAAAAATGGATAAAAACGGACATAAATCGAAAAAAATTTATGAAAAACGGAAGAAAACCGATAAAAATGTAAGAAAAACGGACAAAACGTAAGAAAACCGACAAAAACGGATAAAAACGTAAGAGAACGGGTGAAAAATATAAAAACAAACTAATAAGTCGAAAGTCAATAACTTTTCATTTTAGACCAAGTTTGATTACTGTAACTTTTTCATTTTAGGGTTTGGAAGTTTGATTATGCTATTTATAAGTGGTTATTCATTTTAGGTATTTGGTTATTGTAACTGCTTAATTTATGTTTTAACTACTTATCATACTTTTTTGTGTGTAGGAGGCTTGACAAACCTTCTTGTCTTAAACAAATCAAATCACCACAAATCTATTTGGACGATCTCGACTTACCACCTTTGCTATCACGGACGAGTATACTTGATCGTTTGTGTTAAATATAATTATCCGGTAAATCGTGTTTATAAATTTAAAACTTGAACATGAATAAGACCACATCAACATCATATTGATGCTTGTTGTTTTGTTATTTATTATTATTTTCAAACTTTGAATTATTCAATAAAAGGGACGTTTCCTATACGCTATAGACAACTTGTTGTGAGTGATATTATTAATATTATGGAAATTTGCGATTATTTCTTAAAAGATATGCATGTCATTGGCCTTTGCCTATGGTAGAGTTTAAAAGTTTTAAAGTGAAACCTATGAAGTTGTAACAAACAAAGTTTATTAGTCGCGCATCCTATCCCAAAGCCACAATCCCTTCAAAACAAACAGAACCACTACGTCAAAGAGTCAATAGTCTTTTGAGTATAGAATTAGATTCAAGTCATTCCTCATCAATATTTATAAGCTATTATTCATCATTTTCTATTGAGATACGAAACACACCATTGTGTGTGTGTGTGTGTGGTGGGGGCACGATTCTGTTTGATTTACTAGTAGACAGTAATCAAGTGACTTATTTGCAACAATATTGATTACCAAATGACTTACTTTTAGGGTTAATTGCACAAAAAATGTAACATATTTTCACGTTGTCATTGTATACAAGAAACATTAGTTTAGTTTTGTTCTGTTTTAATGTATGTAAATGTTTATACACTGATGTAACTGTAAGTATGTCACACTAGTTGGTAAAAATGGAAGCATCTTGCTTGTTGGTGCACTTATTTTCGGTTGCAACAATATGCAAGTATTGTTACATACGATGTAAAAAAACGAAATATATGTTTTATCTAATCACTTCCAAACACCATCTCTTGTATCACTCTCTTACAAGCTACAACTAATCACCACCATGTCGAAAACTACACACATGCTTTGACACACATTAAAACATAAATTACATGTTATACTACTGGCGCCGCGTTTAGCGATGTTGCTGGTAGAATGGTGCTGCGCCATAGGGCTATAATGCCGGCAGATGATGCCCCATACTTGGTGCTTCTATAAGTTCACACATGATATGTTTACAGTGTTATAATTGTAGCCAAGTGGTATTCAACACTTCTGGCGGTGTCTTAAAAGTCGCGACAGACCTTGGTGCATTCAAAAGAACGACAGTTCATGACTTCATGGAAAATTTAAGGAAATGGCTATACAAGTTTAAACATACTGTAGTTTAAACAGTCTATACTAGTGTACGGAAAATCTCAATTTAAACGATAGTAAAACATGTGTGACATGACAAACACGATTATTACTACTTGCTAAAACAGTGCAGAAGAAGCAAAAAAAACATATGTAACAGCTATATATAAGATGTACTAGCTTGGTAGCTTTAAAGAAAAGCATATAAGCATGCAATCTGTGAACACTTTAGGTTATATGAATCAAAAGCTACAAACATGACATATACCTTCGCAAATACTTGCCATCCACAAAACATTGTATCATACATGCTCCTATATATCAAATGCAAAAAGCTTTTTTAACAAACAAAGTTCCATAACTGCTCGCACCAGCCACAAGAACGAGAAGACCTGACCAAAACTTGCCGCTAGTATTCCAACCTCATAATCCAATTCAATCATCACCTCATGTCTGATAAAAGAGAAAAACAAAACACGAGATTATGAATAATCCCACCAAATTTTTTTTTCATAAATATTTGGCTTTTTTATTACAAGCTAAAAGCACAAGAAAAGCCAAATAAGTATACGCTCAACAAAAAACGAGTAATTCTGAACAAACAAATGTAATATGAATGTACCATTTGGCAGTCCATAACTTTAACCATTTTTGAGAGCCTTGATAAAAGTTGATAAATCGTTTTGAAGTGTGTTTTGAAACAATGATGTAGACTGTAGAGTACTTGCCTTGTTAGCAATGTTATTGGAGAGCCAGTCCGTAAAGTCCTTCACCAGAAGTAGGGCAGGTGCTCTGGATGTACCTGTAAAACAAAATCAATCAGCTTACAACGTTATCAAAACTAACTCTGGATGCAGTCCTTTTCTTTGAATATACATTCAGTCAAACTATAAAACTTAAGATTAGGGTTTCGTTAGACAAAGCTTTATCAATGCAAGTAATCTGCAACAACTATCAGTTAACAAGAAAAACAATTTATAAAACAGACTGGTTTAAGTTGATCGGAACAATGTCAAAAACCAAAGAACTAAGAACCCTAATAAAACGAAGTGCGTAAACCGGGAACTTTCTCAATAACAGAAATTCGAGAAGAAATGATTACACGAACTCCAAACAAATCAATGTAAGATCCAGATCCTTCATAACTATATAGATGGTGATTTTGACCCATTACCTATAAATGGGTCATTAATTGAGTCTAACAGGGTACAAATTCATTAAAGTGCATAACACCTCATCATTTTGCTCTCAAAAGATTAGGTTAATAGTTTGAGTAATCATATTTAACACCTTTAACTATTTCAAAAGCTCAATAGAGAAACAAAATATGACCCTTTTGACCCGAGCCCACCCATCAAGGCATATTTATTCATAGTATGTTGTGCTCCTACCCAAAACACAACGGGCTGAGGTATTGAGACAGAGCCAAGTAGGACAAAAACAGCCGGGATTAAGACAAGAACTACTTAGCCTCGCTAAGGACCAGAGAGAACATGAATTATGGACCTGAGTCCCTTCTGGAGTGAAAACAACTACTGATATCTAACTGTCTTTTTCCTAAAGGTACCTCTCCTTAACCAGTCTCTCTAATCTGTAATGATAAGCAGTCAAGTCCGAGTCTTTAACCAGAATACCAGATTGCTGTTGTCCTAATCAGCCCCAAATCCCAGGCACCTAAGCAGCTCTCTTAGTCTCATAAAAGTTGCAACCTTTACCGCATAACCAATATTTAGGCATAGAACCAGTGAGAGTGCGGTTCACTAGTTCATTAAATTTCTCCAATATATTCTTCTTATTTCAATAATTTATACTATATGTCCTTCTCTATTATCTCTTCATCTTCCACAACATTGTTGTCCCCAATAACTACCAACAACGAGAACAGGAAATGAATTCTACTAAAGGTCGGTTTGAAAATACTGCACATATCTAAAATACCCCTCACTAAGGGATCCTGGGGACTCGAACTAAAGTACATTTTGTAATCCTGAGGTGTAATATTCAATGCAAAACATCTTATACTGATGCAATTAATAAGACACTAGAAACATTACCAGTGGCGTTGTCGAAGAGAGTGGAGGCCGAGCTTATCAGTAATCTCAGCAGCATTCATTGCATTAGGCAGATCTTGTTTGTTGGCAAACACAAGAAGAACTGCATCTCTTAGCTCGTCCTATAGTAAAGTAGGATAATGCAATGAGCTTTAGATAACATTAACACGCAGTGGTCTCATTTACAATTGAAAAACATGGTATAAGATCATCATTTTAGTAAAGTCTGGTCAATGTTATCATGATATACGGAGTGATAAGCTCACATCACGAAAAATATGGTTTGTAAAAATGAACTGATCTCCATAACCACTATTTTTTTCATAAAAATGAAAATATTGAAGCACCTAACTTCTGATTGCAAAGATACAACTGATTATTGCAAAGTTAATTTGACGAAGAGTTTCCATTATTAGTGATAAAATAGAGTTAAGGTTAGTTTTAATAAGCATTACATGACTTTTTAGTACACACTACACAGTATATAAATTTTAGGTCAACCCAGCCAACCTATTTCGGCAAGTACAGAAAAGTGACCATGTTCATCCACCATTATTATGCCAACTACAATTTGGTACATTACAAGCGAAGAGCGTATGACATGGATCAGTAACATGCACCATAAGTGTTACTGTACTATATAAACGCAAGCATGTAAAATATGTGAATACAATATGCATGAACTCATGAAGTCTTTCAGATTCACCTATGCCTATGATACTAGAAAACAAATATGTATTCAACATGAAAATTTACCTCATTCAACATCTTGTGCAACTCATCTCTTGCCTCAACAACTCTATCCCTATCGTTACTATCAACCACAAAGATCAGACCCTGTGTGTTCTGGAAATAGTGCCTCCATAGTGGACAAATCTGCACATACAGGCATCTATCTATTACACAATGTAATGTTTACGATTATACATTTCCTAAAACTTTGCATTTTTGGGTTTTGCACAGGATGGATAGAGCATTAATATTAATATTTGGGAACAAACAATAGTTAAATAACCAACTCTAAACTGTAAGAAAAAATAAAAACACTTTGATTTAGAAGAGACTAACCATCCGCTATCTCCGATCTGTTCTTTCTTGCAGCTTGAATGGCAAGTAAAACCTCGGTATGATGTGCATGTCGAATCGACTCAATGCATCAAGCTCAATTAAAACCACTTTGATTTAGAAGAGACTAACCATCCAATCTGTTCTTTCTTGCAGCTTGTTCCACAACTTGAATGGTAAGTAAAACCTTGGTATGTAGCGCATGTCAAATCGACTCAATGCATCAAGCTCAATTTTTGAGTTTCGTTTACATCATGAGTTCCAATTCCTCAACATAAGCATCATTGTCCTTAACATATTCATATGACAATAATTGATGACATTGTTCCAAATCAGTGTTTGACAATTGCATCATAAATTAACGAGGGATACCGAGCGTTTCAACGTCTGAGGGTAGAATACCCAACCACACAATACGTTCAATAGCCAAATCGTCATATGCCATGCTCCTAGAGTTTAACTTGTAAACCGACATAATGTCGAAACAATAAGGATCGTCGTCCATAAGTGCGAAGACGGGTATCTTGGCCTTGGCGCATAAAATTTCAAGAACATACGCGTTGATAGATCGGTTGGCCTTTCTTTGTTATGATTATCGATCGTATCTCTTTTGAAAAGCGTCGATTAACGATATTCGTGAGACCGAATGTTTCTCAACTATTATCTGATCGTATCTCTTTTGAAAAGCGTCCTTTAAAACTAGAACTAGATTCATATTAATAGCTAAGAAACATTCGGTCTATACGAATATCGATAACGACGCTTTCAAAAGAGATACGATCTATATCATAACGACAAAGGGCCAACGCAATCTATCAACACGTGTTCTTGAAGATTTTATGCGCCAAGGCAAACACGCCGCCTTCGCACTTATGGACGGCGATCCTTATGTTCGACATTATGTCGATTACATGTTAAACTCACAGGGCATGGCATATGACGATTATTGAACGTGGTTGGGTATTCTACCGACGTTGAAACGCTTTGCATCCCTCGTCAATTTATGATGCGGTTGTCAAACACTAATTTGAAACGATGCCATCAATGTTGTCATATGAATATGTTAGGACAATGATGCTTATTTTGAGTGGAACTTATGATAAAAAACGAAACTCAAAATCGAGCTGATGCATTGAATCGATTCGATATCGCCACATACCAAGGTTTTACTTACCATTCAAGTATGAACAAGTTGTGGAAAGAGCGAAAGAACGGATCGGAGATAGCGGATGGTCGGCTCTTCTAAATCAAAGTGTTTTATTTTTATTGTTTTTCTTACAAGGAAATCAAATCTTGCAGGAGTTTTCATAAGGAAATCACAGCACAATGTACTCGGCACAACCTAATAATATCAAGACTTGTCTCAAAATATAATTCATAAGGAAATCAAATGCGCAAGAGTTTTTCTAAAGTCAACATTTTCATTTCAAAAAATAGTCTCGTTTTAGCCTTAAAAAGTGTTTGATATCATCATTCATGTAACAGGAGAGGACACTCACTCAAGAGTAGTCACTCCAAAAAGGAAACAAACGACGAAATCGACGCGAAGAGTATTGACGAGAACTTGAATCAAGAAGAGATGACGGAGACGAATCAAAGAGATGAGGAAGACAACAATCAAATAAGAAGAGTCGATTGGTAATCGTCGATATCTTCCCATGATTCCATTTATTTATTTACAACATACTCATTTTATAGTTTAAAACAAACTAGGACTTAAGGCAAAAGAACTTTTGAAAAGACCGTAAGTTTATTAATTTTTACAAAATTCCGCAATGACTCGTTTGTTCAATGAACGTTTCCAAGTCGAAAGACTTTATTAAAGTTAATTTCAAAGTAATTTAGACAACGAGTGTTTATAAATATTATTGTCCGTTAGACATTATTTTCATTGTTTACTGGGTTGTGAATAGAGTACATTAAATTCATTACGAATCTAATGTATTATATCCGTTTCGTGTTCGATCAAATGTCCAAAGTCTAATAATAGTCAAAGTCACAATATATATTCCAAATCCGGTATTACAAATTCCAAAAGTAATTAGACTACCAATCGATATCAAAGCAAGCTCCTAGAATGGGTAAAAGTCAGAGGGTCTAAATACAATAAACCGAAGCATAATGTGTCTCGAAAAGTCTAACAACTCTTGTGTGTCTTGTTTTTATTCCAAAAGTCAATACGTACATATTTTATTAAGCCATTTTGCTATCAAATATTCATTTTTATTTTTCTTTTCCTTCTTATTGTCCAAATCGAGTCAAGTGTGAAGTTAAAACCACACGAGTCGTTAAACCTTTTCGAGTCACATCCAATAATCATCTACGGGTCAAACCAAAATCAAAGTCACGTAAGTATAATCTACATGACTAACTAAATGAATATAGGCGATACCAAGGTCACCCGAGACCATGAGGTATCGGCTAACACTAGTCGCGGCCAAAACATCACATATCATAACCAAATCAAATCCAAAACTAAACAAATATCAAGTCGGCCACTAGACCTACGGCTGGACATAAACCAAGAATCCGAAACCAAACACAATGGAGCCAAAACAAAACTTACCATGCCGAGACCACAAGGCCTCGGCTCGAACCCATGTCGCCAAATAACCAACGGACCAACAATATCTATAACCAAACTTAAAAAAATCTGATTCTTAACCATAAACAATCGCACCAAAATATTTACGAATCCAAACCAAATCAAAACGGATCTAAAGGAACAAATGACCCAAAATTCGTGTAGATTCGAGAAGTAACACAAAGAAATGGACAAGAGTAGATGATACCAAACATATTTACCCAAACGTTTCAAATGAGAAAAACGATCTACGCGCGTGGACTTCAAAACAACAATATAAGGGTAGGGAGTGGTGGTGGAAAGCCGCGGTGTGAACAGTGGCCGGAAGTGGTGGCTGCTCAAGTGAAAGAGATAGTAGGTAGGTTTAGGGTTAGAGAAGATGTGTGTGTGTTATGACATTTTTATTGATTCAAGTGTATCTACTCACATTCATTGTCGGTATTTTTTGTGTCATACCAACTTTTTCATATTCTTCTCAACGGCGTGGTGGCCGTAGCGTTCTTTGAAAACGTTGTGTTGGTGTATCATGCATAGAACAATTGTCGTAATGTTTATTCACATGAATATATCCCGTGTTCAACCGTATCAAGAAACCTTAATTGCAATTCCTCTTGTTTCGCAATCACTTCATCGATTTCCTAAAACAAATCCTCCCCAGTTTTTTCTTGCAGATTGAAAATCGGATCATTTAAGATACATTTGGATACAATATTGACATACCAAGTAGCCACGTAAAGCTGTTTGAATTTTGATAGCAACTGTCTTCCTTCTTCTTATATTTCTATAATCAAATAACAAAAATATATCAGATTTAGTATAATTTTTTATCCCCTTGAAATAAAAAGGCGCAACCAAACTTGTGTCAAACCTGGCCTTTCTTTTCTTTGGAGCTCGGACTTAACGCCTTTTTAATTGAAGATATCCAATTGCCTTTCCTCCCCATTGCTGTATCATCTACCCATCAGCCTGTACATTATCAAATACGATATAACTTTAATGATATACATGCTTTAACATTTGAGGTTAAACCTATCACTTTCTGATTCAAACTCATAGGACCTTGACTTTCCAGGGAGAGAATGTTATGCAAGAAAGTGGTTGTGACTAATATTAATTAAAGAAGCATCAATTAAAATTGAAATTTGCATCCCAAGATATTCACAGGCATCTTTTTTATTTTATAGTCAACCTAAAGCTGTAGGTTAATTAATTTATATTTAGTGCACTAAGTATTAACAAAATCATGTATCGAAATAATTTTAGTGTTACTTCAAATTCTATATATTAGAAACCTATTCAGCACTTTGAAGTATCAAACTTAGGACATGTTGAAAAAGCTTGAAATGATAGGCATAATGAATCAGCCAAAATCATTAGTTTGGTCCTCCTCAGCAAGCAAATAGAAATCAACATATATGTTCACTTTCAAGTATGAGCATTCTTAAAACCTAAAAAGCAGATGGTTGGTTCATTGCATCGAATAAGCGGTGAAATGTTTAAGTAACGGGTTTCAAATAACGATTATGTTTTCATATTTCAATTATAACAACTATTTGTCTTGATACTTTGATATTGGTACTTCTTAAATTCCTTTCTGTAATTTAAGTAGGAAATATTCATGGACCACTTCAAATTTACCTCTGAATCGTGATGCTCGGCTTGAACATGTACCAACAATGAACATGACATGCAAACTCTCGGCAGAACCTTTGTAACATGCCACCTCTCATCACGACTCCATTGACACCTCCACTGTCCATGTTAACAGTGTTACCACCTGTGAATAGAAAGAGGTGTTAACATTTTATCCACAAAATATGTTGTTTATAAAATTACTTATTCCAAGTTTCTGATGTCAGCTTTGCTTCTTATAGGCGTTCCTTTACAGGAACTCCAATGAGAATCAAATCTATTACTGGTCCAACACAACCTATATAAACTCTCAACATAAAATAGGTTCAACTTAGCTGAATTGCTTACAAAATAAGAAGAATAGAATTGTGTATTACCTGTTGGAGACGCAAAACAATAACAGTTACTAACTCGCTAGTGTAAAACCAAAAAGCTTTTTTTTCTGCATAATAATTAGCAACCAAAGTGGTATGCCTTCTGCCCTTGCAACTTAACCACTCGATTCCCAGACACTCACTCTTCATCTTCCTCAATGGGATCACCTTGATTATTTTTGTTGAATGGTGACGGCATCATCTTTCTCACCTTCTTATATGGTGATATTTCTGCGTTTGGTAGTTGTAGCATTTCAGTACTCAGGTAGTGGCTTTTCCTGCAAGCAATATTTTTTTTCAGTTCTCATAATCACTTGTGACGTATTAAATTGTAAAAAGTTAACAAAGAGAAGGTTTCAATTTTTACTTTGTTCTTAGCAGGAGGTTTCTTTTGACCTGCGACTGCTGGGCCTGTTGGTTTTGGCGCCGCAGGAGCATTACCTAATAAACATCAAAACACTAATTGTTACTCATGTTAAAACTAAATTGGCAATTCAACCCATTTGGGTTAAGTATTTGTTCAAGTTAAATAAAAAAATTTTAGCAGAAAAAGAAGAAAAAAGATGGTGTTATCTAAAGTCTTATATCAATTTGGTTAAGTTTGACTTAACCATTACAATTACCACAAACAACGTGTGTCTGTTCCTTCCTAGGTGTATTCGTCCTCAACGTCGCACCCGATTTCCTCAGAAAGCCTGCACGATTATATTCTGGGCACGTGCCACAAACAGCCACACTTAATAATTAACCACTATATATACACCACATGACACATCCGTGGATTTTTACAAACTTACGTGTTTTTGCGTGAAAAAAGTATCAGAAAAGCGATCCCTTGGAGCACAATAGTTGATGCTTGCAATGATCGATTAGCGATCGGTGATTGTGTGTCTGCTAAATTCCACCAAGGCTTATGGATTTCTTGTTTACGCAAAATGACTTAATTCACTTTAGCACCTTCCACGCGGAATCTGCGGATGGACCAGCGACTTGTTTCGATGATCGATTGCACTAACTTGTATAAAAATAGCGTTAGAAACCATAAAGCGATACATATTGTCAAACAGCGATCCTAAAAAATTTAGGAGGTTGAAAGTATATCTGTGAGTGAAGTCTTGGGCCTTTTGGGTTGTAAGCTACTCCATATAAATTTTCAATACAGAATGCATTATTCATACATTTTAAAAATTTTAAATACATATTTTAACTCGATGAGCTGTGTCTCTGTCTAACAACGTGTTGTCGATCGTAAGATTTCTGCAACAAATTTCCTGCAATATAAACAATCTCTCAATACTAATTTCTGCCAAAAAAAAGAGTACCTAATAGTGATTATTGTCTTTACTTCGTACACATAGCGTGTGAATTTGTTGTACCCAGTCGGTCTTGATTACTTCATTCCTATGAGGTGTTAACCTGCAAATCTTACAACCAATTGAGAATGCAATAAGCAGATTGTAAAGCAAAATTTACAACATTCCATAAACCTTTGTGTAAGGCTCCTACCATTCCAATACTATAAAATTCACCAAAAAATTAATGGGGTCGTTTGACAAATAATAGTAGCTTTCAAATTAAAATTCTTTTTTAATAATGGTTGACGAATAAACAAACAGTCAAAGAAATAGAATGCAAGCTATCATGGTGAAATATCTTTTTTAAGTATGAGGCATGAATAAGCAAACAATTGAAGGAAGAGAATACAACCTCCATGGTGCTGACCTCGCATAAGGTTGCTTGCATGATACAAATAATCTCATCCATGAACTTTTTTTTGCCACATACTTATAAGCTTCATTAATATCTTATAAATAAGCCATAAGCTCAACTAAGGGACTTCATAAGCTAAAGAAAGTGGTGGTATGAACTTTATGAAAAAACATAAAATTGGAAACCATACCCAATTAAACATAAGGCCAAATTTCAAAATGCCCATTCATAAAAAAAAAAAAAAAAAAAAAAAAAAATGATCAAACCCTAATGTTTATTTACAATAAAAATCAAGACTTGACCAAAACCGAGACCAATTATCACTCGGAGATAGTGGTGATTCCATCTTCACTCTTGTTACCTTAAATCGATATATGAATGATGAGTACACGAGAAGGAGATAGAAGAGTTGATTCCGATGCACCCATCACCATTACAAAGCCAGGTCCACGGACTTTGCCGGCGCTAACGGGGCTTCTTCGTATAAAAATCTAGCCATCATTAATCGTGTTTTTCCTTTTCCCTCTTTTGGGGTTTGTGATTTTTATGATCTTGATTTTGCTATTCTACTTTGTTGATGGCGAGGATTTTGGGAGAAGCTTGATGATGGTTACGGAATTTTGGTTGGGGAGAAGAGATGAGTGATGATTTTAACAAAAGCAAGGTCGGTGCATGTTTATTTTGTGTATACGCGCGCTTATACATTCGTATTCACCTTATGCATATCGTGAGCGGTAAAAGGCTAACCACACTTTAGCCAATAAGAGTATACATACTTGTAAACATGTATTATACCATTAATAAGCCAATGGCCATGTGACACCACTGCATGTATAAGTCGAATTTGTGTCACGATCTTAAAAGCAATTATTAGTATATATATAATACCACACGTTGTTTTGATCAACAGAAAATAGATACTCCAACTATAAATAAAAGACTTTTTATTCTATCATGCATGACCAATTGCTAAATGGTGTATGACAATGTTTTCAATAGGATTGGCCGTAGGTTCGTATAACAATAGGTAAAATTTGGATTATTATAATAATATTTATTACGTCGGAAAATTGAATAAATTTATTTTCGGCGGTTGTCAATATTTAGATTTAAAACGAGAGGTTATCTCGTAAATTAATGAAAGCCGACACCGCATGCTGTCTGACACCTATTAATTGACGAATGACAGTTATACTCAAATTTCAACATAATAAAAATGTCATATTAATACGTTTAAGAAATCGTTTCCAAAATATAATTTCTATATTTTCCGGATCAAGGAAGATGCGTTCTTCGAGGATTCGAATAGCAAGATCCGATTATACTGTTTCGTATAATAAAACAAAGAATAAAACTTGTGTCACTCTCTCTCCCATGTTCCATGCCTGCTCCTTCTTCTCTCTTGTCGACAAAAGCCAGAAACAACAAACATAAAATGGATAATTCATCTTCCTTTTAAAAGTCAATACCATTTCCATCTCTACCACTATCCTCAAAGGAGAAACCTACCTTGATAGATATCACGTGAAGATGTTGGAGGCGCAGCTGTGAAAACAACTCGAGCCAAAGAAAGGATTCCTACCTACACAAGACTAAGATGGCTAATATTTTCATTCCTTGTATTCTTCTACATATAGGAATAAGCAACCACAGTTTTACTCATCTTTCACACAAACACCAAAATTAGGGTTTCAGAAATCAAAGGGCTTTTCCCAATTGAGTTGGGGTTTTGTAGTTGAGGGCATAAGGAAGCTACCCCAGGAGTTAATTGTTCCGATTCATCTCGAGTCCCTCAATTGAGTTGGTGGTTTTCGGTTTGCTTACAAAATATTCCCGACACTCACTCTTCATCTTCCTCGATGGGATCACCTTGATTATTTTTGTTGAATGGTGACGCATCATCTTTCACCTTCTTATATGGTGATATTTGCGTTTGGTAGTTGTAGCATTTCAAGACTCGGTAGTGGCTTTTCCCGCAAGCAATATTTTTTCGGTTCTCATAATCACTTGTGGCGATTAAATTGTAAAAGTTAACAAAGAGAAGGTTTCAATTTTACTTTGTTCTTAGCAGGAGGTTTCTTTTGACCGCATTCTTTGGGCTGTTGGTTTTAGCGCCAGAGAGCATTACCTAATAAACATCAAAACACTAATTGTTACTCATGTTAAAACTAAATTGGCAATTCAACCCATTTGGGTTAAGTATTTGTTCAAGTTAAATAAAAAATTTTAGCGAAAAAGAAGAAAAAAGATGGTGTTATCTAAAGTCTTATATCAATTTGGTTAAGTTTGACTTAACCATTACAATTACCACAAACAACGTGTATGCATGCTCCTTCCTAGGTGTATTCGTCCTCAACGTCGCACCGATTTCCTCGAAAGCCCGCGATTATATTACAGGCGCGTGCCACAACGACCCACACTTAATAATTAACCACTATATATACACCACATGACACATCCGTGATTTTACAAACTTACGTGTTTTTTGTGAAAAAGTATCGAAAAGGCGGTCCTTGGAGCACAATAGTCACGAATGACGATCGGTTAGCGATCGACCGATTGTGTGTCTGCTAAATTCCCAACCAAGGCTTATGGATTTCTTGTTTCGCAACCGACTTAATTCACTTTAGCACCTTCCACTACGAATCTGCAGATGGACCAACAACTTGTTTCGATGATCATTGCACTAACTTGTATAAAAAGTAACGTTAGAAACCATAAACCGATACACATATTGTCAAACAAATGATCCTAAAAATTTAGGAGGTTGAAAGTATATCCGTGAGTGAAGTCTTGGGCCTTTTGGGTTTGTAAGCTACTCCATATAAATTTTCAATACTGAATGCATTATTCATACATTTTAAAATTTTAAATACATATTTTAACTCGATGAGTGTGTCTCTCGTCTAACAACGTGTTGTCGATCGTAAGATTTCGCAACAAATTTCCGCAATATAAACAATCTCTCATACTAATTTCACGCCAAAAGAGTACCTAATAAATGATTATTGTCTTTACTTCACACATCAGCGTGTGAATTTGTTGTACCCAAGTCGGTCTTGGATTACTTCATTCCTATGAGGTGTTAACACGCAAATCTTACAACCAATTGAGAATGCAATAAGCAGATTGTAAAGCAAAATTTACAACATTCCATAAACCTTTGTGTAAGGCTCCTACCATTCCAATACTATAAAATTCACCAAAAAATTAATGGGGTCGTTTGACAAATAATAGTAGCTTTCAAATTAAAATTCTTTTTTAATAATGGTTGACGAATAAACAAACAGTCAAAGAAATAGAATGCAACTGTCATGACTGAAATATCTTTTTTTAAGTATGAGGCATGAATAAGCAAACAATTGAAGGAAGAGAATACAACCTCCATGGTCAGAACCTCGATGAGTTTCAATGGCATGATACAAATAATCTCATCCCTGAACTTTTTTTTGCCACATACTTATAAGCTTCACTAATATCTTATAAATAAGCCATAAGCTCAACTAAGGGACTTCATAAGCTAAAGAAAGTGGTGGTATGAACTTTATGAAAAACATAAAAATTGGAAACCATACCCAATTAAACATAAGGCCAAATTTCAAAATGCCCAATTCATAAAAAAAAAAAAAAAAAAAAAAAAAAATGATCAAACCCTAATGTTTATTTACAATAAAATCAAGACTTCAACCAAA
Source organism: Chrysanthemum lavandulifolium (assembly GCA_022545495.1). Classification (NCBI taxonomy): domain Eukaryota; kingdom Viridiplantae; phylum Streptophyta; class Magnoliopsida; order Asterales; family Asteraceae; genus Chrysanthemum; species Chrysanthemum lavandulifolium. The sequence continues at coordinate 96,901,375 of CM040239.1, forward strand.
ACCCGTAGACCAATTATCACTCGGAGATAGTGGTGATTCCATCTTCACTCTTGTTACACACAAATCAAGATATGAATGATGAGTACACGAAGGAGATAGAAGAGTTGATTCGATGCACCCATCACCATTACAAGCCTTAGGTCCGCGGACTTTGCACCCGTGACTAACGGGGCTTCTTCGTATAAAAATCTAGCCATCATTAATCGTGTTTTTCCTTTTTCCCTCTTTTACTGGTTTGTGATTTTTATGATCTTGATTTTGCTATTCTACTTTGTTGATGGCGAGGATTTTGGGAGAAGCTTGATGATGGTTCGGAATTTTGGTCGGGAGAAGAGATGAGTGATGATTTTAACAAAAGGCAAGGTCGGTGCATGTTTATTTTGTGTATGTACGCAGCACTTATACATTATTCACCCTTGTACATATCGTGAGCGATGAAAAGGCTACCACACTTTAGCCAATAAGGGGCCACATACTTGTAAACATGTATTATACCATTAATAAGCCAATGGCCATGTGACACCACCGCGTGTATAAGTCGAATTTGTGTGCGATCTTGCCAAAAATTTATTAGTATATATATATAATACCACACGTTGTTTTGATCAACAGAAAATAGATACTCCAACTATAAATAAAAGACTTTTTATTCTATCATGCATGACCAATTGCTAAATGGTGTATGACAATGTTTTCAAACCCGGATTGACCCGGCCGGTTCATATAACAACAGGTAAAATTTCGGATTATTATAATAATATTTATTACGTCGAGAAAATTCAATCGCTTATTTTCGGCGGTTGTCAATATTTAGATTTAAAACGAGAGGTTATCTCGTAAATCACGAAAGACGACATCAAGACGACACCGAGCAACCTATTAATTGATGACAAAACATTATACTCAAATTTCAACATAATAAAAATGTCATATTAATACGTTTAAGAAATCGTTTCAAAAATATAATTTATATTTTCCTAAGCAAGGAAGCTATACGTTCTTCGAGGATTCGAATAACACAGGACCGATTATACTGTTTCGTATAATAAAACAAAAGAATAAAACTTGTGTCACTCTCTCTCTCCCATGTTCCATGCCTGCTCCTTCTTCTCTCTTGTCGACAAAAGCCAGAAACAACAAACATAAAAATGGATAATTCATCTTCCTTTTAAAAGTCAATACCATTTCCATCTCTACCACTATCCTCAAAGGAGAAACCTACCTTGATAGATATCACGTGAAGATGTTGGAGGCGCAGCTGTGAGAAAACAACTCGAGCCAAAGAAAGGATTCCTACCTACACAAGACTAAGATGGCTAATATTTTCATTCCTTGTATTCTTCTACATATAGGAATAAGCAACCACAGTTTTACTCATCTTTCACACAAACACCAAAAATTAGGGTTTCAGAAATCAAAGGGCTTTTCCCAATTGAGTTGGGGGTTTTGTAGTTGAGGGCATAAGGAAGCTACCCCAGGAGTTAATTGTTCCGATTCATCTCGAGTCCCCTCCAATTGAGTTGGTGGTTTTCGGTTTTTCTACCCACCAAATGGGTTTCTTGTAAGAACACATTCTTTATTATTGTTTTTGGGTTGAGTTGGATTGGGTCGAATGGTATTCGAAGCCTCCTATCAAGAGCTCTTCCCATCGACATCACCTACATCCTTGAAAAGGTTTTCTTGATTTCTTCATGTCTTGTAATTTATTGTTATTAAGATTTGCTATTTTGATTTGATTTTATAAGACGTAACATTGGTTTGAGTTTTCATATATGAACCAAGCGACATATACTTGTGTATGATTAATTTTCTTCTTGTTGATTTTGTGTGGCAAATAACAAATCATAAACTAAGATTAAGGTAGTGGCTCATGAACTTGCGGAAATACTTGCTTATCATCACAGTGGTAAATTTGTTTTTGTTTGTTTTTATCATGCACCTTGGCTACACTTTACAATCACAGTAAAAAGGGCAATAATAATAATAATAAAAAAAGAAAAAGGGTGTTGTTGATGATTGAACCACTCTCAGCAGTGTGTATTCCTTTGTTCTTTTTCTTGCAAATATCAAATGAGTATATTTGGTTTTGAAGTAAAACATTAATACACTAGCTACTTATTAGGCAAGGTTGATTTGAGTGTGGTTTTGAGTAAACATGATTTCTAATTGATGTTGTTTTCCTACAGTTAATGAATCTGCTCCAGCTCAAAAATTTTAATTTTTAATTGAGGTCTAGTTGGTAAATTATTTTAATGGAGCAACTCCTTGCGACATTATTGACTCGTCGTATTTTTACTTACTAGACCGTAACATATTGTGAAAACTAAATATTTACTTGTAATATAAAACTATAAGTTTTATATATAGACTAAAAACCAAAAGTATAAGTTTTAAACTCATTTTAAGTTACTAATAAATATTGCCCATTTTAGCTTGTTTAAGCTTAATGTCACCTTTTTAACTTATAAAAAGTTACTTAAGTTTAACAAACAATATAAACAATTTATTGTCCAAATATAAAAGCTTTGACATTTGGTCATCTCGGACAAACAAAAAACATATACACGGCTTATGCCCAACTTTGGTCAAAATATATATTTAGTTCATATTATATTTTATAATAACAAATAAAGAGAAGTTTTATTCATAACTTACACCATCGAATTATTTAAACGCAAATGTACTAAATAAGCTAGTACTTAAACATTTTGAATACTTTTATGATAATATAAAGATACATATGTGTGCATTTAGACTAATATATATACTTTGGACAATAATATTACATAATCGGTTAACATATAATATTATGTACAGTTATTTTTCCATACATTGTCTTTCGGCTATCATCAAACCAAAGACTCAACCGTCCTTAATATTTTCCAATTACATGCTTATGCACTTTCGTGAGCCAATACTTACAAACATTTAGAAAACTATTTAAACTTAAATGCTGCCACACAAGCAACAACAACAATAACAACAAACACTTGAAAACTTTTCTCTAAAACTTTATCGAGTCTTAAACATGAATTAAAGACTAAATTTCCGTACTTAATTAGGTTGTGTGTCGGAGCCGTGCACTATCACTCCTTGATTTAATTTCCTTTAGACTTAATAGTAGCCAGGTGAGTTCATGCTTCTATTTTACTTGTTTTAAATACTTTTGGGGAGAATACATGCTGCTTTTACTTAAATCCAATACTTGTTTTACTTAAATACTTGTTTGATTCTCGAATGCACTACTTATTTCACTTGTTGCATACTTAATTATTTTCCTTGAACACAAGTACAAAATTTACATTGCATCTTGGTCTAAGTCCCAATAACCCAATTACTATTACTACGCCCATTATCATGAACCGTTAGTTACTCTTTTTTTGTGAGTAAGCATGCAAATGCTATGAATAGATCTATTGGGGTTGACACCCCCGTCCATAGTAGGATAAGCTCTACTGACCATTAGTACGAGTCGGACGGACGCATATTATTTGAGTAAGTCACAAGTGTGCGGGTTATACACTTGTATTTGGGCATTCATTACTACGTTAACGTTTCGGTGTCATGAGCTTAGACCGTATAATACTTTATTTCGTGCCATTGGGTTACATTGGTCACACCTTACAAAATCTTGTGGTTCACTATTACATTTATTAAATGACAAATTTTCACTTTCAAAACATTGTGGGTTACACAATGATCTGATTTCTTTCTAAACATTGTGGATTAGACAATGGTATTATTTTTATGATATTACAAAAGATGCAACGATTACTAAATTCTTTTGATAAATACTTCTTTTACATTACATTACTTTTACTCAAACCTGTGAACTCACCAACCTAGTGTTGACACTTTTAGCGTGTATTTTCGGGTTTTGAGGTGATAAACTTATCTTTGGGCGCAAGGCAAAGCGTGGCGTGGTCGTGAGGCATGTACGATTTATATATTGGGACCACATTTTTATAATGGGCCATTTTCAAGACTAATCAACAATGTAAACATTGTTTTAAGAAATGAATAAAAGTTTATTTATGAAAAATCCAATTGTTCTATGCTTATGTTGTGATATCAATTTAGTAGCACCACGTCTTGTTTGCTTCATTGAGCCATTTTGGGGTGTTACAGATTATATCGAGCCTGAGTTATAGAACTGGGTATTTTAAAACCTAGACTATAACCACTTTTACAAAAACTTAACCCTATGACCGACACGTCTTGGCTGCTGAAATGATGCCTCACTTATGATCTGTTGAGATCATACTTGATAAGATACATGCTTTATCACTTTAACTACCTAAGTTCATTATAGGTTATAACTATTTTCCCTATACATATACATATGTATCACAGCACTACACTTTTCCCTCGCATAAAGAGAATAATTGTTCTAATCCTTCAAGACAACCTTTAAAAGTATTGTGACATATTACTAGCGTAACTAAGCTAAGTATTTCAAAATTCATTGAACCTCGGTGAATATAGGCGATCACTATATTCAACTCAGGACGATGGGACATAGCCCGATCACCTATGTCGGCTTAGAGGTGAATTTTGCAATACTTAGGATAGTTATAATAGCGTTATGTCGATGAAATTTGATTAATGTTAATATTTTCATAAACATGTAATAAGCCGCTCACTCGGCATTCTTAATCATAAACCACTCACTGGCATTCTTTAATCATAAGCCACTCACTGGCGCCATCCTACTTCTTAATCATAAACTTTATAATTCCATATCACAATCGGGTTATGTTATAGTCACTCCTACCCCAAACCTTACATTCCGTGGACGAATCAAACCATTTTAGGAGCAACCTTCCAATAACACCTATGAGAAAGATTCCCTAGTAGGGATAGGCAACCAAAAGAACAATAAACCTCTAGCAAAATCTAGAAAGACACGATAAATGACCTATAATCCCACAAAACTTGAAAATTTTACCATTAAAAATTTGATACCTAAAAACTCCACCCACCTTTTAAGAATAACCGTGCCTACCCCTTATTACTCTCCTACAAACAAAAGAGTTGCCATACAAACTATTTCCGATTATCCCTCAAACCATTATAATCAAAATACTTCATGAATCATTCTACAAACCAAACTACCACCTTACCGTTTCACCATAAAATAAACTACAATTCTACCCATACCTTACCAAAATAAAGTGTTCCTTAATACTTTGAAAGGTATACCAGAACCACTCTGTTAGTTACTTACTTTCTCGAAAAGTGTCTTAAGTTAATACCCCAAACATAAATGATCAATGTCCTCCTTGGTAACTAATCCTGACCTTAGGATGTATCCTACACCTCTGCCTAAAACCATAGAAAACAATGAGGTTCATCAACCATTAAACCTCCAATCCTACCCAACTTAGACAACTAAATCCTACTCGTAGCTATGGGTAAACGTTATATCCTGCTACACATCCTTACTACAATATAATTTCCAAATTGGAGGATTCCCCTTTAAGATCCAACAATAATACTTTCCAAATTCTTCATTAAAATGAGACGAAATGCCGAAACACTAAAGTTTCGCAAAACTTCCCTTATACACATCATAATTAAGAACCAGTTTTACAAATCTTGTGAAAATGTGTCATTTTTACACAACTATCGATTTTGAAATCTGGTCTTAGTCAAACTTGTATAAACATTTAGTCGAAAGAGAATTTCAAAAACAAATGTTTCTTCATCCCTTAAGAATCAACCCACATACCTTAGAATCATGAAACGCCAGAAACGGGTACGTTTTAATAAGACCATGAGAAGTTAGAGGTGCCCACACTAACAAAATAGTGAAACCTCATAACATCAAAATTAGAACTTTCACCCAATGAATCTACCCCAGAAAATCATGGCACCTCAGATAGAGGATGTATTGTCGACATAACACCTAGGTACCCATACGAAAGAGAAACCCTAGAACAACCTAGGGAAAAATTCAAAACTTGTCCAAATACCATCACCTCGTTCCGACACCCTACTCGGATATCGTGAACCGAGATCCCAGGACGGATCTCCATAAGTGGTGACTATAACAACCAGAAATTTGGATTATTATAATAATATTTATTACGTCGGAAAATTGAATCATTTATTTTCCGACGGTTGTCAATATTTAGATTTAAAACGAGAGGTTATCTCGTAAATTCAAGAAAGACGACACCGCACGCATCTGAAAGACACCTATTAATTGACGGCAAACGGTTATCTCAAATTTCAACATAATAAAATGTCATATTAATACGTTTAAGAAATCGTTTCAAAAATATAATTTCTATATTTTCCTGCAAGGAAGATACGTTCTTCGAGGATTCGACAAACACGGTCTGGAATTATCTTGTTTCGTATAATAAAACAAAAGAATAAAACTTGTGTCACTCTCTCTCCCATGTTCCATGCCTGCTCCTTCTTCTCTCTTGTCGACAAAAGCCAGAAACAACAAACATAAAATGGATAATTCATCTTCCTTTTAAAAGTCAATACCATTTCCATCTCTACCACTATCCTCAAAGGAGAAACCTACCTTGATAGATATCACGTGAAGATGTTGGAGGCGCAGCTGTGAGAAACGACTCGAGCCAAAGAAAGGATTCCTACCTACACAAGACCAAGATGACTAATGTTTTCATTCCTTGTATTCTTCTACATATAGGAATAAGCAACCACAGTTTTTATTCACCTTTCACACACAAATACCAAAAATTAGGGTTTCAGAAATCAAGGGCTTTTCCCAATTGAGTTGGGGTTTTGTAGTTGAGGGCATAAGGAAGCTACCCAGGAGTTAATTGTTCCGATTCATCTCGAGTCCCTCCAATTGAGTTGGTGGTTTCGGTTTTCTACCCACCAAATGGGTTTCTTGTAAGAACACATTCTTTATTATTGTTTTGGGTTGAGTTGGATTGGGTCGAATGGTATTCGAAGCCTCCTATCAAGAGCTCTTCCCATCGACATCACCTACATCCTTGAAAAGGTTTTCTTGATTTCTTCATGTCTTGTAATTTATTGTTATTAAGATTTGCTATTTTGATTTGATTTTATAAGACGTAACATTGGTTTGAGTTTTCATATATGAACCAAGCGACATATACTTGTGTATGATTAATTTTCTTCTTGTTGATTTTGTGTGGCAAATAACAAATCATAAACTAAGATTAAGGTAGTGGCTCATGAACTTGCGGAAATACTTGCTTATCATCACAGTGGTAAATTTGTTTTTGTTTGTTTTTATCATGCACCTTGGCTACACTTTACAATCACAGTAAAAAGGGCAATAATAATAATAATAAAAAAAGAAAAAGGGTGTTGTTGATGATTGAACCACTCTCAGCAGTGTGTATTCCTTTGTTCTTTTCTTGCAAATATCAAATGAGTATATTTGGTTTTGAAGTAAAACATTAATACACTAGCTACTTATTAGGCAAGGTTGATTTGAGTGTGGTTTTGAGTAAACATGATTTCTAATTGATGTTGTTTTCCTACAGTTAATGAATCTGCTCCAGCTCAAAAATTTTAATTTTTAATTGAGGTCTAGTTGGTAAATTATTTTAATGGAGCAACTCCTTGCGACATTATTGACTCGTCGCGTATTTTACTTACTAGACCGTAACATATTGTGAAAACTAAATATTTACTTGTAATATAAAACTATAAGTTTTATATATAGACTAAAAACCAAAAGTATAAGTTTTAAACTCATTTTAAGTTACTAATAAATATTGCCCATTTTAGCTTGTTTAAGCTTAATGTCACCTTTTTAACTTATAAAAAGTTACTTAAGTTTAACAAACAATATAAACAATTTATTGTCCAAATATAAAAGCTTTGACATTTGGTCATCTCGGACAAACAAAAAACATATACACGGCTTATGCCCAACTTTGGTCAAAATATATATTTAGTTCATATTATATTTTATAATAACAAATAAAGAGAAGTTTTATTCATAACTTACACCATCGAATTATTTAAGCATAAATGTACTAAATAAGCTAGTACTTAAACATTTTGAATACTTTTATGATAATATAAAGATACATATGTGTGCATTTAGACTAATATATATACTTTGGACAATAATATTACATAATCGGTTAACATATAATATTATGTACAGTTATTTTTCCATACATTGTCTTTCGGCTATCATCAAACCAAAGACTCAACCGTCTCTTAATATTTTCCAATTACATGCTTATGCACTTTAGGTGAGCCAATACTTACAAACATTTAAAAACTATTTAAACTTAAATCTTGCACACGTTGACAACAACAATAACAACAAACACTTGAAAACTTTTCTAAAACTTTATCGAGTCTTAAACATGAATTAAAGACTAAATTTCCGTCTTAATTGGGTTGTGTGGCGATGAGCCGCACTATCACTCCTTGATTTAATTTCCTTTAGACTTAAATAGGCGAGGTGAGTTTAATTCACTATTTTTCTTGTTTTAAATACTTTTGGGGGAGAATACATGCTTGTTTTTACTTAAATCCAATACTTGTTTTACTTAAATACTTGTTTGATTCTCGAATGCACTACTTATTTCACTTGTTGCATACTTAATTATTTTCCCTTGAACACAAGTACAAAATTTCTGTTGCATACTGGTCTAAGTCCCAATAACCCAATTACTATTACTACGCCCATTATCATGAACCGTTAGTTACTCTTTTGTGAGTAAGCGCAAATGCTATGAATAGATCTATTGGGGTTGACACCCCCGTCCATAGTAGGATAAGCTCTACTGACCATTAGTACGAGTCGACGGACGCATATTATTTGAGTAAGTCACAAGTGTGCGGGTTATACACTTGTATTTGGGCATTCATTACTACGTTAACGTTTCGATGTCATGAGCTTAGGCCAGATAATACTTTATTTCGTGCCATTGGGTTACATTGGTCACACCTTACAAAATCTTGTGGTTCACTATTACATTTATTAAATGACAAATTTTCACTTTCAAAACATTGTGGGTTACACAATGATCGATTCTTTCTAAACATTGTGGATTAGACAATGGTATTATTTTATGATATTACAAAGATGCAACGATTACTAAATTCTTTTGATAAATACTTCTTTTACATTACATTACTTTTACTCAAACCTATGAACTCATGCAACCTGAGTGTTGACACTTTTTAGCGTGTATTTTCGGTTTTGAGGTGATAGCTTATCTTTGGGCAATGAAAGGCGTGGCGTGGTCGTAAACGACTGACGATTTATATATTGGGACCACATTTTTATAATGGTAGTTTCATGACTAATCAACAATGTAAACATTGTTTTAAGAAATGAATAAAAGTTTATTTATGAAAAACAATTGTTACTACTTTATGTTGTGATATCGATTTAGTAACACGTCTTGTTTGCTTCGTTGAGCCATTTTGGGGTGTTATAGTTCAACCGATCGGACTGATGCCGACCACTAAAGCAGGTCAAAAACCCGAGTTTAAACCGGGTCAACCGGTTAGACCACGGGTTTGAGAGACCGGGTCATGAAACCGTACGGGTTTAGTTTTCAAATATTTTTTGAAAACCGGGTTGACCGGTCGGAAAAATAAAATAATAAAAATGAAAACCTGGTTAACCCATGGTCGAACCGTTGGGTGACTTCGACTCGGCCGATTAAAACCCGGTTTTAAAACGTTGGTGTATGGTGATTTTAGCTCTTTTTTTCTTTGTTTATGTCAACTTGAACCGCCTTTATAATTTTATGGAAACTTTTGAGGCAATCAATGAAAAAATATATATATATATATATATATATATATATATATATATATATATATATATATATATATATATATATATATATATATATATATATATATATATATAGAGAGAGAGAGGTAAGGGATCAGGTAGAGAAATTAAAATAAGTTGTAGAAGTGACCAAAAGCACACATTTGAGATGCTGACGACTTGCGTTAGATGCATTTCTATTCATATAGATGCAACATGTTGAGTTTCGAAAGTTATGCATCGATTAAAAGTGAAAAACGATAGAATATACACGATTATGCGTTATAATGCATATAAAATTATAGAGATGAATCAATTAAGGTCGGTGCATCTCGAATTTGCGGTTATATCTTCTTCTTATTCCTTCTTATTTTAAGTAATCTTCTTATTGATATATATATATATATATATATATATATATATATATATATATATATATATATCGCATGTGTTGTCCACTATCTAGAGAATCTATTTTATTTTCTTTTTGTTTGTTTTTACAAACCATTAAAGTTTGCCGTAAGTGTTAATTAAGCGGGCAACCTATTTAATAGCAAATGTAGGAAAAAAATTACTTGTTAAAACTAACTAGTTATAAAAGCCGCGCTACGCAGTTTTTTATATATTTTTTAATATTAAAATTTTAATGATCGTTTGTTATTTGTCTTTTTTAAAAGTATTAAAGTAACTTATGCCTTTTTAGCTTTTATGTTTCTAATGTTCATGTTATTTTTGTGTTTTGCTAATGTTGTAATTTTTATTTTTATTTTGAACTGCTTCCATGTTGTAATATTGATGTTGTGGTCCTGACACAATACCGTAACTTAGTCATCAATTCGGTACGGATTCGGTATCAATCTTGTACTGTAGAATTATTCCTAAAACCACAAGTGTAACTTCCAAGACTAAGTTAGGAAGCTCTTTACTCACTTAGGGTCGACAAATGATACATGTGTTATAAAGGTCATCTTACTCTTCTCAAACCCAAGCACATCACAAAGAAGACTTATCTTCTTTCTCATTTTTATAAGCCCTGAAATACAAATGAGTATGCATTTATAAACATGCAATGTAATATATAATACTATAAGAACACAAATATATGATATGCTACGATAATAGGCTAACTTGTAAACAACAATCTACTGCAATCAGCAAGCTTATGCAAAACATCAGAAAATTGATAACAACTCTAAAATATGTTTTACAAATCTTTTCTCTTTTAATAATCCTTTGACAAATGATACAGTTGATTTGATGCCATCTTGTCATTTCTTATAAAAAAGCAAAAAATAACAAATGATATGTTTGAAAAACTTATGACTTACCATCACAAATTTAACAATGGAAGTCGCCTTAAGACACTTACGGTTTGAATAAGTATTTGAACACCTGCATCATCAATTTGATGCCCAACTTTCAGCTCAATGATATTTATCTTCCCTTGCTTGTTCATGTCCATCAAGTGAAATCCTTGTTTCATGCCCGCTTACTTCATCTGCTGCAGATAAATGCTCGACAATTACACGCAAGTTTGTTATATATAGACTTCAAATTAACCATTAAAAAAAGGGTTTATCAGATATCTATAAAAAGATATAGTGCCTCAAAACCAAAAGTCATGAATGCATGCTCTTACTAAAGGTTTATTGTATATCTATAAAAACATATAGTGCCTCAAAACCAAAGTCATGAATGCATGCTTTTACTATTAAAGTTCTCTTCTTGAGTTAGTTCATAACAAATTAACCTTCACAAAATTTATTAACTCATGTCTACTTAATTTGATATTGAATTTGATTTTAACAAAGTCAATCACACTTTACCTTCCTTGGCCCTTTGTTTTATGAGATTCTAGTTCTACCCATGCCCAAAGCAGAGAGCTCAACCTCATCGAGTTGTTGAATCCATCTCTACACACTATATAAATAAAAATGAGATGACGTCAATTAAAAAAAATGCTTTATAGCAAGTACATAATGGTTTGATGAAAAGATAACAACACACGTAATTTATGTAACGTTGCCTAATTACGACAATGCTTTATAGCAAGTACATAATGGTTTGATGAAAAGATAACAACACACGTAATTTATGTAACGTTGCCTAATTACGACCCATTGCCGGAGCTACAATGTAATAGGCTTCCATTGTGTGCTAATAACATTATGCATCTAATTCGATGCCCGCGTACATATCATGTGTCACACTGTGTTAATTGTTTATTGATTCTTTTTTTGCATCTAATAAGCTACTTTGCTGTATAAAAAGGTAAATGGGTAACATTCTGACTTCCATATTTACATTCTATATTTTTAATTGGGTTTAGTTTCTTTGCATGACCCTATTATCGACTTGTTTCCTTTTTATCTATCTCATTTTCATTGTACCAATTTGACCTTTTACAAAGTAAATGGGCATAAATCCACTTTAATTACTCTACATACCAACCTTTCGATGTTGCTTCTGTTGAAGAACTCGGTGGGAAGGCATGAGGTGTTGTCTTCTGATTCTACATACCAACCTTTCGATGTTGCTTCCTGCACTACGTTGGTCAACACAGGTTATTAAACATGTGTAAACCAAGATCAAAGTACTTGAAACTCGTGTTCTCTACTTTTAGCTTTTCTCTTTGATGTAATGATAAAAAAAATTGAACACGACCCATTTGTTAATAAAAAAAACTTATGAAAACCAAGGATTAGATTTTGATAACAACTTTAGTTGATACTTGATGGATTGAGGTTACATTTTCATGATGACATTGCAATAACCTCCATTTCGGGTTGGTTTTTTCTCAAAACTCTAATCAAATTAGACCAGAAAAGGATAAATATGTACAAACTGTTTTCATTTTTGCGGCTACATTGGTGCTATATTATGTTTTATAATAGAGGTGCAATGAAATAGGGAACTACGTTATTTTTATATACATAAATACTACGGAGTATATTTTTTTTAAGTGAAGCAGAAAAAACGAAAATACTCTTTACCTTTTCCAACACATAAAACCTCGTTGACAAAGATGTTAAATGCCTCACTCTCAGGAGCATCAAAGGGGTCTAGATATTCACTGCAATTTCAAAAGAAATTATTACAACCATAACTATATACTAATCATAAGACGTGAGCCATAGTGATAAGATATATATAACTATGAATGATCTCTGGCTTGCTTATATTGGATAACACTTACGGAACAAAAATATAAAGGATATTTATTAGTACTCTTCAAACTTGTTCACCCTTCAACTTATCTATATTATCGTTGGGCGAGTTTCCTTAAAAAGAAAAACCATGTCCGCTATATTCGATAATACAACTTTTTGGAACAACTTAGATCAACACATATGCATAAGTTGGCTCTATCCAAACTCTCAAAAGTGCTTACTGGTTGAAACAAAACGCACTAAGCTGATAAAAGTGTTTCTAAGATTACCCAAACACCCACATAAGCTCATAATCCAATTCAACCGCTATTCTTTTGCATTGTGTTTTAATACATCATAACTTGATATAGTATTGTATCGTATGTAAGTTTACCTAACTATGGTATGGGTCCAAACATGTATTTTTATAACGGGTCAACATTTTGGTATGGGTCCAAACTATGGTGACGCGTGTAAATGGGTACTTGATGGTACAGGTCACAACAGGGGCAAGTATATAATGTGATCCCTTTTGACTCTTGACTCTCCCATGTATACCTCAATTATGATCCAATGAAAATCTTTATCGATGAACCATTCAATGGCAACTCACAAAAAAAGTCTCAAGAAAAGTAAAGGGGAGAGTTCGAGAATGTGTTTTGAAAGTGATTACCTAATCACTCATTCGATTGCTATAAATCAGTATCTAATGTTTGTGTACAGTGAACAGTTGATATGAACCCATACACTTTCAAAAATTAGTAGCACCGATCATCATGGAAAGTGTCCATTTGTCAACTTTATGGGCAAGGGTATCAATTTTCGTTTAGTGAAAGTGATTTTTATTTAATATTACATATGATCAAACGCTTAGCTAGCATCTTCTGACGATTCGAATGTATTTTCATTTTGAGCAAAAATAACTTGATTAAACATTAGGTGCGCTAGCGTAGATGCCTTAGTTTCGTTTCAATTTAATTCGCTTTCTTTGTGAAAGAGGGTCTAGAAAATACCTCTGTTTTCCTGTTATAAGTTTATAACCTATAAGCTGAAAAAAGTACCTTGACAAGATCAATAAGAAACATGCTCGGTCCTCGAGATGAAGCTGAAGTAACAAAAGGAATGGGTTGAGTTATTAGGACGGTACCTAGTTTTTTATTAGAACCCTCTAGTTTTTTTGGTTTTTTTTTTTATTTTTTTTAATTATTTTTTTATTTTTATAATTTTGTTTATATCAAAAGCTATAAACCCGAAAATCTGGCTGTAAATATAAAGTTTAATAAGCCAAACGCTTAAAACGCTGCCGTAAATACTAACAGAATCGACAAAAAAGCTGCGTTATCTTTGAAAAATGGAGACAAAGGAATATTCCCTATGGATGTGACCCCATAGGGAGGTTCCATAGTGTATCCGAAGGAATATGTGAGATTTCTAAGGGTGGTGGCGGTGGATTCGACGGCCTTGCATGAAGCATACCGAATGGTGTTAGTTTTGCCTCTTGCTCGGTTTGAATCGGCATGGAGGTGAGTATCACCAATTCGGCAAAGATCCCAGAATTGGCATGAACATATATTCGAGCGTTGGACATTAAATACAAACTTTGACCAAAAACTATCGTTGTATAGTTTGAAAAATAGCCGTTGAGTCCTCCTCAATGAAAGTGATAATCCAGGGTCATGTAGAAGCAAGAAATGTAGCAGAAAGCTCCAAACCACCATGTTATACATGAAGAATTTAGGAGGTGGTAGTGAAACAGTGAATGTCTCATGTGACTTGAAAGGCATGTGAATGAAATAGTGAATGTCTCATGTGTACAGATATGGCAAAATACTTATCAAAGATGATGCATGTATTACACGTAGCATGCATTTACACGTATACATATATTTAAATTAAAAAAAAAAAAAAAAATGTATGAGTTAGGCATGGTTGCCACTAAAAATCTATTGTTAGGTATGAGATTGGTATGAGGTGAGTTGGCGGGATATTATTGGTAGATGACTAGGCATGAAAAAAAAGGGTAGGCATGACTGCCACCACCCTAATAGCTTCAATTCTGAAAACTTTTAACTTTAGAATGCCTATTTGAATGATGAGTAGTATGTCATCATGTACTTACATTATGGTAAAAGTAGCTAAAAAGTTTAATAGAACTATATGCCGCCATTCCAAAAAAAAATTAAAAAATGAAACACACAAAGCTTTATACAATTTATATGCTAACAAGTTGATGGTACGTATGATTTTGAAAACAGGACAGGACCAACGGGTTCAACCGGAATCCGAAGTCGCCATCTGTTCAACTAGCTAATAAAAGCCGTTCAAAAACGAAACGGAGAGTACCAGTCGGAACTGGACCGGAATGGGATAATTTTTTTCACCGGTTAATTAGTTCGTCATTGTCATTTTGTTGGCGCCTAAACTTTAATCACAAGGTACCCATCGCTACAACCCGCAGGTACCCTGCTAGTTTAACAATGAGAAGGAAATCCCTCACGCGTTGCGGCGAGTCTAAAACTATACTTGTTTATACTAAAGTAGATGGTACTCGCACACAACAACGTTTTTAAAACCTAAACTCATTTGACTTATATTTTAGCAAATTTTAAGTTTAGCAGAATAACAAATTAAAACTTAGAAGAATTGGACTATATATTTTAAATGAGATGTGTTATACGTACCACCAGGCCCACCCTGTTTTGTCCTCCACCTCCTGGCTCTTTTTGTTTATAGTACAAGACAATTTTTTTATCAGTTTCTGATTTGTATTTTCTGCCTGTTTTAAACGTTTGAATTATTAAATTTTATATTTACTGTTCCGTACTTTCAGGTTTATAGTTTTTTTAATATAAACAAAATTATAAAAATAAAAATAAAAAATAAAAAATACAAAAAACATAAGGGTACCGTTTTTATACGTACCCCTTTTAAATCCCAACAAACCAACAAAATTTTGTGTCCATCTAACTTAATATGTGAATTATACATGTAACCTTTAGAAAAAGAGTAAAAAAAAAATCAACTTTTTAGCACTTATAAGTGTGTAAAAGTTTGTTAAATTTATAAGCTTTAAAAACCGAAGAAGTTATCACGGACAAGCCACATGCAGGGAAACTTGCACGTGTGTTTCTGATCGAGCTTTCCTGGGGTATCTAATAACTTTGCTTCTGCTCACTGCTGGCTCACCTCTCCTAACTATTGCACATTTACTATGGAATAATCTTTTTAGAAAGGACAATTTTACATATTTCTGCCAAATCAATGTAATAAATCATGACACTTTTTACACTTATAATTGTTTTTTAAAAAGTAAACTTTACCTGCGGGTGCAAAACCATTTATTTTGTAACTATTGACTAAAGTTTTAAGAAATTAAAGATTAATCGATTTAAGAGTACATCCGAACTATTTTTAACTTAATGGGATAATAAAATATAAAGCTTAATGAATTTAAAAGCCATTTTGTGTTGTTGTAATCTTCGGGGTAATTTATAAAGGATGATAAGTTAGATGAGTTTCTTTGAATTGTTATTAAATTTAATGGGTGTTTTTGTACTTTTTAAAATTTTATTGTAGATCTACAATAAAATCACATTTGAAAATGTTATTATTAGAATTAGGTCATTAACCACTTTTTTCAAGTTTCACTAAAAAGAATTGTGAAAATTGTGGGCCAATCCGACCCAATAACCCGTATGAGCCTACTCGTTTAGACCCGTGCAACCAAGTGACCCATTCAGACGTGAGATCCGCTTTTGATCCACTACCCAATCCGACCCATTCATTTTGCCCCTTATATGAAAAACAAACACGATATCTTCTCACAAAAACCGCCAGAGCTTCTTTATTAGCTTGAAAACCTGGTCATCTTTATCATCTACAACTGTTTCTCGTTGGTTAAGAAAAATAGTCAATCTTCAACTATAATTGCAACTATAAAATCTTATTGGTAAAATTCTAAGTCTACCAATGCCCCTATTCATAAATACCCCACTAATTGAAACCAATTGGCAGATAGATAATTATGTAAACAAAAGGTCTTATTTTGCCATTTAGTTTTTATTAAGTAATCCGTAACATGTGGCAAATACATAAAAGACAAGTTGGAAATTTGGTGTTGTCCTTTCTACAATTTACCTAAAATCAAGCTTCAACTTGTGTTTATTATTTGCATGAATAACCATCGCAAGCAACAAATGACAAATATTAAATAACAGTATTGAACTTGCGTGGCGTTCTTCATGAGCATTTTTAATATTATTCTCATGTTGATATTTGGATGAGAGAACATATTTACTTTTATCCAACATGTTAGTAATTAAAATTACAAACATTTATTGAAAAATAAAAAATGTATTCAACTTTGGCACATATCCATCTCTGCATATTTCTAAACACCATAAAAGCAAGAATCACTTGTAAGAATTGTTCTAGATTATGCGTTTTAAGGTGTTTCGAAAGAGATCATTAAGTTACAAAATTAACTCGGTAAGAGTTATACAAATCAAAGGCCTGGTTGTACTAACCAATACATTTTAGTGAAGACGTTCAAATTTTTTCAATACTTCAAGTGTTGCTGAATACCATGCTTCGGAAACAACAACTGTGTTTCGGTGTTCTCACATTCATTAGCACAAACAACAACAATTCTGGAAATGGTTCTTTCATTGGCATTTAATAACTACCGCATATATTCCAATCACCTGCATTGGCGCTTTTGCTATATGAATCACCTGCATTGGTTCTATATTGACACTTGTATAACGGGTTAATTTGGACTTCTTCTAAGACTTATTTGTGAGATTAAAATACAAAGGCAAAAAAATATCTTATATTTGATCAACTAACTAATTCTTGAAGTTGCCATAGTCACTTCGAAAACACGTGTCAACCCACCTTAACATTGAAGGGTAACGTACTATGTATCGTAATAAGAAATAACACAAATTCAAAATTAGAAGGGAATAACAGTATGAGATCAAGATAGATATGTACCTGGAAGTGAAGGTGTTTGATAGTGCCAAGAGCGGCAAGATTATTGTAACCGAAACAAAAGTAACTGTTCCTAAGCTACAGTAGTCGTGTACCCAATTTCATTAAGAACCGTGTACCTTTGCAGCTCAAGTTCTTGCTCTTGACCAATGGGAAATAGCAGTTCCTGGTTTCTCAACTTCAAAGAATGACACCGAGCTGCATTTCAGCGGGGTAAAATCTAACAGATTCCACCTGCATAAATATGATGAAAAGTTACGTAAGAAAATGCTATCAGAACTGTTGTTAAATTTGTAATTTTTTAACATGCAAACATTTTGTTGTGCCTTTTAACTTTATGTGCATTAAAAATGGTAAGCGAATATTGAATAAAACATTTTATGTTGCATTAAAAATGACTTTGTGTAAGTTCCAACCATTTGGCCCATGCCCTTTAGCTATTTTTTTTGTTGGACCCATTTGTGCCTTTGAGATAAAACATAATCTAGATCAGCCTATCTGTACTTAAAGGGGTTGAAATTGCCATCTCTATAAACAGTGAAACCAAACAGCACAATCAGCTAACTGCCTTCTCGCTCTTAAACTTTTATATGTTTTCTGCAGCCTGACCACAGCCAAATTACGGTTCATCAGTGGTTTAGCCTAAGGTGACTCAAGTCCATCTGGTTTTGCATCAGTTACTAAAGAAGTAAAGATTTACCCGTATTAACTTTAGATTATGGCAGTGGACTCCTTGAAGGTATGTAATATACTTCAGGAGTAGAACGTTTAAAGCTAGAAACTTTATTGAGTTCCCTTACATTAAAGCTTATAGACCCTCGAACCATTAAACTGGATATAAACAATTTCACCTTTGTGAGCTTAGAAGAACGACAATCGTCAAAACTGAAGGACGAACAAATTAAATTCTGCCTAAGAGCACCCGCTGGGCGATTTCACCTGTGGATTTCACATTTGTTTCAGCATATTCTAAATCTACCATTGTATATCTACCAATAACTAAACTACCTGAGTCTAAAAAATGACCACTTCTAAATGACTAAAGTTGTTGTTGAGCAAACCTGGCAACATGACAAAGAAAGATAGTACATGTTTCAGCATATTCTGAGACCAGTATGAATTCCACATGATGCGAAGCTCGTTAATTACGTGAATCAGACAACATCTTTACATTTGGAAAGTTAGTCTTTCTTGCCTATACAATTAACAGAATTAATTAGCATGGGTGACAATGATTTATGTAACGGAAAGCTTGATTTAATTTACTACGTAACAAAGAAAGATAGTACCTGTCTAATGCGCTGATTTTTAGTCAAATTCAGATGTTGAAGTACTCTGGTTCATATCTTCATGAGCACCTGATGTTCCTGAGTTTTTGTATCACCTGTCGGCATTATTCAAAAGGTACAATGAAATGCATTAGAGGAATTTCATTTTGATGCTTTCTGATAACATGTAAAGAGTGACCACCACTATATGAAAGAATTGCATATTATATAGAACATCTCAACTTTTTTATTAGCAGTTGTAATAATACCTGGGAATTTTTAATAATTTATCATTGCACTTATGCTAGCAATTAAGGTAAAAAAAAGTTAGTTAAGTTGTCTACTTATAAAGTTATAATACTCGGGCATTTTGCGGTTAAAGTCTTTTCCTAAACATAACGGTAAGTTAAAAGAGACTCAAACTCGCAATCTAAGTGTCGTAAACTTTGGTCAGTGTTATCGGGCGATCACTTGGTAGAAGCACAATGGTTGATCTAAAAGGGACAAAAGGGTCCAATGAGGTAACAGGTAAAAAAATTGTCGGTCAACTTTATGTTAACCTCATACAATTTGGGTAATTTGCCAGTCTTATCGTCAAAATGGTCAATCATTATTTGTTTACTTAACAAATGAAAGAAGTAGCAGTTGACGTACCTCCGAGTCCATTTTTTTTGGACTATGCAAGCCATTTTAGTAGCCAACTATATGCTTGAGACCTTTTCACTATTTGAAACAACAAATTATTAAATCCAAAATTGCTCAAACCAAGAATCCAAATCTTGAATTGAAATTATAAAAGTGAAACCTTTAAAAAAATTCTTAGAATCTAACCTTAAAAACAGGCCCAAAACCCCCTAGACCAAGCTTATTCTACAAATTATGAACACCACTTCTTGAAACACTTCTTTCCTGCATTCAAATGATCAAATTCAGCAACCTTATCATATCATCAAAACCCATATCTATTTCGTATAAAAAAAAAAACATCTTGTTTACTGTAATTATTAACATCTTTCCCAAATTTATAAAAAAAAATAAAAAATAAAAATAAAAAAAAAGAAGTCCAAAATAAAAACCCATTTTCAAAATCAATAAACAACCACAAAATTAACAAACTTAAACATCAAGAATCAGTTGTTACACCGAATCAAACAAAACCCATCTCACAAAAGCTTAAAAATAAAAAACCCATATCCAAATTCATTGGTTTATAAACAAATTTATAAACTCTTTAACTAAATATAAACATGCACTAAACTAACTATGATTCAAATATTGATTCATACAACAATCTAAAACCCAAACCCAATCGACAATGAATCACTTACCTTCACATCAATCAAAGAGTCACAACCGTATGCAAGAGGAGAGATGCTGGTTTGTCTTAAACCGCCGGATCGACTCATGGGAAAAAACCCGACCACTCGCCCGGTGAGATGTGCGTGCGTGATTTGGGATTCGTGGATGTGGAAGAATTTGGGTTTTAGTGGATGGGAGATTATGTAAATATCTTTGTCTTTTTTATCTTGTACATGTGTCATTTGGAGATTTGGTTTGTGCAGCAACCGTATATACATTTCCGTATGTTTGTTAACTTATGCATGAACAGTAATAGTTGCAACACACTTTGACCAATGGGATGCCGCCACACTTACGTTTTTTGCTACTAACGTTTGTATAAACATCTAATAGACGAATCATAGACTGACAACACCACATGTATACAACGTATTGCTATACGACCCAAGAATGGTTGTTAGTATATTATATAATTATACGTATTACATGTTCAAATCAGATTAAGATAACATGAAAATTGGAGCATGCCTATATCTTGGTATCTAAGGCTGGTCATCATGAAGGTGGTGGATCACTAGATGGTGGTACCATCACACGTGGTTGCCGTAGCAGCCAACTATTATCGCGTGTGATGACGGGATTTTTGCAAGTTTTTAATGTTGGCCCGTTTTTCTGGATCTATAATCAAGATATACAAAAATACAAGAAATAATTGAATTGGAAAAGCTTTTCTTTATTTCAGTCATAAATCTTCATACATAAATCTGTCTATATATACATATTGAAAGGCACAATGAAAGGGTGTGTTGGTTCGTTAGAATCAACAGGTGTGTCCCTTTGATGTATAATCGCTTTTGTAATCGCTATTTGGCGGTTATGTTGTTCGTTGACTTTTGCCTTGGTTGACTTTCGGGTTAACTTTTGATTGAATTGGGATTAACCCAATATTTAATGGTTTGCATCACCTAAAGAATTCTAAAAAAAAAGAACTGTTATGATTGTTATTTTTTGTTTGTGAGTGTATGTGAGTTATATGGTAAGATATGTTTATAAAAGTGACAGTATTATTATATTTTGTGTTTGGTGGTTACCATAACACATGGTGGTGGTAGATTTAATAATGTGTTAAATGGTGATTTGACGCTGACATAAAAATAATGAATTTGACCCGGTCTAATCAACATATAACACATAGCGTGTATTACTGCACATACAAGTGGTAATTCCGACACAACAAAAACCAAAAATCAGAATAGAAGATTTAAAGTCGTAAACTGGCCAACACGTCTAACCAGTTTATTAAAGGGTCGGGTTTGGGTTAAGGTTTAAAACCAACTTCCAACCCATTTAGAAAAACAATAAGGAAACCTAAATATAGCAAACTATGAATTAAATCAACAACTTTTTAAAAATCTAACCCTTTTATATTTTTTATGTTTATGCCTTAATATTAAGGTGCATTCATCCTTTGTATTCGTTAAATTTTCTTATTTTGACTCTCAAACTTCTGATTGTAGCCCGGGTTGTAATGACAAAGCTAAACCAATTAACTAACGTATTCATTTTATATTCAACTTTTTAACACGTTTTAACAAAATGCGCTAAGTCAACATTGAGATATATAGAGACCCACCAACAAAGCCAGCCCCAACCCACGAACCTGAACACGGCATAAATTGTCATCCCTAATTATCAATATTAGCAAGGGTAATTATGTACGTGCACCGGCGACTTAGGGTGTATATATATACTTCTTAGACCAGCACTTTGCATTATCCCAATCTGAAAAAGCGACTTGTGACTTGCGATTTTTTTTTCTTTTGATGTGGTGTTGTAAGTGTCTCAAAAGATCTTTGCACACTATGACATGTGTAAGATACTTTATTTTGTCTTTTTAAGCGGCCCAAACAGCGACTTTTGTATATCTTAAGCGACCTTCTATTTTGTCATTTTCGCAAAAAAAGTCAAACTTCAAAAAATATTTTTATTTTATTGTACACCACTTTAGTTAAGCGACTGACGACTTAGTACAATAAGCGACTTTTTCACTCTTCACTTTTTATTTTTTTTAATGTATTGATATATGTGTAAAACCCTAACCTTGATTTTTAACATAAACCCTCAGCGTAATATAATGTTTTATATTAGGGTGTGTTCGTTTGATTTTCAACATCACTTTTAATTATGTTTATTTTGTCTATTGTGTATGTACTATTAACTGCTCGGTTGTTCGATTCTTATTTTGTGTTGTTGTATATTTTAAATCAACATCTCAGTTTCCTTATGTTAGAGTGTTTTTTGAATTTTAATTTGCTCATTACAGTTTTTTAGTGTTCTTATTCATTTTAGGGTTTGGAAGTTTGATTATGCTATTTATAAGTGGTTATTTATTTTAGGTATTTGGTTATTGCAACTGCTTAATTTATGTCTTAACTACTTATCCTACTTTTTTGTGTGTAGGAGGTTTGGCAAATCTTCTTTTCTTAAACAAATCAAATCATCACAAATCCTTTGGGACGATCTCGACTTACCCACCTTTGCTATTACGGACGAGTATACTTGCTCGTTTGTGTTAAATATAATTATCTGGTAAATCGTGTTTATAAATTTAAAACTTGAACATGAATAAGACCACATCAACATCATATTGACGCTTCTTGTTTTGTTATTTATTATTATTTTCAAACTTTGAATTATTCAATAAAAGGGACGTTTCCTATACGCTATAGACAACTTGTTGTGAGTCATATTATTAATATTATGGAAATTTGTGATTATTTCTTAAAAGATATGCATGTCAATGGCCTTTGCCTATGGTAGAGTTTAAAAGTTTTAAAGTGAAACCTATGAAGTTGTAACAAACAAAGTTTATTAGTCGCGCATCCTATCCCAAAGCCACAATCCCTTCAAAACAAACAGAACCACTAGTCAAAGAGTCAATAGTCTTTTGAGTATAGAATTAGATTCAAGTCATTCCTCATCAATATTTATAAGCTATTATTCATCATTTTCTATTGAGATACGAAACACACCATTGTGTGTGTGTGTGTGTGTGGGGGGGCTACGATTCTGTCTGATTTACTAGTAGACAGTAACAACATTGATTACCAAATGACTTACTTTTAGGGTTAATTGCACAAAAAATGTAACATATTTTCACGTTGTCATTGTATACAAGAAACATTAGTTTTGTTCTGTTTTAATGTATGTAAATGTTTATACACTGATGTAACTGTAAGTATGTCACACTAGTTGGTAAAAATGGAAGCATCTTGCATGTTGGTGCACTTATTTTCGGTTGCAACAATATGCAAGTATTGTTACATACGATGTAAAAAAACGAAATATATGTTTTATCTAATCACTTCCAAACACCATCTCTTGTATCACTCTCTTACAAGCTACAACTAATCACCACCATGTCGAAAACTACACGCATGCTTTGACACTCATTAAAAACATAAATTACATGTTATACTTGGCGCCGCCGGATAACGATGTTGCTGGTAGAATGGTGATGCGCCATAGGGCTATAATGCAGGCAGATGATGCCCCATACTTGGTGCTTCTATAAGTTCACACATGATATGTTTACAGTGTTATAATTGTAGCCAAGTGGTATTCAACACTTCTGGCGGTGTCTTAAAAGTCGAGACAGACCTTGGTGCATTCAAAAGAACCAGAGTTCATGGAAAATTTAAGGAAATGGCTATACAAGTTTAAACATACTGTAGTTTAAACAGTCTATACTAGTGTATGGAAAATCTCAATTTAAACAATAGTAAAACATGTGTGACATGACAAACACGATCATTACTACTTGCTAAAACAGTGCAGAAGAAGCAAAAAAACATATGTAACAGCTATATATAAGACGGTACTAGTTTAGTAAGCTTTAAAGAAAAGCATATAAGCATGCAATCTGTGAACACTTTAGCTTATATGAATCAAAAGCTACAAACATGACATATACCTTCGCAAATACTTGCCATCCACAAAACATTGTATCATACATGCTCCTATATATCAAATGCAAAAGCTTTTTAACAAACAAAGTTCCATAACTGCTACGCACCAGCCACAAGAACGAGAAGACCTGACCAAAACTTGCCGCTAGTATTCCAACCTCATAATCCAATTCAATCATCAAGATTATGAATAATCCCACCAAATTTTTTTTCCATAAATACTTGGCTTTTTTATTACAAGCTAAAAGCACAAGAAAAGCCAAATAAGTATACGCTCAACAAAAAACGAGTAATTCTGAACAAACAAATGTAATATGAATGTACCATTTGGCATTCCATAACTTTAACCATTTTTTGAGAGCCTTGATAAAAGTTGATAAATCGTTTTGAAGTGTGTTTTTGAAACAATGATGTAGACTGTAGAGTACTTGCCTTGTTAGCAATGTTATTGGAGAGCCAGTCCCGTAAAGTCCTTCACCAGAAGTAGGGCAGGTGCTCTGGATGTACCTGTAAAACAAAATCAATCAGCTTACAACGTTATCAAAACTAACTCTGGATGCAGTCCTTTTCTTTGAATATACATTCAGTCAAACTATAAAACTTAAGATTAGGGTTTCGTTAGACAAAGCTTTATCAATGCAAGTAATCTGCAACAACTATCAGTTAACAAGAAAAACAATTTATAAAACAGACTGGTTTAAGTTGATCGGAACAATGTCAAAACCAAAGAACTAAGAACCCTAATAAAACGAAGTGCGTAAACCGGAACTTTCTCAATAACAGAAATTCGAGAAGAAATGATTACGAACTCCAAACAAATCAATGTAAGATCCAGATCCTTCATAACTATATAGATGGTGATTTTGACCCATTACCTATAAATGGGTCATTAATTGAGTCTAACAGGGTACAAATTCATTAAAGTGCATAACACCTCATCATTTTGCTCTCAAAAGATTAGGTTAATAGTTTGAGTAATCATATTTAACACCTTTAACTATTTCAAAAGCTCAATAGAGAAACAAAATATGACCCTTTTGACCCGAGCCCACCCATCAAGGCATATTTATTCATAGTATGTTGTGCTCCTACCCAAAACACAACGGGCTGAGGTATTGAGACAGAGCCAAGTAGGACAAAAACAGCCCGGATTAAGACAAGAACTACTTAGCCTCGCTAAGGACCAGAGAGAACATGAATTATGGACCTGAGTCCTTCTGGAGTGAAAAACAACTACTGATATCTAACTGTCTTTTTCCCTAAAAGGTACCTCTCCTTAACCAGTCTCTCTAATCTGTAATGATAAGCAGTCAAGTCCGAGTCTTTAACCAGAATACCAGATTGCTGTTGTCCTAATCAGCCCCAAATCCCAGGTACCTAAGCAGCTCTCTTAGTCTCATAAAAGTTGCAACCTTTACCGCATAACCAATATTTAGGCATAGAACCAGTGAGAGTGCCGGTTCACTAGTTCATTAAATTTCTCCAATATATTCTTCTTATTTCAATAATTTATACTATATGTCCTTCTCTATTATCTCTTCATCTTCCACAACATTGTTGTCCCCAATAACTACCAGCAACGAGAACAGGAAATGAATTCTACTAAAAGGTCGGTTTGAAAATACTGCACATATCTAAAATACCCCTCACTAAGGGATCCTGGGGACTCGAACTAAAGTACATTTTTGTAATCCTGAGGTGTAATATTCAATGCAAAACATCTTATACTGATGCAATTAATAAGACACTAGAGAAACATTACCAGTGGCGTTGTCGAAGAGAGTGGAGGCCGAGCTTATCAGTAATCTCAGCAGCATTCATTGCATTAGGCAGATCTTGTTTGTTGGCAAACACAAGAAGAACTGCATCTCTTAGCTCGTCCTATAGTAAAGTAGGATAATGCAATGAGCTTTAGATAACATTAACACGCAGTGGTCTCATTTACAATTGAAAAACATGGTATAAGATCATCATTTTAGTAAAGTCTGGTCAATGTTATCATGATATACGGAGTGATAAGCTCACATCACGAAAAATATGGTTTGTAAAAATGAACTGATCTCCATAACCACTATTTTTTTCATAAAAATGAAAAATTGAAGCACCTAACTTCTGATTGCAAAGATACAACTGATTATTGCAAAGTTAATTTGACGAAGAGTTTCCATTATTAGTGATAAAATAGAGTTAAGGTTAGTTTTAATAAGCATTACATGACTTTTTAGTACACACTACACAGTATATAAATTTTAGGTCAACCCAGCCAACCTATTTCGGCAAGTATAGAAAAGTGACCATGTTCATCCACCATTATTATGCCAACTACAATTTGGTACATTACAAGCGAAGAGCGAATGACATGGATCCGTAACATGCACCATAAGTGTTACTGTACTATATAAACGCAAGCATGTAAAATATGTGAATACAATATGCATGAACTCATGAAGTCTTTCAGATTCACCTATGCCTTTGATACTAGAAAACAAATATGTATTCAACATGAAAATTTACCTCATTCAACATCCTGTGCAACTCATCTCTTGCCTCAACAACTCTATCCCTATCGTTACTATCAACCACAAAGATCAGACCCTGTGTGTTCTGGAAATAGTGCCTCCATAGTGGACAAATCTGCACATACAGGCATCTATCTATTACACAAAGTAATGTTTACGATTATCCATTCCCTAAAACTTTGCATTTTTGGGTTTTGTACAGGATGGATAGAGCATTAATATTAATATTTGGGAACAAACAATAGTTAAATAACCAACTCTAAACTGTAAGAAAAAATAAAAACACTTTGATTTAGAAGAGACTAACCATCCGCTATCTCCGATCTGTTCTTTCTTGCAAGTAAAACCTCGGTATGATGCGCATGTCGAATCGACTCAATGCATCAAGCTCAATTAAAACCACTTTGATTTAGAAGAGACTAACCATCCAATCTGTTCTTTCTTGCAGCTTGTTCCACAACTTGTTGCAACTTGAATGGTAAGTAAAACCTTGGTATGTAGCGCATGTCAAATCGACTCAATGCATCAAGCTCAATTTTTGAGTTTCGTTTTCATCATGAGTTCCAATTCCTCAACATAAGCATCATTGTCCTTAACATATTCATATGACAATAATTGATGACATCGTTTCAAATCAGTGTTTGACAATTGCATCATAAATTGACGAGGGATACCGAGCGTTTCAACGTCTGAGGGTAGAATACCCAACCACACAATACGTTCAATAGCCAAATCGTCATATGCCATGCTCCTAGAGTTTAACTTGTAAACCGACATAATGTCGAAACAATAAGGATCGTCGTCCATAAGTGCGAAGGATTATCTTGGCCTGGCACATAAAATTTCAAGAACATACGCGCTGATAGATCGGTTGGCCGCTTTCTTTGTCGTTATGATTATACGATCGTATCTCTTTGAAAAGCGTCGTTAACGATATTCGTAGAGACCGAATGTTTCTCAACTATTATACGTCATTATCTCTTTGAAAAGCGTCCTTTAAAACTAGAACTAGATTCATATTAATAGCTAAGAAACATTCGGTCTATACGAATATCGTTAACGACGCTTTTCAAAAGAGATACGACTGTATAATCATAACAGCAAAGGGCCAACAGGATCTATCAACACGTATGTTCTTGAAGATTTTATGCGCCAAGGCCAAGATACCCGTCTTCGCACTTATGGACGGCGATCCTTATGATTTCGACATTATGTCAGTTTACAAGTTAAACTCTAGGAGCATGGCATATGACGATTTGGCTATTGAACGTATTGTGTGGTTGGGTTTTCTACCCTCAGACGTTGAAACGCTCGGTATCCCTCGTCAATTTATGATGCAATGTCAAACACTAATTTGAAACGATGTCATCAATTATTGTCATATGAATATGTTAGGACAATGATGCTTATTTTGAGGAATGGAACTTATGATGAAAACGAAACTCAAAATCGAGCTTGATGCGTTGAGTCGATTCGACATGCGCTACATACCAAGGTTTTACTTACCATTCAAGCTGCAACAAGTTGTGGAAAGAGCCGCAAGAAAGAACAGATCGGAGATAGCGGATGGTTAGTCTCTTCTAAATCAAAGTGTTTTTATTTTTTATTGTTTTTTTTTCAAGGAAATCAAATGCGCAGGAGTTTTTCATAAGGAAATCACAGCACAATGTACTCGGCACAACCTAATAATATCAAGACTTGTCTCAAAATATAATTCATAAGGAAATCAAATGCGCAAGAGTTTTTCTAAAGTCAAACATTTTCATTTCAAAAAATAGTCTCGTTTTAGCGTTAAAAAGTGTTTGGTATCATCATTCATGTAACAGGAGAGGACACGGACTCAAGAGTAGTCACTCCAAAAAGGAAACAAACGACGAAATCGACGCGAAGAGTATTGACGAGAACTTGAATCAAGAAGAGATGACGGAGACGAATCAAAGAGATAAGGAAGACAACAATCGCAAATAAGAAGAGTCGATTGGTAATCGTCGATATCTTCCCATGATTCCATTTATTTACTTACAACATACTCATTTTATAGTTTAAAACAAACTAGGACTTAAGGCAAAAGAACTTTTGAAAAGACCGTAAGTTTATTAATTTTTACAAAATTCCGCAATGACTCGTTTGTTCAATGAACGTTTCCAAGTCGAAAGACTTTATTAAAAGTTAATTTCCAAAGTAATTTAGACAACGAGTGTTTATAAATATTATTGTCCGTTAGACATTATTTTCATTGTTTACCCGTTGTGAATAGAGTACATTAAATTCATTACGAATCTAATGTATTATATCCGTTTCGTGTTCCAATCAAATGTCCAAAGTCTAATAATAGTCCAAGTCACAATATATATTCCAAATCCGGTATTACAAATTCCAAAAGTAATTAGACTACCAATCGATATCAAAGCAAGCTCCTAGAATGGGTAAAAGTCAAAGGGTCTAAATACAATAAACCGAAGCATAATGTGTCTCGAAAAGTCTAACAACTCTTGTGTGTCTTGGTTTTATTCCAAAAGTCAATACATACATATTTTATTAAGCCATTTTGCTATCAAATAACTTTAATAACCTTTATGTTTTCCAATTTAACCTACTAATATTCATTTTTATTTTTCTTTTCTTTCTTATTGTCCAAATCGAGTCAAGTGTAAAGTTAAAATCACACGAGTCGTTAAACCTTTTCGAGTCACATCCAATAATCATCTACGGGTCAAACCAAAATCAAAGTCACGTAAGTATAATCTACATGACTAACTAAATGAATATAGGCGATACCAAGGTCACCCGAGACCACGAGGTATCGGCTAACACTAGTCGCGGCCTGAAACATCACATATCATAACCAAATCAAATCCAAAACTAAACAAATATCAAGTCGGCCACTAGACCTACGGCTCGAGATAAACCAAGAATCCGAAACCAAACACAATCGAGCCAAAACAAAACTTACCATGCAGAGACCACAAGGCTTCGGCTCGAACCCATGTCGCGAAATAACCAACGGACTAACAATATCTATAACCAAACTTAAACAAATCTGATCCTTAACCATAAACAATCGCACCAAAATATTTACGAATCCAAACCAAATAAAAACAGATCTAAAGGAACAATAAGCTAAACGCAAGTATACGGACAAGTTAAGAGTTTATACGGTCGTGCACAAGTGAGCTTATGACCGAAATTCGTGTAGATTCGACAAGTAACACAAAGAAATGGACAAGAGTAGATGATACCAAACATATTTACCCAAACGTTTCAAATGAGAAAACGATCTACGCGCGTGGACTTCACAACAACAATATAAGGGTAGGGAGTGGGGTGGAAAGCGGCGGTGTGAACAGTGGCCGGAAGTGGCGGCTGCTCAAGTGAAAGAGATAGTAGCTAGGTTTAGGGTTAGAGGCCTAGGTACGCAACGTTTTCCCGCTTAACACGAGCGGACGGCGTGAGTTGGGTACCGGGGCTCGCGTTTTCCAGCTCTGAGCCGTCGTGACCAGCCGAGATGGTCCCGGAAAACGCAATGGTAGGTACCGTGGAAACCAGGAAAGAGGAGATATAAGGAAGGATTGTGTTGTAGTTGTATAAACTGTGAACTGAGCTGTATAAACTGAGTTGTGTTGTAGTTAGTTTATCAAAACCAGGAAAGAGGAGATATAAGGAAGGATTGACTTGGTGTTGGTTAGTTGCTTTGTGGAAATGAAGTAGAACTGGTAGCTGCGTTTTTTTTTTTTTTTATGTGGAGATATGATGTTAATGGCTGCGTATGTTTAGGGTTGGGAGGTGTGGGATACCTGGGGTTTAAATGGTTATTTTGCTATCCGTTTGGGCCACCGAAATTTTAGCTTGAAATTGGTTTAGACCAATACTCTATCCAAATATTAAAGTAAAAATGGTTATTTTGGCTAAATATTTTTTGGTAAATAGATTGGACTAAGTTTGGTTTTGGGACTTATTAAATCTTATGGGGTTTAATTATAGTTTTATATGTGGGGTCTAAGGTGCACGATGGCACCAGAATCTGATGTTATAGGAGGGAGGGTAGTTTTGGTGTTGTGGTGAATTCTGGCGTTGTGGGAAAGAATGTTGATATGACATCATTTTTCCTTACGACACCAGCGGGACGGCTCCAGGGTACCTGGTGCTCTTAGAGTTTTTATTAAGATGTGTGTGTGTTATGACATTTTTATTAATTCAAGTGTATCTACTCACATTGATTGTCGGTATTAACGCTGTGTTCTAGAGTGGAGTGAAAAGGAAGGAAAGATAATGAAAGTGAAAGTTGTGTTCTAGAGTGGATGAAAGTGAAAGTAAGTGGGGTATATAAATGGAGGAAAGAGAGTGAAAGTGAAAATTGAATTCTTTACTTTACTTTACTTACCTTTCATCTCTTTTACTTCACTCTAGAACACAACGTAAGTTTGTATCATATCTAACTTTTCGAGTTTTTGAGGTGGCTATGGTATTTTAGAAAAGTAATAAGAAAGTGTACTCTTAAACATAATTAACATAATACTTAATTGTTTCCTTTTGCCTTTCATAAAATAAAGAAGAAAAAAACTCTTGAAAGACGAGTTTACACCATCTGATCAACTCATATTCCTCGTTCTAACTCTTTCATCGGCGATGGTAATAATGTACGCCATGATTTTGAATTTCCAATGTCGTCACTCACAACAATTTATGTGTTTTTTTCTCTGATTTCGACGTCAAAAAAAAAGAATCCAACGTTTGTGTCTTGATTCGCAACCTATATGAAACTCAATGATAGCAAACTAAGGAACATAAAAAAGAAAAACTCTATTTATCGGAAAGTTCATACGAAAGTATCTTAGCTAGGTTCAACTCGTATAACATTGACGAAACAGTTTACCTAATCGAAATATTATGTTTTCCTGCTCGTTATTAGTTCCTTCGAGCAATGACATCAGAATCATGTTGTACATGATCATATCATCACTGTATACCGATGATGGAGTCGGCCAAATGAAGAGGCCTAAGAGATGACGACGTTACTGCAGCTTAGGACCATGGCTCATGGATGAAATCTGTTATTTCATTTACTAATTTAAATTTTTATATAAAACTGATAAGATCTTAAAGATACGGAGACAATGCGTGATTATTGCTAGAAAACTAATCTGACATGAATTTTAGTGACTAATACAAGGAAAAGGACAAATTAAATACTGTATTAAATATTTTTGAGATTACATATTTTGTTAAATTATTTTCCAAAACACGATGCTCACCAAAAAAACTCAACTTTTTCATATTCTTCTCAATATCTAGATTAAACTACACTAACTTGTAGACTTATTATTAAACTAGGCGAGTACCCGCGCCTAGCGGCAGCGGTTCTTAGCGGCAGACAATTTACGATATGCGATATTGTGGTAAGTTTTTCGTATTATACATCGCTAAATAATTGCGACTTATCTATTTCTAGTCGCCATTCTTGTCGCTATTTCTAAGAGTAGTCGTTATCTAAGTCGCTAAGCACGTCGCTATTTTCAATAAAACCGGACTTATGAAAATGTATAACGTTGTGAATCCTGAAAATGTATATTTAATCTCATCATTAACAGACTACAATTTAAGTCAACTATGGTCGAAAATATTCCCACATACATCATTCAAAGTACTTAAGCAACAACTTTTGCATTTAATTAACCAATAAATGCCACACCCAGATTGTAGTGGTAACATCAAAAGGTATGTTACTTACATTGCCATTCCAATCAGCACGATGAACGATACCAAAAGAAGCTTGGCACTCCTGCTAGTATGACTAAATTTTGATTACAGACCAACGAATCTCATAACTTGTAGGGTATTACAGGGCATCATAATAGCCAAAATCAGTACGCACTGTGCTCGAATTCCAAGTTTTCCATTAACCTCTTTGCTTCGTCTGCAAATCAAAACAATAAATAGACCATTAACCTTACTAAGCTACACGATTGGCGCGTACTTCAACATCACATACAGTTTCAATGTTTCATATCTCGCATAAAACTAAAGGAAACATGACAAACCTTTTGTGGATCCCATTATGGTGGTAGTAGAAATTGTCTGCACTTAGCAGCTGCAAGTGGTTACTGCATAAAATAAAATATCGTCATTATTTCAATGTTAAAGAAGAACGCCATAAAGTTAACGAGTAGATAGAGTCCAAGACGGATGTGACATGTTCAAAGTTGAAATTTGACAAATAAGAACCGACATAAGCTGGAGATCAAAAAACTTATGCATCCAAAGCATATGCAAATAAAAATATTATCTCAAGTCAACTGAACATTTGCAACTGAGCAATTCGCAAATTGTGTAGGTTCACCATGTCCAAAGTATGACTAAATTTCTGTAATGCAGCTAGGGGTGTCAATAGAGTCGGGTTGACCCGACCCGAACCCGATAAGGCTTATCTGGTCGGGTTAACTCGGGTTAAAAATTCTTGTCGGGTTGGTTTGACCCGAACCCGATAACCCGATAGTGTTATCGGGTCGGGTTAGGGTTGAACAATTAATGTTGTCGGGTTATCGGGTCAACCCGATAAGACCCGAAAATCAACATTAAATTTTTTATGTTTTAATTTTAAAAGCCTAATACCAAAGTCTGAATAACAAGGCATGTCCACCAAAAATTTGTAACACAAGACTACAAGCTCATAGCTACAAAATGACATAGAATTATTTTGAACAACTGTTAACTTACATTACTTTTTTCCCCTACTGATGTCTACGTACAACAGTTAGTATCTTCATTTCAAGTTTCTTCAACATGTAATTTTCATTATCTTAACTTACCATTTATTTGAAGTACTGATAAATTTAAACTCAAGCTAAACACTATCACTTACATATGATTATTCAGTAAATGTGATATGGTAATGTTTTACCCGATAACCCGATTCACCCGACCCGACAAAACTTGACTCGATTCACACCCAACCCGATAACTCGATTCTTAATCGGCCTGGGGTTTCAGTCACTTTAAAAATTCAAAACCAACTCAACCCGACCCGATAACACCCCTAAATGCAAAGACCACTATCTCGGTCACATAAAAGAGCAACTTTAATTATATATACATATAAAAGCGTATTTGTTCCATCTAAACATAATTATTACTAAGCGTATGCATAAGTTGTTGTTGCTCCATCTAAGTATGACCTCAGTTTAAATACACAACTCTGCAACTAATTTGTCAAAACTGGTTTTGGGAAGACTCAAACTGATTACTGGTTTACCATTCGCTTAAATAGCTTATCATAAACATACCTGAAATAAATGGAAGCCCCACTACATCTATGAAACCTTCACCTTCACTAACTGCATAGACGTAAAGAAAGATCGATACAGATTCAGAAATAAGAACTCACTAAAAAATAATACATAAAAAGAATCAAGCTTTTTTCCTCAATTAAAAAAAAAAAAAAATTGCAATTATTGCAATCTTCGGCTAAATTTACCTCAAGCATACCATCTTCTCGACCCGCCAAAGATCCCCGACACACCTCACCGACACCACAACTTTTGGTTTAATAGTATCAAACGCACCTTTGTTGTGCAAACCAATCCATAATCATTACTAACCCTAAAACCCGAATCCAAGAAAAATACTCCAACAGCTATGACTCGATAAAATTTGTTGTTGCGATCAGATACACCTATCCATTTGGATACCATTGTCTCAGATACCATTATCCAAAGAGTGCAGTGACCCGTACATAGGCAAGCATCGATATATCTCTATCTCTACCTCGTAGTCATAGCGGTGACCTGCTTTAGCAACTATACATAACTCAACACTAACTCAAACTTGGAGCATTAGATGAAAGATGTAGCCCGTGCTCATCCTTATCTCTCCTAATCCCAAATGACCTATAATAAGTTGATTAAGGCCAAGCTTACCATTTTTTTTAATCTTAGTTAAGGAAAACTTTATAATAAGTTGATTAAGGGTTTAGCGCATAATAGCTACCGCACTTTTCTTCAAGGTAATAAACCATTTGTACTTTTTATGCATTTGAGTCAAATAAAAGGTAATTGACCATTTATTTTTGGGGCCATCGAGAGATTGTTTGTACTTTAAATTATGCATTTTTGAGGGACCTCAAATAAAAGGTCATTGATTCAAATAACCTCATTAATCACTATTCCTACATATAAATACTGAAACTAATTGTCCGCTATGTCAAAGCACACTTATCACTTAATCATTCTTAACCATCCTTTTAGAATTAGTAACTCCGGTCCCTTTATTAGAAAAACATTTTATCTCATTAAAAGTGCTTATTTCCTTTTAGTATACACAATAGGCCTATAAGCAATCCAAACACCATTTAAAATGGTCAACTAACAAAATTGTCATTATAAACACGTGGTTTACCTAATTATGTGGTTATGGCATCGTCACAACCGTAGATACAATTTCATCCCACCGTAGCATTTAATCGAACACTTTATGGGCATCCTCCAAATTGCCGCCACAAAACTTATAACAATCATAGTAACAACAAATACACTGAGAGAAATTTGATATCAGAGATGCATAGAATAACATACCATAACAAAAAATTGTCTCGGCATCTCATTGAGAACAACCTCAATATCCTTGAAGGCAACCTCACCCACCGTAAATAGGGCACAATCATAAAAAATGCGGCCTACAAAATTAGACATGTTGTGAATAACATAAATTATAAAAGAATCACAACAAAAAAAAAAAAAAAAAAACGACCTTGAATTACTAACCCTCTCTCAAAAACTATCAAGTACGCAAAAAGTCACCGAATTTAATTTGTATACCACAAGTTGTTTTGATCAACAGAAAATAGATAATAGAAAAAAACTATAAATAAAAGACTTTTTATTCTATCATGACCAATTGCTAACTTGTGTATGGCGATTCTAGCTCTTTTTTTTTCTTTCTTTATGTCAACTTGAACCGCCTTTATAATTTTATTCAAACTTTTGAGGCACTCAATACCAAAAAATAAAAAATAAAATAATTATATGTGTTGTCCACTATCTAGATAATCTATTTTCTTTTTCTTACAAACCATTAAAGTTTGCTATAAGTCTTAACGAATGTTAGAACCTCGCGTTCATGCATGCATTCACAGACACGTAAATTTGAAACAAATGAATTGGCAAGAAATTTGTGGGGACCTGCGTTCAGAAAGACAATTAAACCTTATGACTATTTTGGTTAAATGACTATACGTACTAATTAATGATACAATGTTGTTAAACGACTATACATACTAATTAATTTGTGGGGACCTAGGTTGCAAAGACATAAACCTTAAGATACTAATTTTGTTAAACGACTATAGATAATAGAATTAATGGTGGGGACCCAGTTGCAGAAAGACACTTAAATCTTGTGACTATTTTTGTTAAACTACTATATAGAATAGAATTAATGGTGGGACCTGGTACGTGAGTAAAATGGTGGGGACACTTAAACCTTATGGATTATTATGGTTAAATGGTTAAAGATAGAATTAATGTTAATTGTGTTCGCTTTTTAAAGATATATATAAAAATAAACCAATAACCTATTTAATAGCAATTGTAGAGAGAGAAATAAAAATCAAAATAAAAATAAATGTGTTAAAACTTATGTGTATATAAATTGTTGTAGATAATAGATGAATCATTAGTTTAAGATTCATACATATAAAATGATGAAGATCTTTTCAATTTAACGTATCTTGTCGATCTTGTTGAAAATAATGTTTAACTAAATAAAAACCAAAAAACATAAAATGATACCTCCATTAATTTTTATTTATTTATTGTTTTTATGAACAATACCTACATTAATTGAGACCAATTATTTTACTTACTCTCACAATATCATTAATCACGCAGAGAGCCGTACTTGTTTATGGAAGCAAAGAAAAAGATCATTGAGCCTATTTAGCCTAGTGAAACCCTTTATAAACAAGAGCCCCCCTAAATAGACACTAATTTTTCACTATATAAACTCTAGTTAATATAAATGATTGAATTTATTATTTTTAGACTTAAATAACAATATTAAATACACAATATTTGACAATTAATATTTATTTACCCAATGCATTCTCAGCAAAAGTCACCATTCTTTATTCTTTTTTTCCCTATTAGGCTATTACCATCTACGATCGTACCACTCTCTTTCTTTTTTACCACCATTTTCGATCCTCATTTTTTTTTCTGTAGTTACCTTTCCAACCCGAAAGCTTCTTGCTGAATTTCTCTGTAACTGAATTCCAAAGATCACCATACCATCATAATTATTTCACATTTGATACAAATCTTATTAACACAAATGATCAAACAAACTAAAAACACTAAACATTATTTATCTCTCAAACCTCATTACCCAGTCGCAGAACCGCCAACCTCACATTTTCCAGTGATGAACTATGGTGGCTGCTGGGTTTCTTAAGATCTGATGTTTAAAAAGAAGATTGTTTTTCTTTTAATTTTTTTATTTTTTTACTTTTTTTGTTTTTGTTAAACCCACAAACAACCCCAACACAAAACCCAAACCCGATCTCCCATCTCGACTTTCGGTTCAACTACACCACCGAAATCATCCCATCCATTATACTCATCAACCAAGTACTCGCTTTTTTCTTCTATGAAACCCACAACATTAGATTCGATTTTGTAGTGAATCTTGTCGAATTATATTGATATTTTGGATATAATAGATGAATGTTGGCACAATCTTTGTAGCAATACATTATAGAGATTAGTGAAAGGTTACTTGAATAGTTGTAAAGTAATGAGGAGCTGCATTTTTTTTTCCTCTTTCTAGTTGGAGTAAATGACTTTTATTATTGTACATAATATTTGTTTCTTTCAAAATTTTGAGTCAATCCATAAAAGTAAAAGTTAATCAGCTGCAAGTCATGTTTGAGGAAATAAATAGTTTGACTAATTTGACTTGGGTCTAAATAGTGGAATTAGTGTTTGAATAGTATGACCCATAAACAGTTATATAAAGAACTAGGTACCCATTAACAAAAAGTGTTCTCACCTCGTCATTAGTCCATTATAACTCAGAACCTATAACTTAATCTAAAAGCCATCTCTTCATCACTCAAGTTATAGAACACCCCGTGACTCACACTTTAACCCAATAAGATCCAAATAAAACACAACAAAATAATTTAAAAAATGCCCTATAACTGGGGCTGGTAGATTTAGCACGAGGAACTATGACATGAGATGAGGTGTGAAGTGAAGCCACATACAATTGCGTTATAAGGTTATAACTTTCCTTATAACTTGTGCACATCGAGTATTCTTATAAGTGTTCCATTTTATATTAACTTTGTAACACTATATAACTTGATTATTTGAAAATGTAAGGAGTAATCAACAAATGAGTTTATATAAACTAAAAGTCACCATATGATAAAACTAGGTCAACAATATGATAAAGACTATTCTTGAAAGTTTTGACTATACGACGATTTACGATGATATGTAAATGAATACACGGGGTTGTATATATACGAAATAATAAACGACTCATATTATTCTTTTTTATGAGATTAAGCCCGTACTATTTAGCTTCTTGTGCCTTTTTGTAGCTTTTTTTTAATATAATTATACCGTTAAAAAAAAGGTATGGGTGTCCAGAAAAGTATTTTATATATTGACAATATACTTTCAATAATGACATGTTATTCTTCTTTATAACTTTAATCCGCACGCACACAAGTTTAAATATCAAATACGGCTAATATTATTGTTAACATTAATATAAATATCCAAATGATGAATGCACAGTCTCACAGGTTAGTATGAGATGAAATAAATACACGAGATTATACATATGCCAATGATGCATGTAATTTATCTTTAAATTTAAACTAAAGATATCAGAAAAAGCAAATTTTCATAGGTCATTAATTACGTACTATTAAACATGCATAATGTCTAAAACATGATATCAATAGTTAAATTTAAATAACATAAAGCTCAACACAATGCTAATTAAACAAAGTGAAATTATTCGTCCAACAAAAAAATTATACAAAGTATAAATCGATATTAATGCATTATGAAAAATCAATGTAAAAATCCGCACATGTACATGTCTTATGATTATATAACTAAAAAATTAAAGATGTTACGTAATGTTATGAATAAGTGCATTAAATAATGTATGTACCATGACTAAGGCCTTGAGTGATCAGAAAATATAACATGTACATTAGTGAGAGATTGAGTGTTATTTCGTTTCTTTTTCCGTGAGGTGCTCGGTTTTGCAATTGAATAGAAGTAGGTTAAATTTCATTTCATATCTTCTTGGTATTGTATTGAATATATTTTTCTAAGTTTAGTTCAAGTCTACTTGAGGACAAGTAGAAGTCAAGTGGGATATTTGATAACATTAAATAACTAAATATTTTACAATCAATATCCCACGATTATTCCTCATTTTATAGCATTTATACGGTATTTTGTACCGATTTACGATCTATTTGCATTTTAGTATTAATTTGGAGCTTTGGAGAAATTCTCATGAAAAGACAGAAACGACACAAAAGAAGCCAAAAGATAAGAAAAGTCAAAGAATACACCTTATATCCCATTCTAGGTATACGGCGATACATATATACATCCGAAAATTGCTATGTTAAAGAGTATACG
The DNA here is from genome assembly GCA_022545495.1 of Chrysanthemum lavandulifolium. Classification (NCBI taxonomy): domain Eukaryota; kingdom Viridiplantae; phylum Streptophyta; class Magnoliopsida; order Asterales; family Asteraceae; genus Chrysanthemum; species Chrysanthemum lavandulifolium. The sequence continues at coordinate 96,941,001 of CM040239.1, forward strand.
ACGATACGATGTTAATTATCTACGCTTGTATACACTCAAGATCAACGACATGGCATGCATACTAGAAGAGTATACTGTATAACCTTCGGGCTTTATACAATCAAGGGCTTGGGCCGCTTTTCAACTTAAGTACCGAATTTCACCATAATCTAGGTCACGCTTCATAACCGTAATACAAAAGGACGATTCCCGAGGAAAGAGAACGATATCTAGGGCTTCAAACATCAAGAGATCAAAGAATTACAAATCTTAAACATTAGTTTACTTCGGTTTGATTATTATAACTTCATTTAATTTATCAAAACTAATTTCTCTTTGGTTATTTTCTACAATGAAAGACTAAGTCTCTCAATTCTCGCTTTGTTATGAACCTATTTTATTAATGACATGATTGTTACGTTTATTCAAGCTTGGGCCGCTTTCACTTAAGTACCAATTTCACCACAATCTAGGTCACGCTTCATAACCTTAATACAACAGACGATTCCCGAGGCAAGAGGACTAGATCTAGGGCTTCAAACATCAAGAGGTCAAAGAATTACAAATCTTAAACATTAGTTTACTTCGTCCGATTATTATAACTTCATTTAATTTATTAAACCGATTTCTTTTGGTTAGTTCTACAATGAAAGACTTCCTTGTCATTATGTTAAACCGATTTCTCTTGGTTATTTCTACGGTAATTAAGGAAATTACTTAGTAGTTAAGTCGTGACAAACACAAATAAAACTTTGCCTTATAGATTAGTTGAGGATCATAATGGCTCAAAAACTAGGGTATTATCCTGGCCATTGGCATATGTAGTTATAACAAGAAGTATGTAGGAATTGCCGACCGTATCATACCTACACTACCTAAGACTCACTGAAACATTGCTAGATAAACATTGCAAATCCATTTCATGCCATTGATATGATAGATGATTAGCAAAGCAAGTATGTCTTTTATCTATTGATTTTCTCGTTATTTTCTATATCGTGTCATATAACTATTATTGTTTTAGTTACTTTTTAAGTTAATAATCGTGTGGATACACAATTTTATTTAGTTTATTTACGTTTAAATATTTGAATTTCTCTCATTCCAATGAACGACGCCCTTACCGAGTGTATACTATACAAGAATAGGTACACTGCTCGTGAGTGTTGGTGAAGTCTCACTTGGTTCGTTATTAAAAAATATAACACTAGATTTCACGATCAAGATTTATAGGTAATAGAATGGTATAGTGTTTTTTTAAGAATACAAGTATCCAAGGGGTGGGGAGGCACAAATTGCACAATGCCCGAGTGGTGAGGAGTCTCACCCTTCGTCCTTTTTCGATCGGCTCGCATGTAACACATGGGTCATAATGGGGTGGCGCATGAAGGATGACAACCAAAGGTGACTAGTCACATGGGCGGAGATAAGGGGCACAAGGGCAAAAGTGACTCCTCAGCTAAAAAGATTGTAGTGTAAATTTTGAAAGTATATATATATATATATATATATATATATATATATATATATATATATATATATATATATATATATATATATTAATTTGGCCTCCTAAGTACTAATTTATAATATAGTTTCTAAAATTATTAAAGTGTGCCCTCGACAAATTTTTTTTGGCTCGCCTTGACCAACACCCCATCGACCTTAGATTGACTTATCACAAAATTTTATATGATTTTCCAAAAAAAAAAAAAAAACACACAAAATATTTAATAACTAAAGTACTTTTTAACATGTTTATATAGTTAGACAAGTTTATTAATCCTTTAAGCAACTCTAGTAACCTTCTTTGCTCTTTGTTATTTATAAATACAAGACATCTCCTAACGCTTGTTCCTTACGGGATTGTCTGTTCCAAAAATATATGGAATTAAGTTATGTGTCAAAGTCATGGGAGCACCGGATGTTCTTTGGGACTGTAAGTAATCTCTATCTATTTCTTTACCACCATTTGTTATGTAGAAGAACATGATTTAGTATTTGCACTTTTTCCAATGTTCAACTTAAAAAAGATATTGATCTTTCGTTTTTGTGTTTATGCAGGTCCATTTTGCCATTGGGTCCTTTTGACTCTGGAAGAGAAGAACATCCCTTACAAAACTCATCTTATTAATGTAGCAAGCAAACCCCAATGGTAATTACATATGATTCTTCGAGAAGCTTGAAATAACCATATAAATATGTGGTTTCTTGTTTGTTTTAAAAGATTACAAACTTTTGTTTATGTAGGTTTCTTGAAGTGAACCTGTGGAAAAGTCCCCCTGATCAAATTTGATGACAAATGGATTTCTGATTCTGTTGTAATTGTTGGTCTTATTGAAGAAAAGTATCCTGAACCTTCTATTTCTACACCCTCGGAACTAGCCTTGGTGTATGCTCTCTCTTATCTCATTCTTGATTTCAGAAGCTAGTTATTCATAGTTTTTGTGAAGTTGTAAAATCTGGTTTATTATCATAATGTTGTAACCATTGGGCACTGAATTGGCGCAAAAATGAACAATATATGCACACACTATATATTTCTAATTAAGTTTTTACATGATATTGTAGGGGGTAGATATTTTCGACAAGTTTGGGGCATTCTTAAAGAGCAAGGATGCGAGTGATGGAACGAAGCAAGTTTTGGTTGATGAGTTGAAGGCATTGGATGAACACCTTAAAAATCATGTATGCTCTATAAAATACAAACATATCACTTATCTAAATTCTAAACATGCAAGATGACCATTTATACTTTCATTCAATTGATGACGACTAATTTACAAGTTATAGCATCTTAAGGGGCCTTATGTTAATGGAGACAAGATCACAAGGGTTGAAATGCGTTTGGCACCAAAGTTGTACCACCTTGAAGTGGCTCTTGGCCACTTTAAAAATTGGACTATCCCTGAAAGTCTTGCTCATGTGCATAACTACACAAAGGTATGTGATAACATCAAATAGTCATGAATATTAAGTGTCAATTTCCCCCGTTAATGCTCGTTATTTATATCATTTATATGGATTTACGCTTGTTTTCCATTGTTTTCCACTTCGTGCAAATTACGAGCATCGAGCTAAAGAGACGCGGAAATGGAAACATTACTAAAGATTTATCATAGTATGGTTATTTTGAAGAAGTTACTGCAGAACTCGTCTCTCACATTACCGTAACTATTGCGTGACCTCAAGTCCAACTTATCAAGAGGTTACTACAGAACTCTTCCCAAAGATTACGACGTAACTCCATTAGGTCAAAAGAGGTTCCACGCGCTGATACTTACGCCAGAACTACTACATCACTCTACGACGAACCGAAGTTTATTGAAGACTACGGCGAACCACTAATAAGGTTACGCCGTAATCAGCGCATCTAGTGCATTTACGAAGAAATAGAAGGTTACGTAACTACTCTATAGGTTACCAGAACCCGCACCGGCCTATAAATACCCCACCTAATTCCAAAGACTTCAAAGCATCCCATTCCACACACAACACTATGAGAACGTGGAGAAAGCTCAAGGTGTATAGGAAGCATACTGGAGTGCTTCCAAGGAGAAGTCACACCATTACGATAAGCTTTAGCTTATTATTTCTTTTACTTTTAATTCATGTATTTCTTACCTTGAATATTGAATTGATTTGCATGATTAATATGAGCTGCTAAGCACCCTTTGGTGCTAGCCTAGTTATGATTCCTTAATTGTTTTGTTCATACACCTTTACTCCGCATAATTATTTCTAAGTGTACGATGCATAGTTCTTTGGTAGTCACCCTTGGTTCGGTAGTTTTGAATGGCGATAGAGGCCAATTGCTCAGAGATATGACCAACCCCAACCTTAGGTGAGCGGATCGAGACCGAAGGGTAAGATATGACCAACCGACGACCCTTCCTACTTGCGCGATTGACCAACCGATCACCCATCGCTTGATGAACTTAAGAATCGGGGCGTAGGTCTAAGTTCCTAACGCCGAACTCACTATTTAGAATCTAGCATGTAGCGGTACTTAATGACTCGGCTTAGGGACCATGAACAACAGGACTTATGACGGTGCTACCGATTTCTCCCTGGTGGCATCTTTGTCGATAGGTTGAGCGAATCGACCAAATGTTGTCCTCTCGAATTTAACCCCACCAAGTAATTGGAAGTAGGTAGACGAGACATAACTAGCTAGGAGGATTAACTAGGTTAGCACCACTATTCATCTATTGATTTCCTTCACCATTTATTTGCTTTTATATTCTCGCATAAGTAGTTTAATTAATTAAATACCTTTGAAACCATTAATATTTTGTGACAATTAGACTTAGTAATTATCCCACACATAGCTCTTGGGACGACCTCGCTTTACCAGCTACTACACTACACATGACCGGCATACACCGCCTGTTAGTGCATTAGGTAGACCATATGTATAGCGAGACACTATAAATATTAAGACCGGTCAAGAAACATGCATAAAGTTTTTGCGTCACGCCTGGGAGCTATATTAGGATTAATATTAAGTCTTTCATTTCATTTTCTCACGATCATATTTCAAGTTTTCGTGTACCATGGAAGTTGTTAACATCGATGACCTCACTCGAGGAATACTTGGCGCTGACTAGAGCGCATCAAGGGTCGGGTCTCGTAAGATCGGCAATCGTAGCGGATGTTCATTTCGAGATTAAAGACCAATTTACGAGGAGCTTCGCTAACCCTTTTCGTGAAACAGGACTAAGACGCATATGAGCATGTTGAAAATGTCCTATACATCGCTAGCCTTTTCAACATTCTTGGCGTGTCTCATGATGTCATATGCTCGTGGTCTTCCCAATGACTCTCACCAGAGCAAATGTAAGACGGATCGAAGATTTCCGCCAGGCGCTTAATACTGGGCGCTACTTAAGAAACACTTTATTCAAAGATATTGCCCGCCATCAAAGATTTCTAATCAACTATCGAGATCCATAATTTCAAACAAGAAGACGATTTAAACTCAGATCAAGCTTGGGGATGATACAACGATCTTCTTTATGTTGTCCTACCAATTATCTCAATAACCAAAGAAGGTCAATATTTTCTATAAAGGAATAAATGTAACTACAAGACGATGTCGGACTATCAAGGACCTATCCCGAACATGACTCCTACTATCGCAATTGAAGCTATTCAAAATGGCGACCATTCTCAAAATGGCACGACGATGGAAGTAAAAGAAACCAAGGCGAAGTTTCGACGGATTGCAAAGAATCGCTAGTAAAATTGAAAGTCTCACGAGACATGTCAAGGTCGAGAAACCGCTCATGCCATCCAAGTGGGTTGTGAAAGTGCATGGAGGAGGACATCTTACTAAGAATTGTCCTCATATGGACGAAGAGGTATCAAGAGGCTAAGTATGGAGAAAATCGACCATTTTACAAAGGATAATCAAAATAGTAATGGTTATCGTGGAAATTACAATCGTGGACCTTATGGAGAAAGAAAGCCCACTTGAAGAAACAATTAATAAATTTTGGAAAATTCACCCAAAGACAAAAGGAGCAAGATGAGTGGTTGAAGGAATTCCAGAAAACACCGATGTAAACATTTCCAAACACGACTCAACTCAAAAAACCTTGAATCCATGGTGATAAAGCTCAAAGAAAATTAAGGAGAAATAACGATAAACCCAAGGATCTAAACCATCTATGGAATGTAAGGTAATTTTCTGATGATAACTCAAGGTTCGTGCCGCTGATACGGGTTCGGGGGACGATTTTGTCATCAGATCCGAGTTACGCCGAACATGCCTAATGAGTTACGGCGTAACCTCGTGTTTGACAAATGACAACGGGTTGTGAAGAATACCGAGGAAAGTAACTCTAATTTACGGCGAATCGGGATACATGGGCGTAAAAATTCCTCGATATGGACGAATCGAAAACTCGAGGAACTCTCCTCGACGATGAAGAAGAGCCACTTATCACCACCGGTGTAATCCTCGTCACACATCGATGAAGAAACCACAAGGGCATGGCTACATGCAGCCTCTTCCACGAGTATTGCAATGGAGGAGACAATGAAAGAAAGGAAGAATGGACATGCCCTCATGAGCGTGAAAGACATAGTATTAAATTCAATAATTTAGCCTTTAAAGTTTGGTACGCAATTAATTTGGGGATGCCAAGATCAATCCAAATCTTCTTATGAAGCTAAAAATTGATTACACGGAGCACATTCGTAAGGAAGAAACTAATAAAGATATACTGCACGGATGAGCATTTAAGTGAAACCGACAACAAGGAACTACGCAACACCGTGCAAAAAATGAAATCTCCGGGAAATTATATGGGCGCCATGCAACCCATATGATTTATATATGTAATGGTGAAAGCAACTCTGGAAGATTAGGAAAAGATGAATTCTTTTGGTCCTCAACCAATGATGAGGAGAGAACGAGTTTACCTTGGATGGACAACCTGGGGTTCGATAGTTGGGTAAAAATTAAGTATGGACATGTGGACACATTAACAAAAGATAAGATTTGGAAGGAATACATGGATCAAGAAAATTCAAATGACAAAATTCTCAAGAACACGAGTAAAATAGCAATTGACGATGACATAGAGCGGGTGTGTAATGATAAAGAAGAATGCAAGCGCGTTCTAGTGGAGAATTTGCTCGATGAAGAGTGGTTCAAGCGGCACCGCTCGATGACGATGATATCGGCGGATGCTAGATTACCTTGAGTTGCAAGGAAATGAGGAGTTCACCGATCCCGATGACTAAGCTTACGAACAAAGGAGGTGCAAACCATCGGGATACCCTACAAAAGACCACCTCCAATTATAGTCTAAAAATACGAATTCACTCGCTACCACCTAGGTCCGAAGAGAAATTTTGTAAAGTTCAAAATCAAAACCATTGAATACCTCCGAACCGCCTCAAATGTTGCATGGATGAGACATAATTTGATGAAGGATATCAAGAAGTAGGGCAAGCTCAGAGGCCCCATAGAGCCCCGCGACTCGAGTCTAACTTAAAGTCTCGTTAATAAAGAAAGTGCTCTTTCGGAGATAACCCAATTATCCTTTCTTTTGTTTTTATTTCCTTCTCGTTGGTTTTGTGTTTTCTAACCATTTTTGCGAGACAAAGAATTAATTATCACTGCAGCTGTCGATTCGAATGTAGTTACTACAGAACTCATCTTGGTGATTACGCCAGAACCAACATTTTAGCAAGAGAATACTAGACGATTACCAATTACGTGTAATTCCATCTCGCGGTTACGCCAGAACTATTCGCTTCACAAACATACCAGTTTTGCCGCCACGGCAGAATCTTTCATGAGTTACGACGTAACTCTCCTCGCTTTAATTCTTCCATTTTAAAACACAAGAACCTTGTATTAGTTTTAAATGAACTTTGTGGGTGTGTTCCTCAGTAAACCCTCACGAGATTTCACTCGTCCACTGGGACAAGAAGTGGTTTAAAGGTTTGTTGCATTCGCTAAATGCAACCGTGATTCCTACGAAAGCGAGTTAGGTTTGTTTTTCATTTTATTTTTTCTTTTAGAATTATGCTTGTCAGATTGTGATTTTAGGGATCAAGTTTGTTCATGACGCTTAAACGAAGGCACGATCCTTTCTCGTGGGCCTTCTTCTTTTTGGAGGAAATTTCGAAGTTCTCGCCTAATTCTACCTTTCTTCACCTTTATTTTAATGCCTAGTAAAAAAGGGACTTTGTACAATTCAAGTGGGGGGACGGGAGTAGAATTATCTCTTGAACTTTATTTCGCTCTCATTTTTCTAGCTTATTTTGAAAAATTATGCCATTTTTAAAATTTTGACATGTTTTTCCGAACCTAACTAGATTAGACCTTAGCCGAGCACATACAACCCTTGATATTTCATGGTGAGATTAGCCTTATCCGTTTCCAATATTTTACCCCAAATCCACCAAATTATGAGTGTATCGGTAGCTTATAAACTTTAGTGCTTGGCCTTTGCATCATTTCGAGACCATAGACGAGGTATGTTGAGTTAGCTCGATGTATTTGGACTTTTCGCTTTTAGAAGGCGTGATTATAGGATTATCACCCAAATAGCCTACCATTGTGAGTCTATCGATTAGTCACCTCGACTTTTCAACCCCATGTGAAACCATTTTGTTGCACTCCCTTTAGTGCAAGATACCCTAGATACACCCTTCTGAGCCATTCATTTCATTTTGTCAACCCAATATATTGATTCGTTACACCCTTACACCTTAGCCTACCTTGTAGTCTTTATTTGTAATTGAAGTCATCATTTGCCTAAGTTCAAGGTTCAAGTGGAAAGGTTTGGAAATCACGCTTCATCGACAACAATTATGAAGATCATTGAAGACCCCAATTCCCATTGTTCATCTCAAGTGGGGGATGTTATGTTATTATGTTATGTTCAAAAAAAAAAAAAAAAAAAAGTTGATTGATTTATGTATAGTGCGATGTTATAAGCACTATAGTATGAGCTTTATTGTTTAGTATCGAGGAGGCCACCTCGGTCACATTAGAAGATTGAGTTGAGTTATACCAATCGAAGAAGAAAAGGTAGTGTGCCCATCACGACGTCCTCTAATGACACATCTACCTTGCATTTCATGATCCGGTCTCTAGACTTCTAAGCTTGAACTTTGGGCGGACGGTAAGTGGTGATGACTTAGTTATAGATTTAGACTACCTGCTTGTTTTTCATTTTACACCAATTATATATCCCATGTCTTATCCTACCCTTTAGTCATGAAGCGTGTCTAGGTGATGCAAATGAGCAATCTTTAGTGTCTTGGCCATGGATTTGGTCATGTATCATTGATTTTGTCCACTTCACCGTGACATGTTAGTAATGACGAGTCACCCTTAACCTTTGTCGTGTCTACCCATATTGCATTCGAGAATTGTTTAGCCCTTAACTCTAGTGGTGGAGATTTGTGTAACCTCCAAGCTTATGATAGAATACATGCTATGACCGCTGATTGAGTGATCACCCGAAATTGACACTTAGAATAGTCGAGAGATTCGAGTGTTTGTTCCCTTCGTGAGGTGTTCGGCTTTGTTTTATTCTAGCATAAAGGGATTTGTAAACTCATATTTTCGAGGTTTTGGGAGATATCTTTTAGGAATCTATCTAATAAGGTCTACTTGAGGCAAGTAGAGTTCGTTGGGGATATTTGATAACATCAAATAGTCCCGAATATTAAGTGTCAATTTCCCGCTAATGCTCGTTATTTATATCATTTATATGGATTTACGCTTGTTTTCCACTTTCGTGTAAATTACGAGCATCGAGCTAAAGAGACGCGAAAATGGAAACATTACTAAAGATTTATCATAGTATGCTTATTTTGAAGAAGTTACGCATAACTCGCCTCTCACATTACGCCGTAACTATTGCGCGACCACAAGTCCAACTTATTAAGAGGTTACGCAGAACTCTTCCCAAAGATTACGACGTAACTCCATTAGGTCAAAGAGGTTCCACGCACGATACTTACGCATAACTATCGCATCACTTACGACGTAACCGAAGTTTATTGAAGACTACGGCGAACCACTTATAAGGTTACCGTAACCAGCGCATCTAGTGCATTTACGAAGAAATAGAAGGTTACAACAGAACTACTCTATAGGTTACGCCGTAACCCGCACTGCCTATAAATACCCCACTAATTCCAAAGATTTCAAAGCATCCCATTCCACACACAACACTGAGAACGTGGGAGAAAGCTCAAGGTGTATAGGGAAGCATACTGAGTCAAGCTTCCAAGGGAGAAGTCACACCATTACGATAAGCTTTAGCGTTTATTATTTCTTTACTTTCAATTCATGTATTTCGCACCTTTGAATATTGAATTGATTTGCATGATTATTATGAGAGCTAAGCACCCTTTGGTGCTAGCCTAGTTATGATTCCTTAATTGTTTTGTTTCATGCACCTTTACTCCGCATAATTATTTCTAAGTGTATGCATGCATAGTTCTTTGGTAGTCACCCTTGGTTCGGTAGTTTTGAATGGCGACAGAGGCCAATTGACCAGAGATATGACCAACCGAATTCTAGGTGAGCGGATCGAGACGGGAAGGGTAAGATATGACCAACCGACGACCCTTCCTACTTGTGCGATTGACCAACCGATCACCTATCGCTTGATGAACTTAAGAATTGGGGTGTAGGTCTAAGTTCCTAACGGCCGGCACTCACTATTTAGAATCTAGCATGTAGCGGTACTTAATGACTCGGCTAGGGACCAGAACAACAGACTTATGACGGTGCTACCGATTTCATGTGGTGACATCTTTGTCGATAGGTTGTATGCTAATTGACCAAATGTTGTCCTCTCGAATTCGACCCCACCAAGTAATTGAAAGTAGGTAGACGAGACATAACTAGCTAGGAGGATTAACTAGGTTAGCACCACTATTCCTCTATTGATTTCCTTATACCATTTATTTGCTTTTATATTCGCATTAGTAGTTTAATTAATTAAATACCTTTTGAAACCATTAATATTCTCGTGACAATTAGACTTAGTAATTATCCCACACACATAGCTTTTGGGACGACCTCGGCTTTACCATTTACTACACTACACACGACCGGGTACACTGCCCGTTAATGCATTAGGGTAGACCATAGGTATAGCGAGACACTATAAATATTAAGACCTGGTCAGTAAAACCTGCATTAGTATCACATTTACTTAGTATGACATTTACTTGCTTCTCTTTTGAAAAGTTCTTCTCTTTATCAAACACTTGGGCCTTTGACTGAATAAGCGAGAGCCTCGAGTGGCTTCACTAAGAGACAAACAAACAGTCCCTTAATTATTTTATGTATTTTATCGAAAATTAATAATCTACTAAATGTATGTTATGCCATGCACCAGACGAATATGTGTCTAGGGGTGAGCAAACGACCCAAACGGACCGGACCGACCGATCGAGACCGGACCAGAGCGACCACATTCAGTCCGGTCCTCGGTCTAGGCTTTTGAGTTAATTCGGTCCTTGGTCCGGTCGATCCGGTCCGATCTGGTCCGGTCCGGGACCGATGCTCACCCCTACATGTGTCTAAATAAGAAGATGACATGTACAAGTGTAGAACTATATGAAGTATCAGGAGTTATTAATTGTCGTTTGACAACTTTGTGTGGCAGAATGAATAAATCCTTGTTGTAAACATTCTACGAACTAAAACATTATACATCTAGTAAATTCATGTGTAAAAGAATTCAAGTGAGCTATTTTTTTTTATCTTAAATAAAAAATCAAATTTAGTATACGAACAAGTGTGAACATAGTGCCATCTTAGAGATGACGCAAGCATACGAGGGAAATATGGTGGTAACAAGAAAAGAGAAAATTTCAGATGTAGACATTATTAAAACACGTGTTATTAAAAAAGGCGCAATTGGAGTATATTACGAAAATCAACCGGGCGCGCAAGCCATAACAGTTACTATGTCAATTTACTGTGGAAGTAAATCGATTTCATCAATGTGGTTGATTGATTTGTAAATATATGTATCTTAGCAATTAAAGTTTATGCTATGTTGGATGAAACCTCTAACAAACTTGAAAGCTTCGTGCGGAATTGATCAAAAAGTTCACAAGAAAAGTCGATGGCTCATGCAAGATCATCGACCATTCGAGAAAAAAAAAAAAAAAAAAAGATGCACACTATATATTCTCTCAAAACCCTATTTGTTAACTACCAATAAAGGCTTACATCAAGACAAAAATAATAAATTAACTAGCACACCTATCCCTCAATTTATAGAGATGATAGGGTACATCTTTATGGAATTAGAATTTCATAGCATCATTGATTGTCTTGGACACCAAACAATCATACTTTAATTCTAACCTAACCTCTATTTAACTAAGAGGGTGTTTGGGGTTGCGATGTGAGACAGATTATCTGATTATTTCATTTGGAAAACGTGATAATCAATTTATGAAATGTTTGGCAACACAAGTGAATAATCACTTATTTGAGTTTCATGAGACAAAACGGTTATGGAAAAGTAACATGTCCCATGCAAGGTGAAAACGCTGGTTTGCAAACTCCATAAATGAAAACGTGATTTTTAATAATCAATCCCAAACACCCCTAAGTATAATTAAATCTTTACTACCTTATAATGCATTTAGGACATTTTCATATATAGAAAGACTTAAAATTCGTATATTCTAACTTACTTAATATGGAAATCAATAGTCAATAGCCAAAAATTTAAATGTCTATGTAAACTTGTAACACCCTCAATATCAATATACCATTATACCTTATTTCAAAAACGTATAACAACCCATTTAAAATAATTGTAACATCCCATTTTAAAATAGACCCACACACCTCACCCCACAAATAAAAACCCACACACAACACCTGCACTTTCATTTTCTATCCATCTCTCTCTTTTTAAAACACACAATCGCATATCTGCTCACTCTAGAAACGCACAAACCCACAAAACAGAGCCACACACCCCAACCCCACACATAAAAACTAATTGCACTTTCATTTTGGCTGTTTTTGTGTTCGCTTTTTTGTGGCAGATCTGGTCGTTGGTGCTTATAATGGTTTTAGCTGTGTATGTATTCGGTGGTTTTGGTAGTGGCGATTTTGTGGTTTTGTGGTAGATATAGAGGTGGCGCTTGCTACCCAATATGTAAAAACGGGCTCATGGGCATTTTGTAGAGCTTACGAATTAGTTTCGCGATTGGTTATTTAGAAATTGTCGAACGTCGGAGCTCCAATCTCTCCGATCTTGAATGGGCGATTTGGGCGGACTTCTCCGAAATTGAATGGGCGGCGCGAGCGGATGTTGTGTACAAAACAAATACCAACGAAGTTTACCATTACCATTAGCGTCGGCGCCGCCATTACGATTTTCTCACCAAAGGACACCATCATATATATCATGATGCCACCATCGCAATATAACTAAACAAAATAAATTAAAGATGAAAAATTAACTAATAATGTTTGTTATAGATTTAGTTTTCTTTCACCGGTGATGATGTTAAAGAAATAAGACGACAAGACTTAAGAAAGATAAAAGAAAACGGATGGAATTTTAAGCTAGTGGCACCCATATAGCAACCATAACTTTTTATTTTTGTTTGGTTGAAATGTTTTTAAGCTTCTAATAGATTTTTTTTTTTTTTTTTTTTTTTTTTTTAACAAAAGGATAATATTGTTATTTAGTGATTTTAGATTACACAACAACGCTTTTGTTTTATATCGATTTGGTTTATTTTTGGTTTATTTTGGCGCTTGGATGTACAAATTTGAGAAACATTTTATTTATTTGCTTATCGTATGATACTAAACAATTATTTGCGCATAAGGGTAGTGGTATATATTAGTGTTAATTCAGATGTGATTCTTTTTATTTTTATTTTTATTTATATATATATGATTGTGAGTAAGTGAGAGAAAAAAAAAATTAATGGCTTGTAAAAGTTTTAATGATCAAGTAACTATTGTAACTTCAAACCTCAGAACTGCCATAAATAGATCAAGTAAGTATCTTTTTATTTTTACAATAGCTTTCACTTATTAAACTTGTAACCTCCCATTTTTATTTATTTTCATAATAACTTTTATTTTATAATACCTTTCGCTTAATTAAAATATTTTATTTTATTTATGCTAACTTTCTAAAGTCATATGCTCACTTTTAACAATTTATGTTGTTCTGCTTATTTTCGATCTTACATTTATTTAGGATATAAAATTGTTTTGTCTTACTATTGCTTAAAATTAATCTAATTTAAATTATCATCATTTGTAAAGTTATAGTCACAAAATACTCGTACACTGAAAAGCATACGCTCGCCGGAAAATTTAGTTACAAGGTACCCGCCGTCGCATTGTGTGGGTACCCTGCTAGTCTTTATACATAGACTAATTACACTTTAACCCACTAAGAATTGCTATTGTATCATAACAATTTTACCTAAGTAGTGATTCTTAGTCTCTATCTACCGATACTCAACATCTTCATCCAAAGGTTGAAACCTCAAACCGATACTACCTTGTTAACCACCATTATACCTTAGACCTCCTTCACCTTCTTCCTTGCAAAGAACATTATCTTTTTCACGCCTTGACTGTGTACTCGGTTTCTATAATGTTTGCCCCCACCTTTGCAACAAGGTGCATGATCATTTACACCAAGCAATCAGATTTGCATTTCCTTCAAGTTGTTCAACCTCCATCTTTCTTTAAGCCACCGCCACAACACCGCTATTATCCCGAATTACCGCAACTTCATAATTTTCCTAAGATGTAGTTCCACCTCAAACAAAACACGGTTTGAACATGTACTCCATGTACACTTGTTCTACCAGACCAAGTTGTTTGAACCAAACTTGTTTTGAACCTCCATGCTTTAGTACATCATTCTCATCGAGCTTTTCAATATCAAACCTAGTACTCATACCAACCACTCTTTTTCAAAACTTGTTTCAACCTTTTCAAGTTGATTTAACCCCTTAGAAACCCTAAGGGTGAAAGCTAAAGACACACAACATATTTTTTCAAATAAACAAGTCTATGCAATGTACTTTGTAAATTGTCAAAGATACATAATGTTAATACAAATAAGTCAGAAAACGCTTATTGACCTTCTAATGTTTTGTCGATAACAAACGAAAATCATTTTAACAAAACAAATAAAATACGTAAATGGTTTGAACTAACAATTTCTAACATATTCACATTTTCACATAAAACACTAAAACAAGTATAAGTGATTTTATGATTTAATATTGCATATGTACAACAACTAGTGTTTACATATTTGGGTAAAATATACACATAACTAGTATATAGTATATCGTAATATAAATGGGTAGAAACTTAAGTATCATAACCCATCGGGAAAATACATTGAATGTAGTTGGTACAACCCAAAGCCCATGACCCATGAGCTTGACCCATAACCCATTGCATGACATCATGCTTATATCATATATGGATAATATCCATAACCCATGGTTTTGACCCATACCCATGTGACTAGGTGCATTGCACTCAAGAGATACATTGTATCTAGCTAAAGACCCATGGATCAACCCATGACCCATAACCAAAATAACCATGGGTAAAGAGGAGCCCCACGGATCCCTAGCTTTACGCTAGATGGATCCTTGTGGAGGGATCCGTGGGATCCGGGAACAAGAGATTTTTTCTCTATAAATAGTGAGCCATTTCTTCATTGTTTCACACCCTTTCTAACATACTTTCCCTAGAGTTAAAACTCTATAACCTCGCATCCAAGAGATCTATGTTTGTAGTTTTGTTTTGTGTGATCTTCTAGGTTCCTCTTAAAGGCAAGATCACCACCTTTGAAGTCCAAAGAAGCTCAAGTCCATGAGTTGCCATGCTTCCTCATCATCAAGACCAAGTCTTCTTGTTGATGATTGTTTTTCTTCTTTAAGAAGTGTTGAAGACATTTGTGAAAGGTGTCTCAAGTGTCAAGACGAAGATATTAGTGAAGGGTATCTATCATCCATATCATAAGCACTTGTGGTGGGTGCTTAGAATTCAAGACTAGAAGCATTAGTGAAGGGTGCTTGAAGTCAAGACACAAGACATTAGTGAAGGGTGTCTTGAAGATCTAGTTAAAGGCATTAGTGAAAGATGCCTTAGATGTACATTCGATATGGTATGTTACGATGTACAAGATAGATTAGTACTAGATCCAAGGATGTTGATATCCTTGATGATGTTGTAGAAAGGAGTTGATCTCCTTTGGGATTAGTCGTTGGTGTAGTGTTGGGTAGTAGTTCCTCCATTGCAATGGAACTAGTGCTTAGCCTAGTACCCAATAAAGGCTAGGCGACGTTGTGTAGGTGTGGTTCACCTTGGTGTGAAAGAATTAGGTACTTAGCCTAGCACCTTATAAAGGGTAGGCGACGTTGTGTAGGTGTGGTTCACCTGGAGTGAAAGAACCCGTGGTTAGCCTAGCACCTAAAAAGGGTAGGCGACGCTGTGAGGCTTATCCGCCATAAGGAGATTGGTGTGATTACGAACTCTCGAGTAGGTGACTCGGAGAGTGGAGTAGGCAAGAAAGGTGTCCTTGTAGCCGAACCACTATAAATACTCGCCAGTGGTTTTGTGCTTCCTACTCTTATCTTTTCATTACATACTTTATATGCTTGTTTATCAACATCCAACACACACATCCAAATAGATTGACATAAGTCGATCTAAATAGTTTAAAAGGAAGTTTTAATTGTGGAAAACTATTCAACCCCCATTCTAGTTTTCCACAATTGGCATCAGAGCTTTGTTACCAAGTTTCTTGAAGTATATTGTACTTTAAAAACTTGATACAATCCATTGTTAATTGAAAACTACAAAGAAGGTTTTTCATAAAAACAAACACCATGTCTTTTAAAAAATCTTTGTTTGGATGTTGATTAGATGACAACATTTCTTATTAGTTATTTCCTATTTAAAATGCACTAATCTTCTGTGTCATGTTGATTAGTCAAAGCTCATACCCACCAAGCTATAGGAATCGCTTGGTAACAAGAATACCTTCCTTAAGAAGGTATCTTAAACACAAAGGAGCCGGAATAGTCTAAGTGACATTTGTTGTGTCATTTGTAAAGACATTCCTAATCGTTGGAGGTATGATTTTCTTTTATCTCTAAAATGACATTTGCTTGATAATTAAGTATGCCTATTTAGGTATTTATATGATTATCTTTGTGCATATACATGTATTAAGCTTCATTAGAAGCCTTTTTCTCACATACGTGTTATTTTTCTCGCCTAAAGTCGTGGTATATAAAACTTATGTCTTATTTTTTAATCCAATAATAAAACAAAACACAAATTTCAAAAATTCTCCTTCCCATAAATATACCACTCGACGCCCACTTTATCAAATCCCCACTTTTTCAAATCTTCCAATTTCAAAAATTTCCTCTTACTCAAAACTTCATCCTCCTCTCCATTTCATCTCAACCGAAACCAAGAAGAATCGCCTTCAACATGGTTTACATCACCTCGTGCTCATCGCCTTAACACTCATCGCACTTGTGTTCCCTATGATGAAGTTCAAATACGAGACATATACTTTGTGTTGTTAATCTACATTGGGGTTATATATCCAATCCTTTGTATCATCCTTAGCATTGAAATGAAATATTACTAATAATCTAGTTTATCTAGGTTATTGTCATAATGTAGTTATCATTTCTTTTTATCTTTTCGTGATACATTAGAAGTCATGTATGCATGCTAAAAGAAAAATGTAGGCTAAAACACTTTTCTTGGTATAAAACTATGAGATCTAAAACCTATGTTTTTCATCATAAAATCTGTTCAGACTACGCATCCACGGATCCCAAGAATGTACTAGTCGATCCCTTTGAAAGGGAACCGCCCCATCGAAAACTGCTTTTCATGCAAATTAAAACCACTTTCTTTCTAAAAGTAATATTTCACTAGAATGTCAAAACCATAAGTGAAGTTAAATGTCAATGTTGATAAAACCATTGTTAATAAAAATCTAGTAAAACGTTAGATAATCATAGGTTGACCACAAACATCACTTTCTATTAACTCATCTTTTCTATAGGTTTCACTATGTCGCACGATATGAGTTTGATTTTCACTCTCTAGCGCCTACACTCCAACATCTCTCTTGAGCCCAACACACCGCAATCATGTTCGCGGGTTCAATAATCTCAAACCCGTCACTTCCATGAAGGACGATTGTAGACACCACTCTACAATTCGAATAAGGTATCAATACCTCCTTCCGAGCCATAGACTAGAATTTCTTCTCGAAATTAACGAGAAAATATGTCCAAGGTTTGTATTGGAATTCTTCCGTCAAGTCGAACTCGCTCGTAACGAGGATCGTTTCTATCCCTTTGGTTTTGGATCAAAACCAAAAGTTTGTTTTGACTCTTGGGCAATTTGCTTAAATTCTCCGAATTCCAAATCATGGACAATGTGCCTTCACCGAAGATTGGTCTCTTGATTCTCTCTTCAACTTTCGTGAAGAAAATAGTCCGTATTGTTCTCACATTCCTTCCCCACAAGACTTAATTCGCATATTATGCAAACCCCATCACTATAATCCAAACATCATCTACACGCGGGATATTCTTGAAGAGTACAAGCCCCTTGCACTCATCCTACGTGAAAATGTTTGGAGTCTTAGGGGAAATCGAGAAATCCTTCCCGCTTGTTGTGCTCACATAATGTATTGTTTGCTAACACAACAACCATACAATCGCGCCTACTTCTTTGCAAGGCGACTTGTAAACCTTCAAGGGCCCAAGAATAAACTCATTCCATATGGAATGTTCTTAACGCGCCTATCATAATGTCATGCATTTTCATCCTCATTATCAAAGTCCGTTATACGTATTTCAGAACAACATGATGGAACCGCTTATCATTTCCTCATGAAGACGTTCTTCATTCCCGAATCCGCCAACACTCATCAACCATTTGATGATCCATCTAGCGAAAACACTCAAGGAACCTAGTAGTCTTTCAAATAGGATCAATCCTTTTGTGCTCGTGCTTTATCAATGTAATCCAATTTCTTTCATGAAATAAACCATCTTACATTTGATATTTTATGTTAGAACCCTTAAACTAACCTTGAATGTAATGCATTGTCAAGATCACTGCATACCTTTAGTAAAGGTTCTGCTTAGCAGATGGACGGATCCCAAAGTTTGTGCTAGACGGATCCCTACACTTAGGGAACCGTGGGATCCGGCAAACAGAAAATACAATTGCAATCATTGTATTTCAAACATGTTCTTAGAACACCTCACACTAAGCTTGACATAGTGTCTTAAGGCAAATTAAGTCCTTATTAAGTTAAGTAGATCCCTCTTACTCACATATAACTCACCTAGGTCACACTCAAAGAAGCTTGTAGATCTATCGCTTCACTTAAATCCATTACTCTTCCGCTCTTAAGCTCACACATCATTTTTCACATGATCCTCATATCTAAACGTTGGAAACCTTTTATAGCAAAATAATCCTTACGCCAAAATTGGTCAAAATTGATCAAATTCTAGTTTTTCCATCTTAAGCCTTTAGGATATTCTCCAAAGCATTAATCTAAGTCACTATCTCGATCTCTAGGATCATTTAGCTTCAATTGACACTCAAATCTTTAGTGTCATCCTTGTTCATTCATTGGTACTCATGAAAGTTCCAATTTCTTCCATAAAAGGCAATCATTAGCTACATCACTCATTACCTTCAAGTACTCAAGCACCCTTCATTTAAAACACTTAGAGAACTGAAACACTCAAGATGGTATAGATCTTAGACATTAGAAACATCATTTTATTCTTTCATAGTCACGAGAGCCTGATCCCTAGATTAGCTTAGACGGATCCCTCCGAGAGGGAACCGTGGGATCCGGATGACAAATTATGTCAAATCTTGCTAAAACAATATTTCAACTCATCTTTCTAACTCAAACAATCCATCTCATCTTAAATGAGTTTCTAGATCAAGACAAACTCAAGTTGACTCTTGTGCATGTTAATCATCACATCCCAATGAATTTTAGTAGCTTAAGGCTTAAATGCACTTGCCAAATCTCTTGCTTTATAAACCACATTGTTAGGACTTCCATAGTCATCACCTTCATCCTAATTTTCATCACTTAAGAAACCCTTACAAACTTCTTGAAATCATCTCATCATAAGGAAAACTCCAAGTAGTAACTTATCCACCAAAGAACCACCTAAGAAAATTGCTCGTGTTGTACACCTAAATTTCTTCAACCGAATCATCTACCGTCAAGCCAACAAATGCAAGAATCTCTTCTCAACCAATCAAACCTATTCCTAAAAGGATAGTACCCACAAAACTACCTATGCCAAACACCACCATACCTCCTAGGCCAAACAATATCATCTCCACCGAACCATCACCATTGGTTCCTAGAGCTATCTCTTTACATCTCCACTATCATCACCACACCTCTACAATTTAGAGGATTTGCCTCCAGGCCGCCTCATCCTCCTCCGCCGACAACATTCTCCTCATTAGAGGAATAATGGTACAAAGTCAAGGTGTTGAGTCAACATTTGCTCCGGCTTCCTTTTCGCTGCTTCCATCATATAATCCTATTCGATTATGAGAAATCATCAAAGTTAACCACCCGACCATATGGAAGTTGACACTTTTTACCACCACCATCATTCTTGGTCGAGCCATTTTCAAATGCGCCCACCAATCCTCCGTCGCTTGAAGCTCCACAAGCCGCTTCACTTGATCCTTCGCATCAAGCCATTTCATTTCTTCCACCGCCACTACCTAGCCATGACAAAGATTGTTATCATTGTCAACATGTTGAAAGTTTGATACATGAAGTACGAAGACCAACGTTTATGTTCTATCATCTCCTCGAACATTTCGACGAGATTAAACCTAAACAAAACTTGAGCTAGAAGACTTTAGTGGTGTCCTAGCATCAAGCGATAGTTGGTCTAGAAATTCCTAGTCATGTGTTTTTTATTTTCTTAGTTTTTAGAGTCATGTATATCATAACTCTAGTTTTATTAAATGAAATTACATGCTACTTGCTATATTTCTGAGTATATGATTACATTGTATTCATATCTCACTTTTGTGATAACATTATTTGTTATACCACCATTTGCTGAATTTATTCATCAGCCAGACGGATCCCTCTAATTTGCCTAGACGGATCCCTACTAGGAGGGAACCGTGGGATCCGTGATACAAAAAACTGTTTTTCTACTAACTTGGATCACATATGCAGGAAATTGTGCATTATACTTGTCTTCTAATCTTTGTTTTGTAGTTATTCAATTTACACATGAAGACTTTGACATCCTTAAGCTAGGGGGAGCTTTGTGTCAAAGCAATACATTAAAAATTACTTGCAATATTAGGATTACATTTCTTGACATCCCTTTGCAAAATTGCAATCATCAAGGGGGAGCACATTCGTCACTTAGACGAAATCTTTTGCAAACTTAGTTGCAAACAAACTAGCTTAGTGTTACTTTCTTGACGCCCATACATAGGGATGGACTCGTCAAGGGGGAGTAAAGACGAGATCCTTTCCCGTTACTTGCTCTCTATTTCTTTTTATTTCTTTCACATGTTTTTCCTAAAAACAATGTGTTAGTTTCTTTCAAGCTCTTTTGTTTCGACAAAAGGGGAGAAGAAAGTAAAACTACAAATTCAAACTTTACTTAATTTTAGCTTTTCCTTAAAATAATTTTATGTTTTGTCATCAACAAAAAGGGGGAGATTGTTAATACAAATAAGCCGTAAAAACGTTTATTTATATTTTACGATCTTCTAATGTTTTGTCGATAACAAACGTAAAATCATTTTAACAAAACAAATAAAATACGTAAATGGTTTGAACTAATAGTTTCTAACATATTCACATAAAACACTAAAACAAGTATAAGTGATTTTATGATTTAATATTACATATTTACAACAACTAGTGTTTACATATTTGGGTAAAATATACACATAACTAGTATGTAGTATATCGGGTAATATAAATGGGTAAAACTTAAGTATCATAACCCATTGGGCAAATACATTGAATGTAGTCAGTACAACCCAAAGCCCATGACCCATGGAGCTTGACCCATAACCCATTGCATGACATCATGCTTATATCATATATGGATAATATCCATAACCCATGGTTTTGACCCATACCCATGTGACTAGGTGCATTGCACTCAAGAGATACATTGTATCTAGCAAAAGATCCATGGATCAACCCATGACCCATAACCAAAATACCCATGGGTAAAGAGGAGCGTCCCACGGATCCCTAGCTTTACGCTAGACAGATCCCTTGTGTGAGGGATTCGTGAGATCCGGGGAACAGTAGAATTTTTCCTCTATAAATAGTGAGTCATTTCTTCATTGTTTCACACCCCTTTCTAACATACTTTCCTCTAGAGTTAAAAACTCTCTAACCTCAGATCCCATAGATCTATATTTGTAGTTTTGTTTTTGTGTGATCTTCTAGGTTCCTCTTAAAGGCAAGATCACCACCTTTGAAGTCGAGCAAGCTCAAGTTCATGAGTTGCCATGCTTCCTCATCATTAAGACCATCAAGTCTTCTTGTTGATGATTGTTTTTCTTCTAAGTGTTGAAGACATTTGTGAAAGGTGTCTCAAGTGTCAAGACGAAGATATTAGTGAAGGGTATCTATCGTCCATATCATAAGCACTTGTGGTGGGTGCTTAGAAGTCAAGACTAGAAGCATTAGTGAAGAGTGCTTAGAAGTCAAGACACAAGACATTAGTGAAGGGTGTCTTGAAGATCTAGTTAAAGGGGTCATTCACATTTAGGAACTTTGTAACGTGTGTTAGATATCGTGATAGAATAGTCAACGGGCTCGTGGATTGTGCTAAGCTAAATGGCTAATTGTTAAGATAAGCTAGCCTTTTATTATGTGTAATCCAATCCAAGTCCACGAAGCCCATACAAAGCCCAAGGAAATCCTTTAGGGCAACTTGTGTCTTGTACTATAAATACCCCTCAAATGGTCATTTGAGGGGTGTGCTTGAGTGTGTATGTGTGTGTGTTTTCACATGAATATTGTTTTCATCTTCTTTCCTTTATCTCTCTAAATACATACACGATCTATACATCTCTTGTCACCAACTTCTATTCTTCATCTTTCTTCTTTTCGCATAAGTCTTAACGTTGTGTTTGTGTTTAACGTGATATTCTTGTGTTGATCGTGGGTAATGTGGTAAAGTTGAGTAAAACGTGGTTTTACAATTGGTATCAATCGCCTAACAATGGTTTAGGAGTGTTTGTGTTTGTTTTGAAGGGTTACTGCGTAAAGGCTCTCGCTTTACATATTTGTCACGCTTAAAGCTCTAATTTTGCACTTAAAATTCAAGATTCTTGTGGTTTAAGGTTTATTTGGTGCTAAAGTTTCGCTTTTGCAAAAGTGCTAAGCTTTACGTGTTTTTCTTCATTTTGAACTCGTGTTTGGTTCATTGGTCATTTCTACTGTAACTTATCTAAGCACTTTGGGTGAAAATGTCAACATTTTTGGGTTATTCGAGTGTTTTAAGGCTATCTTGTGCAAGAGAAATCGTTTGAATCACTAGAAATTTTTACGCGTGAGGTCAAAACCCTAGTTCTCTGCAGAAGAAAGTCAAACTACGCATAAGCTTTTGGTGCATTCTTGAGCTTCAACGATTACTCGCTTCCTTCCACTTGGATAAGTTTGTGGAACACTTGAATTTTGGATATCTCTTACACTCGTGATAGTGTAAAGGATTTTTAGGCAAAACCTAATCTTACGCATAAGCTTAGACTTACGCCAGTAGATTACTTTACGCTAAAGTATTTATCCCACGCCTAAGCCTTGTCTTACACATAAGCTAAATCTACGCATAAGTTTTCCTCGCCTAACTTTAAGCCTACGCACAAGATCCTACGCCTAAGGAATCCTCGCCTAAGCTTCCCACGCAGAAGATCCCACGCCTAAGCATCGCTCTACTCGTAACTTCGCTTGTCTACGCCAAGCTCTTTTTGGTGGGAAAACTTGAGTAAAATTTAAATTTTGAGGAGACTAAACGTTCAATTTTACGAAATTCAAATTTTGGTTTAATCGTGAAAATTTTGGTCAAAAATTCAAATTTTTGGGCCTAAATTCAAATTTTCGGGTCAAATTTGGCGTCAAAATTGTCATAACTCAAAATTTTCATACGACCTTAGAATTGATTTTATAGTGAATTTCAAATTTTGGGCTAAAATTTTTAAAGAACCAAGGTTACGAGTACGACTTCTAAACACCTCAACCGAGCTTAATCTTCATCAACCACAACTCCTTTATCGTTGAATCGATCCTACATCAACTTTATCATATCATACCTTCATCAATGGCAACTCAACAAGACATTCATGCACCGGTGCCGAAAACCGACCTCCTATGTTGGCAAAAGGTGGTTATCTTCAATGGACAAGTCGAATGCTCCGCCACATCAAGACCAAACCTAATGGGAAACTCATGATTAAATCCATTCAGATGGACCCTTCCAAATTTGACAAGTTCATGTACACGGAAATGCGGATGCAACAACTCCGTCCCACCATCCTCTCGTCTTCAAAATGAATCGAGAATACATTGAAGAGGATCGAAGCAAGTCGATCACAGATGACATGGCAATTCATATTATCCAACCTGGTTTACCAATGACATCTTTGTCAGTGAAGCAGCCAGAAACCGCTTCGATATGTGGGAGCGTGTTAGGCGGCTTTGTCATGGAACAAAAATTGGTCAACAAGACATGGAGAACAAGTCGCTAACCGAATGGGAAAAGTTCACTTCTACACCGGGAGAATCCATTGAATCCTACTATGGAAGGTTTTGCACTTTGATGAATGAGCTTATCGAAACAAGTTGACACCGAACTATCGTGCAAAATATCAAGTTCTGAACAATCTTCCGGAAGAATGGGGACGATATGTCACTATTGTCAACCAAACAAAAGACCTTCATCGGTGAACTTTGATCAACTGAATGATTTTCGAAACAAAACCAAGTGAAGTGAATGAAGTCGAAAGAAAGATTGGCAAAGAATCATGATCCATTGGCACTTATTGCAAAGACTCAACCTTCGAACACACAATAAGCTTCATCATTCCTCAACAACAATTCTATCCACAAGAACAACAAGTCATTCAACAACATCAAGATCCACAATACCGGAACAAGGAATCACCGATCCACGAAGGCGAACAAGCGACCTTGCAATAGGTATTTTCTTTATTGGATAAAGCATTTAGCGATCGCATGGGTAATCGAGCGGTTCCGTATCGAGTGTCATTAGGTCGACATGTTGGAAATCGATGAGACGAATGTTGGGAATAGAGCGATGGGTGTCGAATGGGAATGTTGCACTCTGTCGTTGGGAATTATGGAAATGTGAATCGAGGTGTCGTTTAAGTGTTACAACTGTCAAGGAGTGGGTCACATGGCAAGGAATTGTCCTACTAAGCCGAAAAGAAGGATCTTGCGTATCTTGAAGCTATCTTGTTGGTACAAAAGGAAAACGCAGCCTTGGGTTGAGTCTTGAGGAACTTGACTTTATGGCTATTATGGATGATTTGGAAGACCTCGAGGACATCAATGCAAGCCGCATCTACATGGCAAATCTTGAGGAGACTAAATCGACCTTTGAATCGACGTACCTCCCATCCTATGACGCCTTGACAGTAGTATCTAAGGTACCAATCATTGATCCATGCTATAACAATGTCATATGTGATGTGTTTACTCATGATGAACAACATTCTCGTGACATCAAGACCTACTTATGATACATACATGGACAATCCGAGTTGTAGCAATACTAACTCGAAACTCTGTTGATCCCAATGAGCAAACGATCTAATATAGAGCCGACTTGTAACAAAAGCTTATTAAGTATTATGCGGAATTTAACACTTAATCTTAAGAAGAAAGAAGATAAACATTCAACACCTCAATATTATTGATAATCTGAATACTCTTACAAGATTAGGGTTTTGCAACCTTGAAGTGTATCGACCTTAGATATAAAATTACATATATCTAACTCTAACCTAGGATCTCCTTTTATAGGCTAAGGAGTCTATACATTATACAATCGTAACCTATAAGATAAATATCTTTTCCATATTTATCTAATACAATAAACTAAACCGACTATACAAAACTAGCGGTGGTTACATATCATTATCATGGTTACACTATACTACTAGCAGCAGTTATCTTCATCCGTGGTTACATTCTTCTCCGTGGTTATATCAACCTTGTCTGCAGTTCCGAAAGACTTAAAGTAATTCTTGATCCAAGGAACCTAAAACCCAACATCCTCCCTAAACTTGATACATTCCAATGAATTCTCAAGTTTTCTTTAAGCTCAAAACATCTCAGAATTGGAGGATGTAGCCAAACACTTACAAGCCTTAAGAATGTTCTCATACTTGAAAGAACAAATTTTAAGCTTGACCATCATAGGGTACTAACATCTTGATACAACCGGGCTTCAAAATCGAGCAATAATTCTCGGATGCTTATTCGATTGAGGATAATCACCTTCTACAAGCATATGAATAACCTTTCCGTAAACAGTTAAAACATGAACTCCACAAGTTTGATATAAAACCATCTAGTAACTTGACCATTGTAGAGTCCTTGCCATTCGGGTTCATCATGAGTAGGTTCAAATAAAATCTTCAAATAATGATAAACCGCCTCTCATGATAATCATTTGGATGTACTTCACCAAACTTGTTCTTGTAAAGTATCCAAAGATTCATCAAATCATCTCTATCAAAATCTTTGAAGCATCTGTGAAAATTTATTATACTCGAAACTTCATTATTGAGTCTTTGAATTTTCAAACTCCTTCACTTCCAATTATAAGCTTAAACTCATAAAAATAATTTGATTTTCATCATCAACAACTTTCAATCTTTTAGAATCGGATGTCTCACGAACCTCATATTTTCTATTTCTTTTACTTTGAATCCACTCTTCATCCTTTTTAATCCACTCTTCTTCCTTTTAGAATTCATTGAATGAAATCATCTTTATTAATCCTCATACATCTCATAAATTTCCAAAATTCTTTCAAATGAGCATCTACTAAGATTATCAGAAACATGAATGCCTGAATACTTAATAATCTTCATCAATACATTCCTCATCTAAGCAATTGAAGGAGGTTTCTTTCTTACAACTTGCTTCCTGTTTTTCCCAACCTTCCTTGCTCATTCACCCAAAAGTCTAGCTTTTTCCTCATCATCTAACAAATCCCATTCTTGTGCAGTATATTCATCATTGATTTGTTGAGAAGCTTCAAGATAGTTTTGTGATTCATACCATGTAGCTAACCATCTTTGACTAGCTTCCTCTTCATCTTGCTTCCTTTTCTCTAAAGCTACTTGATCATCATTACAATACTTTTGCATACTGATCATATGCTTCTTGTTCGCTTTATTTTTAAACTTCACCTGTACAACAACCTCTTTACCTTTCCCAACATCAGTTGAACCACTTTCTTCATCAAAGGTTCACCAATAACTAAACTTTTAACTCATGTTTGGTTGCGATGGACCCAAGCAGATAGAGCAGTGCAATGATAGGTGTAGAAATAGATGAGGTTTTGCTTAGATTTATCAAGGTACTTGCAGCCTCTTTTTCAACTACTTTAGACATATGTGGTGATACAGAGAGAGTTGTGACAATAGTGGAAGTGGTTATGATAGCAGTGGGTATGACAGTAGTGGGTATAATTGCTAAGTCTGAAACTGCAGCAGAGGTCAAAGTACTAACCATGGTTGCAGACTTACTATCAGTGGTTATGTCCTGCACTACTTCATCTTCAACAACAGTCTTCAAACATTCAAGAACTGCCTTATTCCCATCTTTATCAGATACCAAAAATTCATTATCTCCACTATCAACATCTTCATCCATAGGTACATCAACAGATACATCACCACCTCCCACAATTCATGCCTTCCTCCTCCCTTGTTGGATACATCTTCCACATCTGAGCCTGGAGAAGTCAAACTTTTTTCTTTCTTCTCATAGCTTTCAAAACAAAGAACCCTGTGTCTCCTTACTTTCTCCAAAACTAACACCGTGCTTCAATCTTCGAATATCATTACCACGAAACACAAACAACCACATAGACCAAATTGTAGCCTCATTTTAGCACATTTAACCGTCAATTCATTTAAACGTTCAAGAATATCCTCCCACTTCGACTTGTGTTAAGCGGTCCGAGAGGTGGTTCATTGAAAAGTCATCATGTACCAACTCGGGATCCGTCGATTCAGCTTCATGTTGCAATCTATCCTCATCACTTGAGCCGTGTTAACCGCCTCAGAGAGGTGAACTGGATATAGTAAACATAGCATCGACACTGGCCCGATCGTCTATGCACCAGAATGCGCTTGGCTAGGATTCCTTCACCGTGTTAAGTTCCAAAGAACTCTCCACATTAGGAGTTGCCAATGGTTGGGTCTTATTTATGTTTTCACCATCCCGACCAAAGATCTAAGCATGAATCGATGGTGGAAGCCCTTCCAATCATGTCACCTCCACTTCATGTGACACCTCATTAACAACACCACTAACACTAGCCCGAGGTAGCCGAGTGCCCTTCATCTCCTAGCAGTGTTTTGGGTATGACTATCGATGGTTTGAGGTGTACTAGCGTGGATATAGGAACAATAGGTTGAGACACAAGACCTTCATCAAACTCGGGATCAGCAGCAAAGTAAGCATGTGAGGAAATAAAGGAACATCTCTAATTTGTACATTCTGGTGGTCGATTCCTCATATGAGCAAAAACCTTAGGAAGCATATGATGTACTTTCATACTCCCTAGTATGTTCAATGTGTTCCTCTATGTGATGTTCCACAATCAATTGAACAAACCTAGGATACAAATAGTATTTACCCTTCTTCCTAATGTTTTGTACTAACCCTCATAAATCATCCTAGACCAATTAAACTTCCTTCCATCAAATAAACAAATAATAGCAAGTAGCAATTTTTGAAGGAAAGTCATTAAATCTCGTGGTCTTGTTACTCATACACATCAACAAGGTGTGAATAAAAACTTCCATTGTTGTGAAAACAAACTCTTAAAAATTGTACCTTTTCACCTCCGTGTGTATATCCTAATCTCTAAACCAACCGAACAATCTCAACATCCGAAAGATTATCAACACCATCAAGATCATCAAACTTCAAAACTTCTAATGATTTCCTCGAATGTAAATAGCATGCTCATCCACATCAGAACTAAACACCTCCACGCCATCAACCTCTTCAAGTGTAGCATTCCTCCAGAATTGATGTATGTAGGCTTTAAGAATGGTGGGTTTAACTGTTAAAGCATAGTGAATGGGACTGTGAACTAGAAAATCTATCATTTGATGAAACCCTTCAGATCGAGCATTCTTGGTGAGGATTGAAACTAAGTTATGTGAAGTGGAATACTTTTCAGCCATTGTGAGTAATGATAAGTACGAAGTGAGTGTTTGTGATTTGATTAGGGTTAAGGTTGAGCGCCAATTGGAAGTGGTTTGTGAATCAAATAAATGATCCGTCCGTGATTTGGGGAGAGGGATATAGGTTTGCCAATGTTACCAAACACTCGTAATATCCAAAACTAAGCACCATGCTATCCGTGATTCAATCGCTATCCGCGGTTGAAACATACCATCAGCAGATACAGTGGATCACATCATTCATATGACCAAGAGATATAGCAAGTATAACTGTGTCACAATAAGTAAGAGCTCACAAAAATATGAAGGATTACACACATTTTTTTTAAACAACTAACACAAGCAGCTAACACACCAGCTCCTTATGCACACAAATCCTTCATACCTGCAAGACACAAACACAAAACCAACACAAAGAATAAGGTTATTGTTTTCAGTGGTTAGAAAGAGCCAAAAGTGGTTCCAAAAGACCTATCCGTGGTTTGAACAGGTAAGTCAATATGGTCAACTTCTAGAACTAATATCACCCAATGCCCAAGAAACTCATTAACTCTCCAACCATATTTAACTGCCCATATTTACTGCCATAGCCCTTATTTTTGCTTATAAAAAGATCCCTTAATCTCATATAACGCACACACCAATCAAAATCAAAACCCTAATTTCTCCAAAACCCTAATAATGAGCAGCCCAACCCAATCGGTCTTTCATCGATGACAACACCTCCTCCAACAAAGATCTGGAGAGATGGAAAAAGAACTATTTGTCAAGCAATCCAAGCAAAGGAGAAAATAGCTCTTCTTTAAGTTCCTATGTATCACCCTATGAAGATACAGACGAAGAAACATCTTCCAATGCAGTCAGTGCGCCTCCACAAGAATCCAATCCATGGCGATTTGACATACCTCCACAAGAACCATGACCATTAAAATCCCCATTTCTTCCATCATCAGAAGATGGTAGTGGTGAATCCAGTGATGTGTCCGAGGACTCGATGACTCCTCAAAGAAGATAACTTCAAACTCCCAACCTTCATCATCCCAACCCCAACCAAGACCACGAGCGAAATCCACCACCCCAAAGGACGTAGAGGTGGTTCTTGGTCTTTCACTACAGGTGTGGTGCTTCTTCACACATCGTAAAGGGAAGGGAAAAGGAAGATGGAGTGATGATTTTGGTGAAACCGGCAGATGCAAGTATGATATGACTATGTCCTTTGTGCTTCATCTCTCGATTCATCTTCATTTTCATCAATCCATCCTTCCCATTATGATCCTTAGTCGCTTCATCGCATCGGTCATGCATATCACAAATGCATATCCAAAGAATCATGCATATCCAACAAATGAGGATAGTATTAGGAAATCATGTATAAGTAGTCTTTTAATTAGCACTTGAAGTTTAATTGTAAGTCGTAAGTCGAAACTGCTTTGATGAATGAATGAACAATTTAACTTCAAGATTTTTAGCTTCTATAATGACTTGTCTTTTATCCGCAAAATGGTTAGTAGAAAAACAGAACAACAAGCGGTGTTTTGAACAACACTATCGCTGATTAGAAACAACACTATCGCTGGTTAGAAACAAAGATAACAATACTAAGATTACATAATAACAAATCCAATACTTATACAAGGCGATACAAAAAAATTTGAGAGTTTAGAGATTAATCATTCCAATACTAACAACAAGATACCGAAACCTCCCCACATCAAAAGCTTTGGTGAGAAGATCAAGAACATTGAAATCGGTATGGATTTTTACCATTTGAATCAACCTTTTCTCATTACAATCTCTAATAAAGTGATGCCTTATCTCAATATATTTAGTTCTAGAATGTAAAACATGATTTTTAATAATGCAAATTGCATCATATTATCAATGTAAATCTTAGTATGCATAAAATTGTACCCAAAATCCAAAGAATTGATTACGAATCCAAAGGACTTGACCACGACAACTTAGCAGCGACATATTCACTTCAGGTTGTAGAATTAGCCACAATGGTTTGCTTTTACACCGCCAAGAAATTAATCTGCTTCCCAATAACCGACATCCTCCAAAGTGGTAGACTTCCTATCCAAACTAGCTCCAAGATAGTCACTATCGCTGTAGGCCACTGAGTCAAAGGGAATCCTTAGAGTACCAAAGGCCCGATTTAGGATGACCTTTCAAATATCTAAAGATTCTCTTAACATCATTCATGTGTGAGGTATTTGGTGTGACTTGAAATCTTGCACACACATACCGAGAACATAATATTTAGCCTAGATGCGATGAAGATACATCAAAGATCCAATCATGGATCTGTACAACTTCAAATCAACTTTGGGACTTCCATCAT